>OZ024918.1:1809724-1947224 GCA_964017125.1 Flabesymbios commensalis
CTAATCATCTTCATCTATCAAGTCGTCTGCTACGCGCAGAATAGTGGTCTGACTGTGAGACCGGATGCTTTAAGATGACTCTAATATATATTAATGTAATAAATCCATGCATACATTTGATAATTCACTCATACTAGTCGGTGAAGAGACTCTAATAAACTAGTTTTGTAATTCTTCATCTCCAGTGAATTCATCACGGGCCTAAAAAAATAATTGTCCAATACGCAAGATAACATGTATATATATATACATCAGTGTTAAAAGCGCCATTAAATATGACTGACCAATTTTTCTTATTGTTCCTAAAGATACAGGGTCTATATTTTCCACTTTAATTAGTCTAGAAAAGCTGACCAACCATAAACATAAGAGCTACGCAAACTTTTCAATTATCTGTCCATGAAGACGCAGCAACAGAATGCATGGTTTGGCAAAAAATATCGATTTAAAAATATGATTGCTGTTGGGTTCATACAGTCTGTGACTCGTGCTCTTTTGATCTGTGATGATTTATCAAACTGGGGACAAGTTCGCCAGTCATTAATTATCGCAGACAGACACGCAGGACACGGCTGGGCGCATCGCGGTCGCCACGGATCGTCGCGTTTTGGTCGCAGACCAGTGTTTCAGGCTGAATGTGTCAGTTACTGATCACTATCAGCTGAAAACCCACAACATTTACTCAGCATGCTCACGGATGAGCTGCACCTCTTTTAAATGACTCTTTTTAACTCATCAGTGATCAGGTGATTGTGATTGTAAAATATTGTGAAATATTGTTCAAATATGTATTCAGGTTAACAAATGGTGGCAATATTTTGAAATGTTCCATTTTAGCTTTAGTTCAAGTGCTTCAATTATGCTAGCTCATGCACACAAAATATATTTTTGCACATTTTCATATTTTTACATCATGTATCATCAAAAACAGTAAATGGTATCTCTTTTCAATAACAAGTTTGGGGCTTTAGTTTTATATAGAAATAAAATGCTTCAGTTTTCTGTACCATAACCTGATAACATATAAAACTAAAGCCCAAACCGCATTTTCAGATGGCATATACATTTTTCGAGATGGTGCATGGTGTATGAAAAGGTTACGAATGTGTGTTACTTCACTCGAATATTTGCAGTTGATGACAGGTAACGAACAATCATGAGAAACCACAAATTCCAGTCTGTGATCAGAAGAAAGATACCGATACGAGAATTCCAGTGGTTCCTACATTTGACTTTTTGTGGTCAAAGGTGCCTGACTTCATGGACAACCATGCCACACAATGATATACTAAGTGACCCTTATCAGCTTATAGTCTGTAAGGGTTCTACCGCGTAAAGACAAACATCAGTAACTGCTTACTTTTCAAGTAAGCAGTTACTGCTGTTTGTCTTTGAGCTGCAGGATTATCTTCTGTCATCGAGTACTGGCATACTGACCGCCGTGCAAAGACAAACAGCAGTACCTGCTTACTTTTCAATTTATCTGAGTGCAGTCTGTCAGATAGCGGATCGGCTCATAATCGCCCGTCATTGCGTGGTTATTCAAATAGAGGTAAAATCCTTACAATATGTTTTATTTATCTGTAAGTAATTTAATCGGAATTAAAATGTTTTAAATTCTTTTATGTATCCTCTCAATATGATTTGACGATCAGGTGTTGCAGTACTTTAACACGTTTAACGTTCGTCAATAATCTAATGATATCAACATATAGACCTGGTACAAATTGAAGCCTGAAAGAGTGATCATTTGATTTGTCGTGGTCAGCTGTGTTGTTCTACTTGGGCGGCAATCATATCCCGACAAATTCCCACCGATCACGATATTAATTATGCAGAGCTCAGCTGCGGTGAGAATATTAAATATGGTAATTATGCAGGGATGCGCACGCAGTATGGCCACCGTCACGTGACAAATACAAACTGAAGTCCTACTTTAGTGGTGAGATGATTGGGAAGCCAGAAAACAGGGATGTTAAGCCAATGCTGGTTAATGTTGGGCCAGCGTTGGAGACGTTGGGCCATCATTAACCCAACATTGACTTCACATCTCGCCCGTTTGAAACACGCGATGAAATAGAATAAATAATTACAGGCCAACTTGTAGAATTCCCAGTATATACGAGACGTTCACCCGAAGTTGGTTCAATGTTGGTTCAATGTTGAGCCACCGTCTGCGACACTGGCCTAACATTAAATCACCATTTAATGAGCTTCTCGCATTTACTGTACAGAAATCTCAGTACATCATAAATAGCAATATTTCGAAATCGATACAGAAAATCCCAACTACTTAAGTATGTTTGTGTCTTGTGAGGACTCCTATATCTAAAGTTTCTATGTTGACATGCTTAGCCATTGTGAACTCTAGAAAGACGACACTAGTGTAAATTATGCTAATTATTGTCAACCTAACGGTTTTCACGCTGGGCAGACAATAGTATTTTATTACTTGACAGAGATACTATGTTCACATTGCACAAGGTCATGTGAAAGGCAGAGTGGCAAGCTGTTTATTACGTAAAGATTGTAACAGACAAGTCTATAATTGCCTATAATGATATATTAACACTAGAATTTAAAACTTTGAGAAAAAAAACCGCTCTCACACATACTATTTTGTCTAGATAAACATGTTGATATTAGGATATATAGGAGAAATGCACGATGCAATTATTATTAGTGAATAGTATGCTTGTCGTTGACTATAATTGTATCCTTGAGAAATTGATATGGTCATACAATACACCATTCTGATCTCAGAGATCGTAAATATTATTCCTGAAATCAAACTCAAACACTGCAATGCACCCTAAAGGGCATAGGTCTGGGGTCGTATTGTCAAATAGAGAATAATTGAACGTACAAAAGTCTGATATGTATCATGTTTATGGAACCTTTTCCCCTCAATTTCCGATATTTAGTAAACACATTACATGTGTCTGCCTGTCATATACATATTTATATACAAAGAATAGTGACATATTAAGTAGAACACAAACACGGTAAGCGATGCTGGGACAAGTGTGGGTCAGCATTGCAGCCATTTGGCCACACTTGTACCAGCATTGGCTGAGCGTCTGTTGTTTGCTGATAACTACGTCATGTCTATATTTAGCCCCTACCTGTCACATCAGACATCTCAATGAACAACATTCCAGAGCAGAACTTAACAATCAGCGGCCATTGTCAACTATACACAATGCTGACTGGAAGCAATCTATCCACCGAGGATATACAATCATCAAATATACATGATATACTGACTCTGACAATCCAATCAAGTGGCTTTTAATAAGTAAAGTATAAAGTTACGATGCTCAAATATTCCAATTCTCGCAGCCAGATAAGTCACATAATGGTTTTAAATAAGTGAACAATATCAAGTTACGATGCTCTATTATTCCAACTTTGATTATCCAAAACTTGAAATGCATGATATCCATGATTTTGGATAAATGGCTGTCCACGCCTTCAGTCAACGTGGACAATACAATGCTGACTTGAAGCGACCTATTCATTTATTCCAGCTCTGACAATGCGGTCGTATGACTTTCAATAACTGAAGTATAAAATTATTATGCGCTAATATTCCAACTCTGATAATACATTCCTCCAAACTCATTATTTTTCATAAATGAAGTATAAGGTTCCATTTTCCGTCACCCCTTTTGACGATCGATTTAAAGCCATACCATACAGCTCCCAGATTAACATACAACTGGGTATCGTTTATGAACAATAACATCGAGTTCATATAATCCTGAAATGCGATGCTCAAATATTTCCCCTTCGACAAGTCAACACCATGATTTGTATAAATAATGGGTGATCAAAATGATTGGTATTCCGTCCTTGACTTAGCTTAACGTATCTTAACGTATCTTGTAGAGATCAGTATATAGTGCTGACAAGCGGCGCTCAAATACTACAACTCTGATAATCCAGTAACGTGGGTATTTTTATAAATAGCGATAGGTGATTAAATGATGGTTGGACCTCCTGAACTTAGCTTAACTTGTGTCTATCAGCATGATCAGTGTGTATTACTGTGATAAATATAGTGTATGCTCACCTGCATATATATAGATCTTACATCAAATGGGGGGGGGGGGATACATTATAACCAGTAGGCTGTAAAAATAATGGCACGCAGTAAAAATTCACATTTATAATTTAGAGAAATTAGATTCATCAGCTCTGCACTGCAAAGACAAACAGCAGTAACTGCTTACTCTTCGAGTAAGCGGTTACTGCTGTTTGTCTTTGCACTGTTAGTAGCAGCTTTGCTAAAATAACGAATGTTGCACAAATGCAATATTATGTCAATTTATGACAATTATAAAATCCTTTTCAGATACATCACCTTAAACTTAATAGGTTCTTCCATGATGTGTATTGTATTAATTTGGGTCAATTAACTGTTTAATTAACGGCGAGGAGCATCCAGGGATCCTTGTAAAGAAGACCTTTTTTCAGGTTGCTTAATGAATATAACATGAGTAGCAGAGCCAGTTTCCAATTTCAACCATTCTCAATTGAAATGTCTTAAATAGTGACATCGTTCTGAGCCGTCACAACAACACTAAGTGATATGCAGTGAGCCCATTGTCAAGCAACCGTTGGTTATAATTAGCTCGAAACGATATGAGTCCCATAATAGCATTTAATGTTGTAGAGCATTTAACGGAGTATAACGGTATATACCTAATAAAGGCTGATGTTGCATATCGCTACCTCTAGTCTACCTGACCTGTACATCGTGACTATGGTGGTATCTTGGTGACATCGGTATGTCATGAATACCTGAACCCTACACAATCTAGGTCGAATATCATAATTAACCATTCACACCTATTATCGCCTGGCAGTCTGGTGGTGTCACGTGACAGGGACGTGTGCGCATCCTTAGTGCGCAGGGTGAAAACACGTGTGGAATGCGTTGAATGTCAGCCCAATATTATCAAGGCGGGCTTCTCCACCAGCCTTATGTGTGTTTTCTATTCTATAGTCGACCCCTATATTAAGTACAACAGGGAGAGATTGTGAAATCAGCCGTGTAAAGACAAACAGCAGTAACTGCTTACTTTTCAAGTAAGCAGTTACTGCTGTTTGTCTTTGCACGGCGTTCAGTATGCCAGTACTCGATGGCAGAAGATAATCCTGCCTCGCAAAGACAAACAGCTGTAACCATGGTAATTGTTTACTTGACAAGTAATCAGTTACAGCACTTTGCCTTTGCATGGTGGTTTGATAACTGGCCAACGTTGTAGACGGTGGCCCAACATTCAACCACCATCAGATCTACGTATCATGCTGTGATGTTTCCAAATAAATGTATTCTGATTGTTAATCCACAAAGGTTCAAGTTGTGTGTATAGCGGCCTCGTTTTTCACATGTTCTCCTTGCCCAGTTTAGCCTATGTGATAATAAAAAGGCACTTACAAGCGCAAAATATACTTGATTGTATTTTCATATTTCCCACCGGTATAATCTGATAGTTCAATTTCATCTCTCAAAATTATCATTGCCATCACACATCATCACATTATGATGACCATTTCACCAGAAGCTGTAATCTAAGAGAGAACATGTGTTTCATTAAATGTTTATACTCAGACTCCTAGTTTAATAAAGAGAAGAAAGTGAAAAGACCAGGGAGTGTAAACTGTTACAAGCTTTATAACTTACCCTGGCAGCCCACGACACTATGTCAGTAATTAACCTCACATCCAGGTGAGCATGTGCTAGTATCAGAGTATAGTACCTATCTGCCAAGACATGACCGGAATAGTGTGAAAACACTGTACCCCCCCCCCCCCCCCTAACCGCGGACATGTAGTCTCATGTAATCCATTCATCAGTGGTGCTTTACCTTTATGAGAAATGAATGGACAGTCAGAAAATGTTAATCATTCAGCCAATGTTAATGTTGTACCAACGTCCCAGACGTTGGCACAACATTGAAACAACACTGGATGAACATCATTCCGATGTTCAGTTTGAAAGTAGTGATTTTTTAGCAATATTAAATAAATAATGTGAAACTATAGATCTATAAGTCTGTGATGGATATAGATAAAAAAAAAACTAATTTTAGAATTTGTTTTTCGTCACCTGGGTCTGAAAGGGTTGTATCTGCCCCTTCACAAAGTAACAGATCCGACCTTTCAATACCAAGGTGATCGTAATTAAAACATCAAAATATAGAAATTATTTTTACTTTTGCAATACAAATTCTGAGCGATTGATTTGCAATGACTTTGATTATCACAGTTTGTGGATTAGCATTGTATGTCGTGATTATAGGGACGGCAGAACCGCTTTTCGTCGCACGTGCCATGCGTAGATGCGCGCGCACAGCTTCGTGAGAGTGCGCATGATTGCTCCCTGCACTCACTTCCTGTCCAGCTGAGAGGTCTCAATGAACGCTCTTCGCTCAGAAAACCCATCAATAGCCAATCTGAACAAAGCCTGAACCAACACTGCCTCAATGGTGGGCTAATGTCTCAGGCGATGGTACAGAGGTGACCCAATGACGGGTCGATGTCATTTGCGGATTCAGACGTGAATGAACGACATTATCTCGTCAATGACACGGGCTTCTGTATGGCGCTATACCACGTCAAACAGCAGTAACCATGGTAACAGTTTACTTGAAATGAAAGCAGTTACTGCTATGTGTCTTTGTGTGGCAATATACCACGTGACCACAGATCATGAATGAGAACCATCCCTGCGCCATAGCTCAAGTGTTCAGCTAAGAGAAAATGTAAAAATATATAGGTGATAATACAAATGATGACAGTAGTGAAATTAAAGAAACGTAACGTTCCTCTTAAACGTGTTTTGATTGGTGTATATAATATATAGAGATCTGAGAATGTATTTTTCTACAAGAGTACATTTTTGATTTGGTGTATATAGAGATATTTCAGGATTTTGTACAGGTGTACAATTTTACGTCACTTCAATCAACCAATAACAAACTTCTATATCCTGAGGACCGAGCTCAGCGGGATCATGTGTCATGATCGAGGCCAAAGATAGCGAAGATTCAATCCTAAAATTAGCATGAAGATCTGCGTTTATTTTCTTTATATTCATATGTTTCCCCTTGATTTAAAACAATTTACAGGTATGGGGTGTACTTATAATACGTTTTTTAATGTTTTAAAAAGTAGTTGGAAATAATTTGAGCGCTAAAGGTTCATGCAATGCATGCGTTCACAGCTTCTAATCTTCAGGGTGTAAATAAGTAAATGTTCTTATAATGCTACAACATTCACACTACCTTCAACAATAACGTAGATATCTCCTCTTTTGTCCATACTACAATGGGGGAGACACTATGCTATGTCCTGACACGGTGTAACATAGAGGCTCAGAGGGGACCCCCTGTGATGGGTGCATGTTTGACCCCTTCCACCCTGACAGGGGGTAGTACTCCACCCCGTCAGGGGGTACTACTCCACCCTGTCAGGGGGTACCACTCCAACCTCTCAAGAGTGCCACTCTACCCCTGAAAGGGCAGCTTACTCCTCTTGGCGAGGAATATCTCTTACAATTGTTTTAATTAACGTAATAATTCACAATCCACAACAGCGATTCTAGGCCTACTGCTTTGTGACTTAAAAAATACCATTTAACTTTTAATGCGACAAAAGTTCTGAAGTAAAAATACCCTGATATATAATGCATTAAAAAACGCACTGTTCGTTTACATTGCCAGGAAACATGGTACACCTTATTTTACACTGAAATTCTGACTTATATCGATGAACTAGATTTATTTCAAATATGTTCAACTATTTCCAACTTAAAACAATTAAAAAAAATGTTTTATGAAAGTCTACTTGATCACCCAATTTAAAACGTAATTTGATATTGAGCCTGTTTAAAACCTTTCACATTCCACCCCTGCAGCTGAAGGGCCACAATAGATGCAATAGTAAACTCGTGGTATAAAAGTGGGACCTAAAGTGTTAAAATGAGTACAATAGGAATCTCAGGGTATAATAGCGAGGCTTGGGGGGCTAAGAGGTGGGTACAGTATCTCAGTCAGGGTATAATAGGGGGACTTATACGGCTGATAGACTGGCACAATAGCTTTACATTACCTACACAGGCTAATGACTTGGCCTACTTGGGACGTCTTCATTCTAATGCCAGCGAGACACCACGAAAAGGAAACATCGTGAAAATGCCACAATTCTAGATAATAAACAACCGCTAAAACAATTGTTCAATTTACTGAATTCGTGACATTTTCAATATTTGCTAAATTCATGTATTTTTCAGTCGCTAAAGTTATAGCACTGTCTTCTGGCTACATAGTTAATTGGGATCCGGTTATATCGTATCATGTCTTCACAATATAACGCACCCTTGCAGTACCAATTAATACAATATATTTTTACCACTTTTTTCACCCACTTGAATTTGCGTCCCGCTACCGCGAAAAATAATTATACACGTATTTGTTTAATTTGTTAAATTAGTCACTCTTAGTCATGTTGATAACAAAACGTAATTTTTACAAAAACAAAAACAGTTATTGGAAATATGAAAAACAGTTTTAAACGAGGTTGGCACCTTAAAGGATGATAAATATATTTGGTGTTAGAGAAATAGTATATAACTTGACATTTTATGTCACTAGTATAACTGTGTTTAGCTAGACGAGTTAATGGGGAAGTTCAGGTGTATAGTGCGCCTTGACAATGGATGAGAGAGATACCTATAGGTGGTCAGTGTGTGCGAGGGATCTATAGATGCCTTGGTCTGTATGACAAAGGATAATAGGGATATGTCCATCAAGACACACGGTACAGTAAGATCACATGTCATTCACTCTATATGGGACTGGGCCATAAGAACCTTTACACTCTTGTAAGCGAATTAATCAAATAGTAGACCTACATTTTGAATGTGAAACACGTCTTCAATCAACGAATATTAGGAATGATTGACCAATATTTGACAAATCCACGAGAGCAAGAACATAGATGTAGCTTTGATTTGTGGATCGCGTCAGATACTAACTCAAGAGAGGGGATCGCGTCAGCGAGATACTAACTCAAGTGATGTAAAATTAGCGAGACACTACCTCAAGTGAGGTAAAATTAGCGAGACACTACCTCAAGTGATGTAAAATTAGCGAGACACTACCTCAAGTGAGGGGGGGGGATTTAAATACATCAGCGATTGAAGGGTACAAACACACATTCTACTGTATAAACTATAGTGTGCTTACAAATACACTCCCTTTTCTCCGTCCAGCTCACAGGTCCACGTCGTCTGATATCTCAAGCTGTCAGTCCATTGTCATGATAACCTTGTGACTGTCACTCGTGACTGTAAAACTAAATACAACGTCATCATGATGGTGACCTTGTGGTCAGCTAATTTACATCCACAAAAAGTCGCCGTATATATGACAAGATTATGATGAACAGACATCACTGTCATCTAGTATTACCTTCAGCTATCCATACGTTTTCAAACAATACATTGTTCTCTTAACATAGAGCTGGAAGTACAGACGCAATTTACATTGTTCTCTTAACATAGAGCTGGAAGTAGAGACGCAATTTACAGCTTCAAATCACTGACATTTTATAACACTGTCACTTTAAAAAATTGCGCAAAAGATATAATTGTAGACTTTCTGTAAATATTAGCCCATAGATATAATAATTGTAGATATCTTTTCATGAATATTACCCCCTAGATACAATTATAGAGGTCTTGAACGTCTCACATTAGCCCAGTTTAGGTGTGTTTCACTCACTGTATTGTCCAGCACGTATTGATAATGCCACGCTAATCGTTAGCACGGTTAATCCGGCATATTGTACCCAGCTAATCCCTGTGGAGGGACACCAGCACCTGTGTACTGAGGATTATACTCCATGTGGATCTCACAATAATCCGGATCGAAGCTAAAGCCATGGGCACATCTCTGGTGATCAAAGGGTGTTATGATATATAGATGACCCTTTAAGTGCGGGGACTGATAATATACATCCTTATATAAATGTAAAACCAAAATAAAATTAACAAGAAGAAAATGTGTATTAAACAGCCCTGTACCAAGGATTGGAGTTGGTCATAAATAGCTTCAATGAGGACCTTTTGTTCGAAGTCCCGACACCCAATGTGACCTTAAAGTGGAAGGCAGTGCAGTTAGAATAGACGTAATTCAATACCCAGCAAACGCAAAATATTTGTATATCATTTATACAACGTCGGTCAAATGTCTTCCAACATTGTATAATGTTATACAAATGTTTTGTGTTTGCTGGATATGTTTCTAATATACATGTTATAAGTGATATTCGCAGTAAGCCTTACACCTGACCTCTCACATCAACATGATTTTGTGTGTCGACAATTATGCTCATAGGTTACAGAGTTTGTGTGTTGAAAATAATGCTCATAGGTGAGATAATTTGTGTGTTGAAAAAAATGCGTATATATTGGAGAGTTTGTGTGTTGCGCTTCACAAAGCCACACTGGATAACATACTAGATATATACAAACAGCTAATATTGACCTCGCCACAAGGCTCCTATGACATCATTTTTATCGTATCATTATATTATATTACCAGAGAAAGCACGGTTGCGTTTGTATGTATTGTCAGCAGAACACAACATGTTTTACCCGTGTCTTTATTACCTATCTTTACACAGACGTTTTCCTCGCTTTCTCTGTGTGCTTTGCACACTTTTGTGGTTGAACAAACCAGTGCTAAGCCCCCATCATAATAACGCCTCCCCTTTACCTAGATTAGATCAATGTATTTATACAGTGACATTGTAGAGAAATATTTATCGTACAGCAATAAAATTGATCCACCGCTTTTATCATTTCCAAACGGTAGTCCTTGTGTAAGTTGTAGCTTTAAATGCAGCATTTTTTATAAATAAGAATTTGAGATTTATTTGAAATTTTTTCCTGTACCATGTGTTTTTGTAAATGATTTATTGTTGTGTATTAAAAAGTATCGTCTCATCAGAGCGAAATGTGTGCTGTCTGTAGAAAGGCAATCGGCCGATACAAAGAAAGTGGAAAAAATAGGGTGAATAAATAATGTATATTCATATATAAGATAAATTGTATATATACATATATAAGATATCAATGCATAGATGGAGAAAAAAAAAAGTATTGTGCTTTCTTAGACTCCTGTAAACAAGTGAGGTTGACACAATGTCGATTTTATGTTGGGCCACCGTCTACGACGCTGGCCTAACATTAAATCTACATTGTTTTAACGTGTGTTGTTTGCTGGGATGTTAAATGTTCACAGCCAACACCACACATTGAACCAATGTTGGTTTAATGTTGGTCCACCGTCTACGATGCTGGCACACCATTAAAACATTGGTTGTGGAGTGTTTTGTGATCTAAGGCACAGATCGATGGTCTCATTTATTAGTTATTGAACACCTAACACAATCCCGCGTGGTGTAGAGCAAGGAGCGATGTTTACACTGGGACAACAAATAGCGCTCAGAAAGAATTACACCGGGAGTAAATTATGAAAGTATGCATAAATTACGCAAATATTGTATGAAATGATGCATCTATTTCATGAGGAGCAGTAACACGCTCTACTGTGCTGTGCAGGCAATACCATATTATATCGTTACTGTGCTTGAAAATGCAATTGATGAAATATGCATTGAAATACTGATAATACGATCAACATGATCAAGGTCATTGTATAATTGAGCGATAAAAGAGTGAGATGACTTGTGTGATAGTAGTTGTCAAGCATTAGAGAGACACTAAAACCAATTCTACCCAATCTGCCATAATATTTAACTGTCTTCATATCTAAGTTTTTCTTCTCAGTTTTATTCATCTTGACTTGTGAATTGCTAGGCGAATTATCCTTTTCTATATACAATATAATCCTGCAAGACCCTATATATATCTGAATAAAAACCTTTCTGTTAAAAATTTAAAGCATAAAGTGGATCAAGTTATTTGTGAAAAATCCACAACTGAATTGTTAGGAGCAGGATTTATCTATAAGGCATATCTGATGTATTTTGAGGTTCCCTGCTCATGACATTATCAGATTTTGTCACCTTCTAAGAAGCAAAGACCAGCCATCTTTATTTGTCAACACTCTTCACGGTCGCCCATCAAATGAACCCTCTTTACCTGAATGCCATACGGATCCCCCTCCCCCTCCTCAATGGACGCATCCTGACAATATAGCGGGAGTATAATGGACTGTTCACACTGGGTGTGGAGGGTTGTCAAACATGGCATTCTGAGACTGTCAACAGATTTCCACAGTGTGACGACAGACTGTGACACCAGGCTAAACATGTGTGCATTACCTGAGAATACAACTCTCTTAACGCTGTCATGCTCCATAGACTTATACCAGTCATACTAAGATAAATAAAAACCATGTGTGTATTCCCAGTAGATCATAGAACATTGTCATGCTTGATCTGCTTATAAATGCCAGCAATGATAAAATGATAATAAAAAATAAACTTGAACATGGCGTTCTTCACGTATCCCACATAACATGTAGACTGTACTAGCACTAACAATTTCTGGTAAGCTTTTGAGTATACTGGCACATTGAGAATTAACTGACATCAGATAAAGGTCTGTTTCTATGAGTCCTAAAAAATGGCATTATCATTATGCAAAAATTGGAAAAAAAAACATTTTTTGTATATTTATGTGAAATATATTAAATTTGTGATCACTTTGTTACACAAGGAATCCTAGAACTATTTTTTCTGCACTCATATAAAGTCTATAAAATTCAGACGCAGAAAATCGAGCATACGCTCAAACATTATTGCTTAACCATAAGTTTTAAAATTATACTTTTAAAGCATTCATATAAAAAGTTAGATACAAATAATATTTTCGCATATTTATAACTAAAAACACTTGGAGAACTCAAAATGAATTTGGGTGATACAGAAAAGCATGAAGAGTTTATCAATGTTACTTTGAGGCAGGAGTATGACTTACCAATCTAACTGGTCATATTCACAGCAAATGACAGAAAATCAATCTCAACAAAAGAAATTCGCGAGAATTTGGACAGAGACCCGTATTAAGCCGGTCATACGAGTGCTTCTTCAATTTCTATATCAATCAATGCCTGACACTTGAAACTGGATCTTTAGCTTTATATTTGCACCAGCTGCCTGGTATCTGAGCCAACAATCTCTGACGGTGGATCGCAGACATATGTGACATGCGATACACTCACTATAGCGGGAGATTTCAATTCACATAGATCACTATTACGCAGAACTATGTTCAGAATGCACAAGTCAGGGGAAAAATACAGGTACAAGCACGAGACGTTGAACCATTTTTGGACCAATGTTGGCCAGCATTAAAATGGCATCGGAAAATCTCCTGCTTAGACATATACTATAGATTAAAGAATAATATCGACTGTCCCAGTGTAGTTTTCTTGTTGATTTTTATTTGTAGATTTAAAATCGATTTATAAAATGAAAATTTAAAAAATGCGACGTAGTAAATTAGTGATTATAGTTTGTTTTATCGTAATAATTATTGTATTTTGAGAGCCGTTGATAATGTATTATACCTCATCAAATAGTCCTATCACTGAAGAGAGTGGAGCTCATAAGTACCATATATGATCCCATGACGGAAGCATAAGTACTGATTATCATCATATATTGAGCCAGTGTTGGTAATAATTGATCGGTGAAGGTCATTGAGAGGTCTCTGAGTGAGAATTAGCAATCACTTTATTCAGTACTATGTGCAGCATATTGCGGTGTTTGACGTTTGACGTCACAATAAGTATAGCCACGTGAGTGACGTCATCACGTGAACCATTCAGACACGTAAAGTACACTCAGGAACAGCCGTTAACACTGTATGTATTGACCACGTATCGATCTGATCGACCTGCCCACTCCGCGGTCATCATACTCTTATGACGGCACCGCATCTGACAAGTATCACCATATATACATGAGATAGATAGGTCCATTTGATGGCAAAAAAAAACATGCAAATAATGTGAAATCCACTGAGTCTCCACGTGTTATAATCTGCCATCACCATGATCACCGGGGTGAAAACACTGAAGTATCTGGTGATGCTTATTTCCACATTGGTCCTAGGTTAAACAAATAAACACTGCCATCAAAGTGTGATAAGTGTCACCCTAATGAATCATGTAAAACTGTTTGAACAATAAAACTTTTTTTTGAGTGGTAACTACAATCCACTCACTGCAAAATTACCATCTTTTTAAATGTTTTTTTAGCTATTTGTTATGTTATTATCTGATTATTTACTATGATTTTTTCATCCTTTTCATTCCTACAATTTGTGGCAAAATGTACCTAAGATATATCGTAAGGGAGTGCATATATTTTTTATGTGAAAATAAATCGTTTTCAACTAACCAATATATACAAAAAAGAATTAACTAAAAGCATGCGCTGCTAAGCCTGTGTTAAACAAACTTGTACATCATAAGATATGTGTACTACGGTGCAATGAGATCAGTTGTTAATTATAACTGATTCATGTTTACAAGACTTGTGTGTTTTAATTGGTCACCATGACATCCTGTCCTAAATTACTGGTGGCTCCTATACCAGGAACCACTTAGGCTGAGACAATACAGCAGCCAGATATAATAATACATGTACCTTCTCTGAAGACAATTTCTGGAAACACAGAAGCCAAGCGGTTATAATGATTGTTAATATCTGGTTTTATGTCGTGAGTCAGGTGTGACTGCGGCTTATAAACCACTGACTCATGGCTGCCTAATACCCAGCTATAAATACCTAGAACAAAACTCTTTATGATCTCAGCTTACGTGTGTGTGATAATTGACTTATACGAGGTAGTCACATTCTCAACTGTATACAGGTAATAACATCGTAAAGCATTTAATTAAATGAATCACCGTTATTATTATTCAACTTCTAATACCTCCATGAATCATTATTTTTTGTACAGCTGCGTACAGTATCATCAGCTATATATTAACCTCCATGAATCATTATTTTTGTACAGCTGTGTACAGTATCATCAGCTATATATTATCCTCCATGAATCATTATTTTTTTACAGCTGTGTACAGTATCTTAAGCTATATATTATCCTCCATGAATCATTATTTTTTTTACAGCTGTGTACAGTATCATAAGCTATATATTATCCTCTATGAATCATTATTTTTGTACAGCTATGTACAGTATCATAAGCTATATATTATCCTCTATGAATCATTATTTTTGTACAGCTGTGTACAGTATCATAAGCTATATATTATCCTGGATGAAAACTTATTATGTGTTACATAATGACTTTACGCGCTACTCTGTACTATTTAACTTATTATGTGTTACATAATATCTTCACGAGCTACTCTGTACTATTTTTTTATGTCATTGATATGAAGCTAAGCTGCAGACACAGGTGTTTCTAATGGTATAGATTGCATTATAATTGCACCTATACTGCAGAACTCTAACTTTGTTCCCGTTGAATCGCGCGGCATGGATTACATATGATTTGTTTGTCTGATCTGCAAAGTAATATTTTATATTTTATTTACACGTATACTTTGTTCTCGGCGAGTCGTCTTACACCTATATGAATGACGGCGATATTTCCCACGCATCCGTGCCTTCATAAAGTCCCTCTAGCACGACACGTTAGATATATTCAGAGTTTGAAGTGGGTACTTGCACGCTCGCATGCAATTGAGATGGTGTTTGTGTTTATAGTGAACGGGCATGCTGGGAGTTCAGCCAGAAGTTTCATGCTGTCACAGAAAATAATACTTTTAAGACTCTGGGTCTCAGATCCGGTTCAATCTCCGGTCACTAAGTGTCCCCATCTATATCTCAATTGCAGGCGAGCGTGGGTACTTGGTACTTTGTGGAGGTATTGAAGTGCTAAATGATGCAACGGAAATCTACGATCCCGTGTATGTAAATAGACATATGTGTGCTATGTGTGATTTGGCGGCCAATGGCGACCACATTATTATAAACCAAAATGTGGAAAGACTATTTCCCCATTTTGGTTTATAATAGTTATCTAAATAAGTGTCCAAATTAATCATATATTTACTTAATTAAGCTACCTAGGGTAGTTATCTTGAATATATATGAATATGACACATGGATGGTTAGAAGTGACATTATCTGTTTTTTAATATAGCCCTTTCGTACTTAAGGTGTTAATAGCTCGGTCATAAACGTATCTTGCCAAAGGTGACCTACACAAATACTGTTCTAATGGTCAGGTGTCACGACCATTAAAGCTTAGTAACACGTCAGTCACGGCAATACGAAATGGAGCGAAATTAGTTTACATCAAAATCCAGGTTATAATTAATTAGAAACATGAATCATCATTTTATTTAAATATGCGCATGCATTTTATTACGCAACCACGTAATGTAATCTTACACCAAGACTAAAATGAATACATGTGTAATATGCAGGTGATATATTTGTAGCATTTATGATACAAATATGAATTACATTTCAACACATTTATCTTTCTCTGTACATTTTTTTAATTTCATTTATGCATACAGTACAAATGCGGTGATTCAAACTCCATACTAGAAATCAATCATATGGTGTTCACAAATCTTAAATCGCGATCTGATCAATTATGAGCCTAAGATCTAGGTCAAGTTTTATAGGACTTTGTCTGGTCATCAAACGTGTGTCATCATGAGACATACCACTCTAATTTGACACGAGGCAGTCACCCAATGCTGGGTCAATGTTGGCCCAATGTCAATGACGCTGGCCCAACAGTAGACAACATTGGCTTACCTCCTCGTTTCTGTCGGGCACATCTAGATCTAAACGGCAAATTGGCCTCTGGGGAATGCCATTAAACGGCCCATATACCCCCCGCGGGCAAATACCCACGCTCAGTCGCTAATGGAGCGATTGTCACCAAATTAGGCAGGCTGTCTATGTATGGATGCATGAGAAAATACCCAGCAGGGCCCAGACGACCAGGTTCTGAGGATACTTACCCCCCCCCCCCTGCCCTGTAGTAAGTAAGTGGGAGGTTCATAAATCATTTAACATAGAGATACAATCCATGTCATAATTTTATTGACATCAGAAACTCTCAAAACAGATTCGTACATTTACCTGTTCACATGATGTACATGATGTAAGATCTAGGCCAACACGAAAATAAATAAAATAGTGCTTGTTTTATCAATCATGGGAGTTCTCTTCTGAATCTATAAAAATGAATGAATGAATGAATGAATGAATGAATGAATGAATGAATGAATGAATGAATAAATGAATAAATGAATGAATGAATGAATGAATGAATAAATGAATGAATGAATGAATGAATGAATGAATGAATGAATGAATGAATGAATGAATGAATGAATGAATGAATGAATGAATGAATGAATGAATGAATGAAATGGTCACTTGTGTGCCCATACAGCATGTACAGGCTAAATTGGGCCAAGAACCTCCTGAAGATGGTGAGATAAATCAGATAACACTGTCATTCAGACACAGGATTCGAAATTCTAGCCCTGTCGGTCTGAGACCGAGTGAATATGTGGTGATGGTTTGGCCAACGATATCTGCAGGGTATACCATGGTATACTTGATTATACCAGTATACCAAGTACTACACCCTATGATCAGCTATGTGACTGTGATTATATTTGATCAAGCACAATTTAATAGAAAAACTCTGCAAAATACTATATTATATTACCGAGAAAATGTTGAAGCTACACAAGTCCTGCTCACTGTAGACAGATATGGGCTACCTGTGAAATACAGAAGCTGTAGCTCCATACTAGAGAAAGAAGGACTGTTATGTGACTATACAGGGCAATATTATAACTATGCTGATGGTGAACTATAGATATGTAAGTTTATGACATGTCCACATAACATGTCAAGCCAAAAAACATGTTTTAGCACCATATTATTATGATGAACAGATGAATACCATACATTATGACAGTTGACATGTCGCAGCATAATCATGATAATACCGATACCTAATATTCATGATGTTCAGGCCGCATTTTTATAACCTATTTTGTCGTCAGTCGTCAGACAAGTAGCATTACTATTAAACGGAACATTCACGCAATCAATCAAACGGTGACAGCCATGATAAACAGATCATGTAATGATAGACAGACACTTTATGGGCTAAAGTCAACAGATAATAAAATGATAGACAGACAGCTTATGGGCTAAATTCAACAGGTAATGGAATTAATGATAGCTATACACTTTACATTAGGGCTAAATTGTACTTATAGTTTTTCTTAATACTGTTCTTTCATTCATACTTTAGTCTCACATGAGCTGTATAGTGGCATCAGATATGTATGTCGAAATAATTGGGGGTTTTCATTTAAATAATTGTGGTATGTTTTTAAATAGTCAATAGGCCTATATGTTTGAAATATTAATTTTGCTCTTCCATTAGAAGTTGATGTCGCAATTCCCAGCTTCAAATTAAAAAACAAACATTTTGTGAGAAATCATGTCAATATTGTAATGCATGGTTACTATAACCTACTGGTTAACATGGTTAATATGATGTAGGTCTATCTACCAAAGAAGCTAGAATTGCCAAAGCAAAGTGAATATTAGTTGTCCATCAACTAATCTACCATCCTTTTAGAGGGTAACCATTTTTGTTCGATTCCTGTTATAGATTACGTGACCAAATAAACGAATGTTCATTATAAACATGATAAGCTAACCAAATAAACTAACTAAGTCTAGGCTTTAATACCTCATAACATGATGTTTTACTGAGCTCTAGTTGATCATCACAATATGAACAAAACTCCTAGACAAGCCATTTCTCGGACATGACGTCTCACACTTAGTAGAATGCCCCGAGCATAATATGCAGTACTTGTGCCAAAACAAACTCTGTATAGAGAATACTCTTCTGCTTATTATGGTCTTCTGGGGTTGTATGTCACCATGGTGACGATGATGATGTGGTATTTTTATAGCTTACCCCATTATCACCACACCGGGTGAATAATAACAGCCCGTGACCTGACCTATTATTCTGATGACCTTGATTGTGACTCATCATGGTACAGCCTCGTTATGGTTGTCAATAAGGGTTATTACCCTGATTACCATGAGATGTTATCACGCAGGAGAAACCTCAGTAACCCCAGGGTGAATATAACCTCGCAACCCCGGGGTGAAATAACCTCGTAACCCCAGGATGAAAATAGCCTCGTAACCCCGGAGTGAATATTACCTCGTAACCTTTATTACCCCAACATAAAAATATAACCTCTTTTTCTCTGATATTATTGTCATTTAAAGAAGAAAATTCCTGAAAAATAGCGTACTTTTTGCGTACGCATTTTTTTTAATGGAAGCGTCAACAACGAATGCGTTTTTATAAAGGCAGTTTCACCATCATTTCAGCCTGACTGAGAGTGTCACTGTCAGTCAGGTTAAGGTAATGGTGACAGTGTCACTGTCAGTGATTGTCACTCACCTAATTCAAACAGCTCTGCGATGACACCGTTCCAATCGGTCAGTGTCGGTCCTGGTGGCGACACGTTATTGTGGCGGAAATGCGACATGCTTTCCTTAACAAAAGATAATAACAACAATCATCACGTGGTGTACTAGTTATGACGTCATTATCATGTCGCTCATCTAGTTATGATGTCAGCAGGAGTACTGTCACTGATTATGACACAACCCTTATATATAATCCTTAATGTGTTTTTATCCGAGCGTGTTTGGAGTGAATTACGTCAGATTTGCCTGAGTTCTATCCATCTGTTATTGTCGTCTGACAGCTGTGACTGCGGGCTGTACACAGATGTAGACATGCTGATCACATCAAGGTCTACACACAGATATAGCTGTGACAGTGACGCTGTGACACTGACGCTGTGACAGTGACGCTGTGACACTGACGCTGTGACAGTCTCGGTGAGAGTGGCTGGTGACAGTGTTATATCAGGGTATTATTGCGGCACCTACTCGGTGCACACCCTCCCTGCACCTCTGTATTAATGTGAGGCGGCCGGCCGCGTACTGCTTACCTGGCCGCTGTCACGTGACCTACCTGTATCATACAGGTGTAGCCTGGCCGGGGGGGGGGGGGGGTTACCGTAAGATACGGTAAGGGAATACCAGACAGTGAATACGTGTAAACATAGGGATTCACTGAAAAACAGCCTCATATAATGGTGCACAATAGATCAATTTAATATAAAAAAAAATGGTGTTCAATTTTTTCACTAAAAATTATCAAATATGCCGAGATCTCAAATAAAGGATACGTGCTGAACAACAGTTTAGAAAAATAACCTGTTTTATTATTTTGAAGCATTGCCAGCTTCAAAATAATACTAAGCGGCGAGGTGTAATGCAGTACCTGAAGGGTCAATTATATGTGACTTATTCAATAAATAATTTCATTAAAGTTACGAAATTTGTTTTTAAGAAAGTGGCAAAGCTTGTATGATACAATATCTAATGATATTTAATATTGATTTCTGCAATTTCGTCTTTTTTGTTAAAAGTGGTTACATTTTAATGGGATTTTTTTTACTGTAACGTTTTTTTTATTTTGATTATTTCATAACATTGCCTTAAACCTATCTGACGTAAATCCTATAAATATAATGTTCTGGTTATTGGTTGCATTGTCTGCGTTAACAAGTCGTGTCAGACTGTCATCATAAAATCTACCCATGATCAGGATTTAGCAGCAACATATATTAAGAGCTAAGTCATCACACTTAACAGTCTTAGCCTGGCTTTACATGGGGATATATATAGGCCTATGATACATCCACTGTGATATAACGTAACGATAAATATCTACATAATAGGCTAAGACAATCCTACTTATAGAACTTTTATTAAAACAATATAGGGCGTAATATGTTTTGACTTATTTGTGTGGCGCACTGCTGAAGCAAATCGATACTCAAAAGTAATTTTACTGAGGACCTGACGACGAAAGGGTCTATTCATTCTAAACATCCTTAAACCGATTACCAAAAAGGTGATTGCCAGATTAATTGGACGCAAATATGTAAGCTCCCCCCCACTATACTCAAACCCCCCCACCCACACACACACCGTACACTGTGATGTCACACTTGATGATACATGTCTATTGTTTTATACACAGTCAATTAAATATTGACAGTATTCATTTGTTTTACTTACTAAGTAATCTATTTTAAACTTTCGCATACATTTTTTGTTCAGTATTGATTTTATTAATCTTGAATTACATATTACATGTCCCTGTCTAACGTCGGTTTAATGCTGGACCACTGTTTACGACGCTGGGCCAACAATAAGCCGGCATTGAGTCAACGTGTAATGTTGACTAGGGTAGCGATTTCCCTCATGGCCGAGTGAATGTTGCAACCATAACATGAATTTGGTAATGTAATCTGGTTGCAATATTGACCTTCACAGCGTATATTCTAAACCATCTGACATATTATATGCATTATATTTGTTAGTATATAATTATTTAAGTAATTTGCATCCACAGCCGTCAATCGACTCGGGATTGCCGTGGCTAAACATCAAACTAAAACATGTACATTTTCAGTGACTTGAAGTTGTGTACCGCCAAAGTCATCCACAGCTCCAGGTGACGGAAAATTGATGGAATTTATAAAATTATATCCCAACGCATAGTTGTAGTTTAAGATATAAGATCTATTTTCTTTTTAACAACGTGATGCTGTAGAGGACATCAGTGCTCAAGGGGTTAAAACACAAAGAGGCTGCTATAATAGACACCAGTGCTCTAAGGGTTAATACCCTGACAATCATAGGGTTAATAACTCTCGATGTATATAACGACATTAATGATTTTATTATGGTGATTATGTGTCTCACCACGGTAAGGTATACCGCTAAACCTTCTGCTGCTGAATTGGTTGTTTCTTATTTTCGTCAGTTAAAGCTGGAAATGCTGACGCGATTGCCAGCTTTAACTGAATAAAAATATACTTATTCATGAGAAGTAGACATACAGCAACTTTAGTAACTTAATGAACAGAGCATCTGTACAAAACCTTCTAATCCATTTCAGTGTAAAGAAAGGGTAGCACAGCTATGTGCGCTGTGTGTACACAAATATTATACTACAATTTATTATGGGAAATTCAAATGCCTGTGAATACAGAAGATGTTTCGCATGTATTAACTTTACAAAATATATACATATTTAAATTGCTCAGCATATTTACTTTACATATTTTATAAAATACAATAAAGCAAATATCTTAATTAGAACAGGACTATTTTTTAATCGTATATTATTTTTATATTTATTTCATCAATAATGAAAAATGTGTTAATTATTTCACAGAGTTTAATAAGGTTTAATTCCCTTGTCATATTTATAGCCCACGTAAATAAAAAAAATAATGGAATATAAATATTAGAGTCAACAACAATACAACTATTTATATGGGCTTTCATTTCAGATAGTGTTCGTTCCATAAAATCTGGACATGTTTATTCACCAGGACAATTCACATCCCAAGGTGAATATACAATGGTCAAAAGAGCTGTGAATTCAGAGGTTAACGGGTTGGTCTTATAATTATTCAGTAGAGTTTAAAGGGTTCAGAGTGTTAGTTAATTAGTGGTGTGTAATACTTGTTGGGATGGGCTTGTTTTCACTGTTATTATTTCACAGGTCTAGGTGTGAATACAACCCTCCCCCCCCCCCTCATCAGATGTTTCTAATCACATCGGGGGGGGGGGATTAGGGGGATGGGTGCTGTTTCGTAAATAATATAATTATAAAGTGTTTTATGACCTTTCTTTTTGTTTTCCTGGCATTAACCCTTGTCCTGCTAGGATATCAAATCCCATCTCAAGGCGAATAAGCATCACCTCCACCAATAACAATATATCGAATGATGGCTGGTGAAGCCTTGTTTTAGGGAGCATGCCATTTTTTATTCAAAATATTTCATAATTTTCATATTATCACGTGGCAAAGGTTCAGTATGTATGTGGTGCTGTGGTGATATTGCACTGTGGCCTATATTTAATTTTGAACTCTATATTGCACGAAAATAAAATTTAAAAAAATGTCTGAAATATATGTGAGCATGATCTATTTACATTTATCGGGAACAATTGATCATTTTACCCACGCAATTAGCACATTTTCTTGACAATACCTGTGATATACTGTATGAATAGATAAGATACCTGTCAGTATGTAGTCAATATTGTGGGGAGCCTCCGTGACCGAGAGGCAGCGTGCTCGGCCTCAGACCACCAGGGCTCGAATTTCGAATCCTGTGCCTGGAGGACAGTGTCATCTCAATCATCTCACCATTCTCAGGAGGTTCTCCTGGCCCAGTTTAGCATATATGTGCACAAAGGTGGCCTAAAGCCCGATTCATTTCATTTTTACCTGTCAGTATGTATTCTATTTATCCAGGTTATCAGTTAAATCTGATGATTTCAAACCTCTGCCTGACAATTACCTCATGTTTCCATTCGCTGAATCGCTACCGAAATGGGAACTTCATGGTAAATGTTATCTTTGTGAAATATCCAAAGCGTACTGTATAAAATGGAAGCTCCAAACGTCCTGTTTTATTGGCTAGTGACATATATTGAATTAAGTTCATTAGACATATGTATTTCAGATGGCGCATGTATGTGTTCTTAGGACGTCAAGTGCTAGGAAACCATCTGACTGACAGCATAAAAACAACATTAAACACCCTGGTCGGATATATATAACATCAATAAAGTTAAGAAAGTTCTGTGGTTCTATTTCTTTACACATGAGTAAATGTATATTAAAAGTAAGGGGTTTTCATCTTAAAGGTGATTGAAAATGAGAATAAATGAAAAGCTACACATGTTACCAATCATAGACATGCATTCAGTTAACACTGAAAATTGCATCCAAAATTCCAGCTTCAAATTATTGAAATTAGCAATTGATTA
This sequence comes from Flabesymbios commensalis, assembly GCA_964017125.1. NCBI lineage: Eukaryota > Metazoa > Annelida > Polychaeta > Terebellida > Flabelligeridae > Flabesymbios > Flabesymbios commensalis. The sequence goes on from OZ024918.1 coordinate 1,833,758, forward strand.
GGCAACCTTCTAAGCCCAAGGGTATCAGGTAACCTTCTAAGCCCCATCTTATTTTAATTCACCTTCAGATAAGACTTGCTGTTACAAGCTCCACCTCAAGATAAATGAAAATATCACCTGATTTTATTGAATATCCTTATGTGAAATATGGAAAGCTAATAAAGTGCACTTATGATAGAGTAAAACATCATTTTTATGAAATGTAGACATCTGTAAAACTGAATGATTACTCTACCTTAAGCATCTACCAAAACTATGTCATTTGATTTTCCTTGAAACTTCCCTAAAAGTATATATACTTCGGTACCCTAATAACACAAGGGTTAATGTAATGATTAGCAAACACAAAGAAGTATATATAACGTCTCTGGCAGCACAAGGGTTAATTATGATTATCAAACACAGATCCCATGTGTTGATATGATCCAGGGGTTTGATGGGATCAATGATATAGCTGACACTCTCCTCACGCTAAGCCAAACTACATAATACACGAGTATATGTGTATAATAGGGGATCTCAATGTAATAAACGAGTATAGGCCCCTATGTGTATACTAGGTGATCTCAATTTAATCCTAATGAATACATTTTTACTTTGAGATCACCTACTATACATTTAAACGAGTATATGTGTATACTAGTTGATCTGACATCCAGGCATTAGTGCATTACACATCTAAATAGATACATAGTTATTGATCCATTGACACATAAAACGGACTATATGCCATCTGGATGTCCAGCCCATATTAAACCACATGTATGTCTTTATGATATATATATTCGTCGATTATTAAAATAAAAATAAATTTCAAATTTAAGCCTAAAATAAGAAGGTAGGGATTTAAAAATAGGTCCTCTTACAACGCTGAAATATCAGAATCTAACGTCTACACTGTAGACGTCAGATTTTGACGTTATAAAGACGGTCCCCGCACCGAAAGGGTTAAATCCTAGACGTTCACCCAGCGCGGGATTGATGTCAGGCCAATGTCACAGACGATGGACCAACGTTAACCCAACATTGGGTCAGCTGCTGCTGTTTAATGGCCCTGACATGTAATATGCTTTATCCATTAGGTTCATATAGCACAGGAAACTAAAATCGTATTGACAAAATGAAACGTACATCACTTTTAGTACAAATGTTCATTTAAGCGTGCGTTTCGCCAAGTGTGGTGTTTTGAAATGAAAATAAAAAATGAAATGAAAATATATTTAATTGGGTTAATTTAATTGGATTCGTTTTCAATTATAAAGGGCCAGGATGATTGAAAACCCCTCACCCTACCATTGCATACACCCCGGGATAAGTAGTTGTGCGCGCCTCAGAGCGCGGATCTCAAAGAATTTGATAAATACAATGTGTATAATCTTTTTTTACATAACTAATCTTGTCGTTTGTGAGAAAAGTGAAATTAGTGTTGAAGCGCAATTCACAGTCAGTGAAAGATAATCTATGGGGGATCAGATTATATCTAGAAAACACAAGGCATTAACCCAATGCTGGCTCAATGCTGGTCCACTGTCTACGACGGTGGCCCAGCAATGACCCAGCATTGGGTGGACGTTTGTTGTTTGTTGCTTAGTGTCACAGCGTGACATCTCTGCCACTGGTAATACACAGGCGTGGATCCAGGGGGTGGACATAGGCAGACATGCCCTTACCTGCCACCTGGTGAAACACGCTGTCAACAACATACGCCCCATACCGAGTACACACCGATCACAATGACAGACAAAAACTGAACATTGACCCAATGTTGGGTTAATGCTGGCTAACATCGCATATGGTGGCCAACGTTAAACCAGTATTGGGTCAACATCTCGTGTGCGTCAAATTACTCTAAATATTACAACAGAATTCTAGGGTAAATTACTTTGCTTTAAATGTTCAAACAAATGTTGTACAAAATTGGACAGTACTACCTTTAGCTAGATATTAAGACATGATCGAGTGTTTTTTTTCAAATATGATACATGTTAAACTAATATGGCGATAGGTATTTCTTGATGCTGGAAACCAGATCTGTTATTTGTATTTCTGGCGTTCTCATAAATTAAAAAAGGTAGAAATTGTACACTTTATGATTGATCTTACTTTTATCCCATTGGCCATCGCTTTCACCATTCTGACCTCAGAGATTGACCTGAGCGACATCTATGTGTGGAGAATGCGCTTTCACATGTATAAACAACATCACATATTATGCTAACACTTATTCAAGAAGAGATGTTGTTTACATATTATGTATGGCTTACCATTAATGTTCATGAAATAAAAGCCAATGCAATAAGAACAAACAACAACCAGGTAACAGACTGTAACGTGTTGACTTTCTCCTCATAATTGATGTAATAATGACTGTTGCCATAGTGATAAAGAAACTTTGATTCATACAAAGCTGTCCACCACAGGGCGTAATGAAAACCCTCATTATCGCTCACCAGGAGGGAGAAATAAGATAGACTATCCCATAATAGACCCACTCCACGGGACGGGCCAATTATTATGTTATATCCTACTTATATATGTATAAGCTACAATCAGAGGCAACCCTTTCATTGCTAGAAAATAACTCTTAATATTTTACTGCTGTTTCATAAAAGAACTATCAACTATAATTTGTTAAATTGTGACTATCTTGCGACAGGACAAGTTTTTGACGGTAGTTTTTTCTATTTTTTTTTAATATTTCCCGTAAGCAAGTTAAAATATTACATGACATTATATTGAATTGTAATATATCCAATAATACCTCCCAATGGGATGCCCATTATAAACCCGCTAATCTGAGACGTTGGGTCAATGGTGGCGCAATGTTGGTCCACCGTCTGCCACGTTGGTCTATCTATAAACCAGCATTGGGTGAACATTATCCTGTTGTGATGCACACCATGATGTAATACACATCATGTAGGGAGGAGGAACCCAATGATGATTTGATGTCGGCCATTGCTAGGGAGAATGGCCCACCATTAAAGCAACATTTGGTCTACGTCTTGTGTAAGCTGGTGAAGTTTATAATTGAGACCAATTATCAGTGATTATAGAAACACAAGAATTACTGATTAGCGAATTACCTATGGACTTTCTAAGTCTGACTTGTGGTTTCTGTTCACGCATGTACGCTGCTTGTACCTACTGTGACAGGAAAAAAACACGAGGGGCGATAAGCCTACTCTTCTAAACTCAAACTGTCTGCGTTAGAACAGTGAGACATTTGATAATAACAGTTCAGAATTTATGACGCAAAAAATTCACCCAGAAATGAAATCAATAAAAGTCCTAAACATGAAATTTGAAAGATATAAAATATAATTTTGGTAATAAAGTCAAATATATTCTTATCCACCGGAGTGTGTTTGTAAACAATTTTATTTTATTAAAATGTTCAACCCTTTGCCTGCTAATAGTCGTTTTTAATAGATTCTATCATATTTATTGGCCGATTAATTCACTGTTGTTGAAAATTAAATGACTGTTTAAATATCAAAATTGGTTAAAAAAAAAATTGACACTGCGTTCCACAACCTCAAGCGGTTGAAAATTTAAATAGATTTATACACGATAAGTGTTGATTGCTGGGTCCAATGATAATACATGAACATTTGCATCTCTAATAGTCAGGCCAACCTACTCTGATCCGTCAATCTTTGGGTGCTTCCGAACCTACATATTTACAAATTTTAAATTAGTAAAAAACTAGTCATTTAAAATAATAATTTGTAATTTTCATGGAATTAAAAAAAATATATATGTTGTATATTCTTTAATTTTGGGAATGTGTCTATTGGTGTGACCGTATAGATATAGAAGAAACACTGGCGTTCCTCTCTATGATATACCATGTGATTGATTATCAACCATTCACCAGGTGACGCTGACATCCACATACTAACCAGTACAGTGCTTTCAGCTTTGAGGCCACGTAGAAAATTGTGCTGCAAAATAGGACAATTAAAGTATCCGACAAGCAAGTTAGGGGAAGATTGATATTTTTCTACATAAATTAATATATTCAAGGTTATATTGAAAGAAATTATACGGCAAATAATTTAGTTTCGGTGAGCAGACCTATAAATGACACAGACGATATCATGGCGTATCGTATCCTGATAACCCAGCAAACATGTGCTTAAATGGCCCGATAATGGTAATTACTGGCGGATAGTGACAGTATTGGCATATAGGTTTTGTTAGGGTATGCCAATACTGGCCCAGTTTCGGCTTTCTTGGCCTGATTCAGGTTAAACTGACAAAATAACGGCACAATAACGGCATATGATTACATTGTTACTCACTTGGGGGAGTCCAGCGTTGTGGACGAGTATTGGCCAGTATTCCGGCCCAGTGCTGGCATTTAGTATAGATCTTTTCCCTAGGTGGGTCCTTTCTTGGCGGTTAAAATGGCACAAGCTAACATTTTTCAGAATTGTCATCATTTACTCTTCTTTTCGAGGTAAAATGGACTTAGATGTTTATATTAAAGTACGAATTTAATCAAATATATCATGATGATATAATTGAAGAATGAATCGAATATATTGTTAGGCTTGTCGCTGCCGTGAGGGATAATAGGAGGAATTGGTGAGGGTTTTGCCATTACTGGCAGTAGCCCTAGGTTGCCGTTATCAGTGGTTATTCATATATTTGAATTGCTTTGTATCCTAATTAGGCATAGCTAAGAATTCACCCCTCGGTCCTGTTTGCTTGTACTAGTCACTGCTGGGGCTAAATTAGGCATATATTTAAGTCTAACATAAAAACTATATTTATTGTGATTATAAAAATTATATTTATCAAAATGGTGCTAGCCTACTTGTAGGTGATTAAAAATGCTCAATCAGAAGCGGGGCTTACTGGCCTTGCAAATTATTAAAGTGACTCAATCAGGCCAAAATCGTCAAAAAAATCGTTGATTTTATTTTGGTTTCTTAATATGATCATATGATGTAAACATGTCCATAGATTAGAACTGCAAAAGCTTTTTAATTTTTGTGCTGCGCATTTACCAGCTAGGCAAGATATAGACGAAATTCCAGAATTTCTTATTTTGGACAAGCATGTCCGAAATAAGAAATCGGGATTTTCGTCTCTATATCTAGCCTAGCTGGTAAATGCGCAGCACAAAAACTAAAAAAAACTTTTGCAGTTCTAGTCTATGGACAAGTTTACATCATATGGTCATATTTGGAAGCCAAAATAAAATCACCGATTTTTTGACGATTTTACCCTGATTAAGTCGCTTTTAGTCTGAGGAAGACTGTAGATTGTAAATCAAAATATACTGTAGCTGTTGACGCTTTTTGTAAGCCAAAGATATTGTTTTATTAAATTTACTGTTACTGTTTACTATAAAACCTTAATTGTTGTTTTTGTATCGCAACAACTCCGATCAAAACACGGGACAATCACCCAATGCTGTTTCAATGGCGGGCCAGCATCTAAGACGTTGGGCCAACATGAAACAGTATTGGGTGAATGAGACGTGTTTTCTGGGCTATAACTGAATGCATGTTTAAAAAAAAAACACCTATTAGGCATCCTATACAGGGCCATTATTGATCCCTTTCGTAACCGTTATACAGCCATTATATAATCGTATCTGGGCCAGTATTGGCACGGTAAATATAACCAAATAACAGCCTGTATGTATTCCTGATATCTGTGCCAATATGGGGCCTCAACAGGCCCAAACATGGTAACCAGTACTGGGCCATATGTGGCCCTGTGTGCAAACTGTATGAAAACTACCCTGGGCCAAAACGGGGCCGATTCTGGCATATTAGTTTGACTGTATTGGCCCATTACTGGCACAAAATTCTGCCATGATAGGTCCAATTCTGGCCCGCTATAAAATTGTTTGCTGGGAACATTGACTAGCAATCACCCACTACTATGAGACGTTCACCCTGTGACGCTAGCAATCACCCATCACTATGAGACGTTCACCTTGTGACGCTAGCAATCACCCACTACTATGAGACGTTCACCTTGTGACGCTAGCAATCACCCATCACTATGAGACGTTCACCCTGTGACGCTAGCAATCACCCATTACTATGAGACGTTCACCTTGCGACGCTAGCAATCACCCATCACTATGAGACGCTCACCCTGGGACGCTAGCAATCACCCATTACTATGAGACGTTCACCATGTGACGCTAGCAATCACCCATCACTATGAGACGTTCACCATGTGACGCTAGCAATCACCCATCACTATGAGACGTTCACCCTGTGACGCTAGCAATCACCCATTACTATGAGGCGTTCACCCTGTGACGCTAGCAATCACCCATCACTATGAGACGTTCACCATGTGACGCTAGCAATCACCCATCACTATGAGACGTTCACCCTGTGACGCTAGCAATCACCCATCACTATGAGACGTTCACCATGTGACGCTAGCAATCACCCATCACTATGAGACGTTCACCATGTGACGCTAGCAATCACCCATCACTATGAGACGTTCACCCTGTGACGCTAGCAATCATCCATCACTATGAGACGTTCACCATGTGACGCTAGCAATCACCCATCACTATGAGACGTTCACCCTGTGACGCTAGCAATCACCCATCACTATGAGACGTTCACCTTATGACGCTAGCAATCACCCATCACTATGACACGTTCACCCTGTGACGCTAGCAATCACCCATCACCATGACATGTTCACCCTGTGACGCTAGCAATCACCCATCACTATGAGACGTTAACCCTGTGACGCTAGCAATCACCCATCACTATGAGACGTTCACCATGTGACGCTAGCAATCACCCATCACTATGAGACGTTCACCATGTGACGCTAGCAATCACCCATCACTATGAGACGTTCACCATGTGACGCTAGCAATCACCCATCACTATGAGACGTTCACCATGTGACGCTAGCAATCACCCATCATTATGAGACGTTCACCATGTGACGCTAGCAATCACCCATCACTATGACACGTTCACCATGTGACGCTAGCAATCACCCATTACCATGAGACGTTTACACTGTGACGCTAGCAATCACCCATCACTATGAGACGTTCACCCTGTGACGCTAGCAATCACCCATCACTATGATACGTTCACCCTGTGACGCTAGCAATCACCCATCACTATGAGACGTTCACCCGATGGTGCATTAATGTTAGTCCACTGCTCGCGACAATAAAACTCATAGTGGGCCAATAAAGTTGTAAAGCGTAGGCCTACAATAGCTCTCTTAATTGCACTCCCATAACCCTGCTACGTGTGGAGGGCGGGGGCCCTAGGGTAGTGGTTAGCACCGCTGCCTTTCACGCCAGAGTCCGGGGTTCGGTTCCCGGTCTCGGCGGTTTGAAAGAAACAAAATTGTTTCTTCCCCATCCACGTGTGAAAGTTAGTATTGTGGGGAGCCTCCGTGACCGAGAGGTAGCGTGCTCGGCCTCAGACCGCCAGGGCTCGAATTTCGAGTCCTGTGTCTGGAGGACAGTGTCATCTCAATCATCTCACCATCCTCAGGAGGTTCTCCTGGCCCAGTTTAGCCTATATGTGCACAAAGGTGGCCTAAAGCCCGATTCATTTCATTTCATTTCATTTGCTACGTGTGGAATAGCTAAATAATCTGTCATGTTGCATTTTTATCGTGATATATATTTACCGTTTAGACCCTTACAGTGCAGAGATCGACTACAGAAGTCTGGCCTCTAAAGTCGGTCCCCGCACTGAAAGAGTAAACTACTTATAATGGCCGTGGACCCATAACATAGGTATTCAGGGAAGAGCCAGCTAACACATTTATGGTGAAATCAAATTGAAAATCCCCTTTGATCTCCATGGATTATAGACAATATGTCAGCGCTTTAAGGGTTAAATACGTGAGAACATCTCCATATTTGTTTTTGCACACGGATATTTAATAACAGTTTGTAGTTTGATTCATTGCCGTCGCAAATCACAGCTCACGGTGAGAGAAAACATGGTGAACTCGGGGTGGTAATTAGTTAAAATAGGTGATTATTATGACGCTCATATGCGGCTAGAGGGATCAAAGGGTTGACCATTAAAGCGCTAAATTATAGATTTATATGTTTACCCGAGGTTGTGTTTCGCTACCGCTACCCACAATCTCTAGTAGAATCGCCCATGTGGTTCGTGTGGCTGTTTGTTTGTATAATCACAGGTTGTTTATGTTTATGGTCGACATCACATGATGTTCCCACCATCTTCTCTGGTCTAATTATGGCATGCCACCAGGGTGGTAATTAACACTACAGTGATATGTGAACACAAATCACCAACTCATCTACAGAAAATATGATTTTCACGATGCTGTATGATGATGAATATACACGCCATTAATTATACACGTCATAATTGTGAGAATATCATCAGTTAGAAGGTACCCCCGTAAACACAAAAAATAGTATAACATTTATTCTATGTCGACCAAAGGTCTTCGAGGTTGGTCCAACAATGTATAAATATTATACAAATGTTGTATGTTTACTAGGCTAGTACATTATTAATTTTGAACCTGGTGTTTCACCCTACTCAGGTCTGATTCTCCATTTATAATAAAAATATTCAACGACACTTTTTCGCTGGTGTTATAGTCGTGTTTTACGGTTTACTGATAATTTTTCTTAAAACTGGTGAATCTAGTGAGCGAAGATCAATATCTGAATATCAAAAATATATAAACAAACCTGGACAAAGATTTGTGGCACCTCTGAGCTTTGATTCTCTAGGAGTTAGGCGCTATACCTGGTGCCGCCTCTGAGCTTTGATTCTCTAGGAGTTAGGCGCTATACTAGGACGATATCATGTCGTATCATCCTAATAGAATTTACTAAAGTCACTTATCGCTCCCAAACATGATTTCTGGAACCTGTGCCGCTAGCAATCACTCATTACTATGAGGCGTTCACTCAATGTGGATTAATGTTAGTACAGCGCTTGCGACAATAAAACTCATAGTGGGCGGACATAATTGTAAAGCGTACATCAGCTCTCTTAAATGAGGGATAAAGGTGTGAAAAGGAGGCTGGATCAAGTGAGTTGAAACGTAATAACCGTTCTAACGTTACTGGTCAGTCAAAGACACATGTGTGGTCCTGGGGCGTGAGAAATAAAGCCCTAATATATACGACGCTAAGTAAATGTAACAGTGTTGAAACTGCCCAGCCCGGGGACTGAACCACCAACCCTGGCATCGTGATGCCTGAGTGCTACGCATCTAGCCAAAGAGTCGACTCGTTGGCCAGAGTAGTAATCACTACACTCCGCCATACACACACCCGGCTACATACTCCCCTCTCAAATATCTGCTCGTCCCCGAGCAGCCTTCAACACACTCGTGGGTTAACTTCTCCTGCCTGCCTTTTACCACAACCCTATCCCCAGTGTTCTGTACTGAGGTCAGGCCTATTGGTACTGCATCACCGACAAGGAGAACCGTTATTGGGCGCCAATGTAACAGTGTTGAAACTGCCCAGCCCGGGGAGCGAACCACCAACCCTGGCATCGTGATGCCTGAGCGCTACGCATCCAGCCAAAGAGTCGACTCGTTGGCCAGAGTAGTAATCACTCCAGTCCGCCATACACACACCCGGCTACATAAACATCACCGCATGATTTAAATCACCTTCGTTAGCATAGCGCATGTTTGAAATCATCTTCGTCATCATAAGGCATGTTTTAAATCATCTTCGCCAGCACAGCAAATATTTTAAATCACTTTCAGCAGCATATCGCATGTCTTCTATCACATTCGCCAACATAACGCATTTAAATCACCTTAGGCAGCATATCGCATGTTTTAAATCACCCTTTCCAGCATATCGCAAGTTTTCAATCACATTCGCCAACATATCGCATGTTTTAAATTGCCTTCAGCAGCATATCGCATGTTTAAATCACCTTCGCCTGCATAGCGTGTGTTTTAAATCACCTTCGCCTGCATAGCGTGTGTTTTAAATCACCTTCGCCAGCATTGCGCGTGTTTCAAATCACTTTTGCCAACATATCGCACGGTTTAAAGCACCTTTGCCAGCATAACGCATGTTTTAAATCAGATTTGCCAGCATATCGCATGGTTTAAATCATCTTCGCCAGCACAACGCATGTTTTTCATCAAGATATTTTAATACAGTATTATTCTGCAAACAATATAAGTTTGCAACATCTAATGCTTTAGAATCTTCCACGTGCATTGAATGAGCTCCATACAAGGGAAAGAGCTCTATATAAGGGAAATAACGCTATATAAGGGATACTCTGTTGATGAATATATTTATATGACAGCTGGCTTTGCCCACTGACAAAAGGCCTGGGCCAACTACCATCATGTGCTCTTAACAACCAGGAGAAATAATGATCTATAAGGTCTAATCCAGTGACACCTCAACCTAAGCCTAATCGTGGTTTGACCTTGACAAGGGCATACACACTGTATAGCTCTGTAAATTATTCTCCCATGCTCAACTAGCGACCCGGAATAAAACATACACCTGGATTCTTAACTTTGCTTCTGATTGTCGCGCCTATGGGCTCGGGACACCGATGAGCTAGGCGCTATACTAGAAGTTTATAGAAGTTAGAAGGCCTGCTGCTTGATGTTCACAGGATGAATATCACAAGATACAGTTATACGGCGCAAAGATAAACAGCAGTAATGGCTTACTTTAAATAAATATGCTTATATAGGCCTATGTAAGTAAGCAGCTACTGCTGCTTGCCCTCCTATAGTATAGTTACACTGCAATTCGCCAGGGGGTACATGTATCTGCGATCAGATACACAATCGCCCGCCAGGGGCACGTCTCTCCTATGCTGTCTTGTGCATTTAATGTTTCTAGGTTTATGTAACCTGATACTAATTGATGCTTAGCTTAGATAGACCCGTCAGAGATATATATCCAGTATGATTTATTTTACCATCGAGATCGTCGCCGTTTCATATCATCCGTTTCATATTTGGCTAAATAAATAAAAAAAAAATAGCTGCAAACATAACGTGTTACGTTTGTAAAACATCTTCAAATTATAAATCATAAAGCTGTGATGTGCATCGAGACTAACGCCCGGGGGGGGGGGGGGCACTCCCATACCTTGGAGTACTGGGGATGTGCCGCTGGACAGGGTGCCTTTTTTAAGCTTCCAGCATTGGCACAGGGTGTCTGATTGTATTTTTGCTGATATTTTCGTGATTTGTGAACAGATCTTCTTAATAATGTCTTAATAATGTTCACGCGGCGCGTCAAGCATGTAGGTGATCATAAGCGAAAAGTTTGCTGCTTTATGCAGTCATCAGTTCATAAGCCTACTTACTGGTTTAGTAATTTTGTGTATAATTTGTTCACTTCGCGGTAGACCACAAGATTTTGTTTCTGATAAAATAGTTAACAACATTTGTCCCCGGAATGGTATATTGCTTTTTTTTCCTCTAACAGGGGATGGTCTACAAAGTCCTATCCCCTCAGACTTACTTTGTTTACTAAATATTCTATAGGCCAGGCCTACTTGGCCGAATTTTCAGATCTGTTGTAACATTATATTTTGAACCGCGATTTCTATATTCAGTTCATGTTATTGTAATTAAAAAAAAATATATATAATGTTAATCGTATTATCAATGCAGCCCAGTGAGCTATCAGTTAAGAATAGATATGTGAAATCAGTCACTCACACCAACCTCTAGAAAACCCTGAAAGGTAAACTAGTATCTTTCTCGTCTCTATCTATACTGCCAGGCGAAGGCAAACAGCAGTAACTGCTTACTTTACAAGTAAGCAGTTACTGCTGTTTGACTTTACCGCGTTATAACCTACTGTATAAGGCTTGTTGCTTGCAAAAATACTTCTATATATTTGAAAATCGTTTCGGACGGGGTATATAAAGATATCAACGATATCAGTAGTTTATAAATATACTAAAGATATCAGAAGCTTCTATTCAAAGCTCTGTGTGGGCTAATTTTTTATTTATGAAATACATTTTATCTGTGGGCATACGTTGAATCCTATCTACAACTCACAACGCACGACATACGACCCACAAACCACGACCAACTGACACCATATCATATTGCTAGGAACACATACCACAGCTTACTTCAGGAAAGTCAAAACTGGATAATTTAAAGTTGTCATTAGCAGACATTGCTAACGCACTTGGCAGGTTTAAATGATTGAGAATATCAATACGTTTTAAAACATGTTATAATTTCAAAATCTTCTTGACATTTGTTCTTCTCTGGGGGTGAATCTACGACACTTCTCATCTCATACTACGATACTTCTTACTGTCAATCAAAATCACTAGATTATATAAACACTGATAAAGGACTATAGGTACAATAATAAAGTTAAATAATAATTAAAAAAATAAAGCATGAAAAATGCGTTAGGAATTCGAGCTGCAAATGAAGGAAAAATAATAACCCACAATTCAGCATCACGCGAGTTAAATGGTTTGTAAACACTCGTGTTATAATCTAATATCTCCCCCCAGCTAATAAATCATTCTCACATCAATATGTGACGTCACACATGGCAAGTAGCTGGCATTATCTCCTACAGATGGCGCTGCTGCCAATTCTCAGTGCGGGGCTGATAAACAACGTTAACTTCCGCTTTGGCGAGCTGCACTTGGAACAAAGTACGCATAGCTTATATGAACCTTCTGGTTTGTAATGTGAACTTTCATTCCATTTAACCCTTTAACCGCCGGTGCCGCATATATTAGGGTTTTCATTTTTTATTAGCACATTAAGTACCACATTTTAAACATGTTAAAGGTAAAATGTGACATAAACCAGCAAGATTTGAAAAGAGTTCACCTCCATTTTGTCAAATCTGAATAATTTTCACTCACTTGAAGTTGTGGATCGCGTCAGCGAGACACAACTTCAAGTGGTTGAAAATTCAGATTGAATAATTTGGCGGTTAAAGGGTTGAGTTGTTGAAGAGTGGCTGTCATTGCTAACCTTATTCAATGATCGAATCAAGGAATCCTGATCGATAACCAGTTTGCTGGTTTTGAAGGCGCTGTCAAAATTTACTATGGTATAATTTCGTATCGTAACCTATCGCAGCGTACTACATCGTACATCGCAACTTATGGCATAACTATGCAATGTGTGACAAAAACAATCCTATGCATCGCACAAGGTGATATTGTACGTTATGACATCATGACAGCCATGGCGCCGTGATGCTCGCTTAAACTGACACCTACCCAGTGAGCAAGACACGTTGAAACAATGCTGGTTTAACGTTGGGCCACCGTCTACGACGATGGCCCAACGTTAAACCAACATTGGTTCAATGTATGATGTCCACGAGGATACCCCCTCTGGTGTCTTGTTGGCACGACTCGAGGACGACTATTTGTTGTGATTTTGTCAACAACACGGAATGATTAGCCCGGAGCTGTGTGTTAACCTCTGATGCCAACCTCAGATGGTGTGGTACAACTAGCATACACGTTGGAATAACGTTGGTGTAACGTCAGAGACGTTTTACCAACGTTATGCCAACGTCTCACTGGCTATGCTGGTCAATGCAAAAGTCAGTAAGTACATACAGCACGGGGACAGGGTGACACTAAATATATTACTCACTCACTCACTCACTCACTCACTCACTCACTCACTCACTCACTCACTCACTCACTCACTCACTCACTCACTCACTCACTCACTCACTCACTCACTCACTCACTCACTCACTCACTCACTCACTCACTCACTCACTCACTCACTCACTCACTCACTCACTCACTCACTCACTCACTCACTCACTCACTCACTCACTCACTCACTCACTCACTCACTCACTCACTCACTCACTCACTCACTCACTCACTCACTCACTCACTCACTCACTCCAACCAACCAACCAACCAACCAACCAACCAACCAACCAACCAATCAACCAACCAACCAACCAACCAACCAACCAACCAACCAACCAACAAAACAACAAAACAACCAAACAACCAAACAACAAACCAAAGTGATTAGAATTTTGTTTCATCACAATTTCTTGTGAGCCCAGGACGTGAAGGGTGTTTGTAGCTATTGAACCAGCAGGCTGCCTGTTACCACACCCATCTCATTATTATTCATTAATTTGAACGCCAGCCAAATAATAACAACGAGAAAATGTGTTTGTTTACAAATATCCTCTGAACAATCCAGAAATATAAAATGAATGTAACATGCGCAATATTTGGTCATCAGATTCACCTTATCAAAGTTCATGTTAATAGTTTACCAGCAGCAATACAATTGACGCTAGAAAAGTTTTCATATTTGTAAGATATTACAACATACGTCTTTGTGAAATCAGGCTTTAACTAATAACTTTAAATAATAACTGATGAATTGAGAAAAATGATAAGATGACGCTGAGACAGATAGACAGATAGACAGATAGACAGATAGACAGATAGACAGATAGACAGATAGACAGATAGACAGATAGACAGATAGACAGATGGACAGATGGACAGATAGACAGATAGACAGATAGACAGATAGACAGATAGACAGATAGACAGATAGACAGATAGACAGATAGACAGATAGACAGATAGACAGATAGACAGATAGACAGATAGACAGATAGACAGATAGACAGATAGAGTCCTGAACAGATATATCTATGTCACATAATTATTTCCATGTTTTTAATGTTGTGCAGACACTGCTGAGATGGAATCCGCTGTTTAACTAACGCGTTCTGGACTTATCTAGATAACAGGCTCATGTCAGTGGGTGCTTTTATAAGTTGAGTGCGATATGGGAAAATACAGCACTCGTTCAATAAATGAGGTGTGAGCCTTTAGGCGAACACCTTATTCCTTGAACGGGTGCTGTCTTTTCACCGTTTGTATTTTCTCACAAGATAAAATTGCTAGACAAAGATAACTCTCATTGGAAATATCCAGAGCGGTACAAGCTGATGCTCTCTGCAGGGTCATCAATGATACGTCTCATGATGAAATATCCAGAGCGGTACAAGCTGATGCTCTCTGCAGGGTCACCAATGATACGTCTCATGATGAAATATCCAGAGCGGTACAAGCTGATGCTCTCTGCAGGGTCACCAATGATGCGTCTCATGATGAAATATCCAGAGCGGTACAAGCTGATGCTCTCTGCAGGGTCACCAATGATACGTCTCATGATGAAAATCACTACACAGGGTGAGAGAAAGGTAAGTTCAGCTTTACAGTTCTTCACTAAGTAATATTCACTACATGTTCGATTCACATTTAGTTTCAGATTTAGTTGATACCCTGGATGTCATTCCACCGTACAAATCAGGTTATTTTCACGGTGATGTGACCTGTCGCCTTGCCAGAGATGTTGACGGTTATTGTAAACTCTCAGCCAAATAAACAACCTATATCATTATCACACACGAGTATGTGTAATTAACGTGCAATTACCAGAGATACAGTATCCGGAATATGTAATTAAAACGTAATTATGAAATATTAATCATCACACGTATGTAATTTATATGTAATTTTCTGGTCTCAAGACATCTGCTACGCAGCATAACGTATATTTACATCTCAGGCCCTAAAAGGTACAGGGCTGATAGGCAAGTATAGATACGTTTTCTAATTAGCGAATATCGACATCATGTTACTGAGATTATTCATACTTTTTATGATAGAATTAAAAAAAAAATTAGATTTGGAAGTAACTATTTTGCAATGTAGTAATATTTTGTTGTCATTTGAGGCTGGAAATTACATCAGACATTCCAGCTTTAAATGAATGATAAGTAGTAGTATATAGGACGAGGGTCAACTACCACCAATTAGGAGAAAATAACCAAGTGCAGCTACAAAGTCGATCGTCACTGTATATGCTCTACACGTGTATGCCGGCCTAAGTGCGTTAATGGAGGACACATTTAAATCACTATGAAACATCAGTCATTGATTGGCAAATTATGCCTTATTGACATGGTATGATTGGTAAGATGTCAAGGGCAGCATCGTATTGTTGGTCCTAGTGAAGAAGATTATCTACCAATTCTATATACTGATCGTACATGTGAGCAGATCTGTTATTTGCGACAAACAATATATCGTTCTTATATAATTCAGGCGATGAAATCAGTTATTTCAAATTTAACCGTGTTTAATTCTATTCTTGAGGCCCAATCCACGACACAGCTTACGAGTCAGATCATCTTGACATTCTCTCATTCCCAATAACACTGATCATAAAACTATTTTCCTATAGTTATATGATCATTTCAATATGAATGAATTTCATGCTTCAGGTGAATTAAAAATATTTGTATTCATAAAAAAAGACATGTCTGATATTGAATTATCTGTTTAAATGTACCTCAACACATTTCATCGACTTCACTGGGATTGTTTAGAAACGTATATATATCGGACTATCAAGATCACGGTTAAAGATCATGTTTAAATAAATGTGACCAGCGAGTTTAAAGGGTCAGTTGGAGGTGTCTTAACAGCGTGGTATCAGCCGGAAAATGTCCACATTGTAATTTGAACCAAATCACAATACGTGATTTAGTGTTTGGAATGTGGTCGCAAGGGGCGTGTGGTGCTTCTTGACGCACTCACCAGGGGTCAGTCATGTGGTGCACTACACGTCACGTGACCTGGCAGTCATCCAGTCTGTCACCTTGACCTTTAACCTGACCTACACATATATTCAGGGCATGTAAATATCAACATAGACTCTGATATATACACATTTTATTGTGAAACCCGATAACATAGCTGCGTGTAAATAATACACATAATGTTGTTTATTTTGCCGAACCAAATTTCAAATAAATAAAGGCCAAACTGTCTTTGAAAAGGTAGACTTTTAGAACATAAATAGATGCTCATTTTTTAAATTATATTTATTCAATTAATGGTTGATTTCATCTGTGAACTATCACCTTGATATCAAAGGGTCGTATCTGCCACCAGTCTTTACAAAGTGGCAGATACGACGCTTCAATACCAACAGAAGTATTTTGTACATTACTTTCTTGGATGATTGTAACAGCTGACAATAATATAGATATACATACGATTTCAATCATATTCCAAATAAAATGAAATGTAACCGATAGTGATATAATGGCAAATACCGCGTTCAACAAATAATGAAACATTTTCGATATGTTCATTTTTCATCAATAAATATATTTGTCTTCATTTGAAGCTGTCACTTGCGTTAATAGTTCCAACTTCTAGATGAAAGAAAATCAGACACATACAGTAGTCAACACAGCAGAATGAGGGTGAAATTGACAATGCTCCATGACTATTACAGTCGCTCTTCACTGATTACAGCTGGAATTCCAGTCTGTCAGTTGAGACGGCATTTCTCCGCAGTGGAGATTTATAGTGTTATCAATACGGGGGATCTTAATGGTTTAACCAGTAATTGATCTCATTAAAGTGAGTGAAGTGACAGAGATGTTATCTGGGATATGTACATTACCAACACCTCCTATACGACAACCCTCTCACAGTCATAACATGGTATCTGGCATATGTACATTACCAACACCTTCTATACGACCACCCTCTCACAGTCATAACATGGTATCTGGTATATGTACATTACCAACACCTCCTGTACGACCCCCCTCTCACAGTCATAACATGGTATCTGGTATATGTACATTACCAACACCGCCTATACGACCACCCTTTCACAGACATACCATGGTATCTGGTATATGTACATTACCAACACCTCCTGTACGACCCCCCTCTCACAGACATAACTTGGTATCTGTGATATGTACATTACCAACACCTCCTGTACGACCCCCCTCTCACAGTCATAACATGGTATCTGGTATATGTACATTACCAACACCTCCTATACGACCACCCTTTCACAGACATAACATGGTATCTGGTATATGTACATTACCAACACCTCCTGTACGACCACCCTTTCACAGACATAACATGGTATCTGTGATATGTACATTACCAACACCTCCTGGACGACCCCCCTCTCACAGTCATAACATGGTATCTGGTATATGTACATTACCAACACCTCCTATACGACCACCCTTTCACAGACATAACATGGTATCTGGTATATGTACATTACCAACACCTCCTGTACGACCACCCTTTCACAGACATAACATGGTATCTGTGATATGTACATTACCAACACCTCCTGGACGACCACCCTCTCACAGTCATAACATGGTATCTGGTATATGTACATTACCAACACCTCCTGTACGACCCCCCTCTCACAGACATAACATGGTATCTGGCATATGTACATTACCAACACCTCCTATACGACCCCCCTCTCACAGACATAACATGGTATCTGGTATATGTACATTACCAACACCTCCTGTACGACCCCCTCTCACAGACATAACATAGTATCTGGTATATGTACATTACCAACACCTCCTGTACGACCCCCTCTCACAGACATAACATGGTATATGGTATATGTACATTACCAACACCTCCTGTACGACTCCCCTCTCACAGACATAACATGGTATCTGGTATATGTACATTACCAACACCTCCTGTACGACCCCCCTCTCACAGACATAACATGGTATCTGTGATATGTACATTACCAACACCTCCTGTACGACCCCCCTCTCACAGTCATAACATGGTATCTGGTATATGTACATTACCAACACCTCCTGTACGACCCCCCCCCCCTCTCACAGACATAACATGGTATCTGTGATATGTACATTACCAACACCTCCTGTACGACCACCCTTTCACAGACATAACATGGTATCTGTCATATGTACATTACCAACACCTCCTGTACGACTCCCCTCTCACAGACATAACATGGTATCTGGTATATGTACATTACCAACACCTCCTGTACGACCCCCCTCTCACAGACATAACATGGTATCTGTGATATGTACATTACCAACACCTCCTGTACGACCCCCCTCTCACAGACATAACATGGTATCTGTGATATGTACATTACCAACACCTCCTGTACGACCCCCCTCTCACAGTCATAACATTGTATCTGGTATATATACATTACCAACACCTCCTATACGACCACCCTTTCACAGACATAACATGGTATCTGGTATATGTACATTACCAACACCTCCTGTACGACTCCCCTCTCACAGACATAACATGGTATCTGGCATATGTACATTACCAACACCTCCTATACGACCCCCCTCTCACAGACATAACATGGTATCTGGTATATGTACATTACCAACACCTCCTGTACGACCCCCCTCTCACAGTCATAACATGGTATCTGTGATATGTACATTACCAACACCTCCTGGACGACCACCCTCTCACAGTCATAACATGGTATCTGGGAGATGTACATTACCAGCACCTCCTATATAACCACCCCCTCACAAACATAACATGGTATCTGTGATATGTACATTACCAACACCTAATGTACGATCACCCTCTCACAGTCATAACATGGTATCTGTGATATGTACATTACCAACACCTCCTATACGACCACCCTCTCACAAACATAACATGGTATCTCATTAAACTACACATCAACACATAAGCTTCATCCATGCCTCAATGTCCATGAAAATGACATAGATCTGATAAAAGTCTAAACAAATAAAAATTGTTTTGTCATATATTTGCTACAAGTTATATGTTTATATTTTATGTTATTGTTAAACTACATTTAGAATAATATTTCGAATAGCTAGCTGGGCCAATTCACGGATTTATGTTAATTTAATTTAATTATATTTCAATAATATCAACGTTGTAAAATAAAATATGATGTCTTACATTACTAGCTCAATCTGTTAGGCCAAATTTTCAACTTTCAGGTTCAAATGTCAAATTTATTTACTTAAGCCAAAAGTAAGTACATGTTACATTAATTGCAGTTGCATAGGTAAAGCAAAGGAAAACTGCAAAAGGCTTTTCAAAAGCCGCTTAAATGCACGCCAATCCTCTGAATACACGATTGTTTTAGCTCCTTTTCTTTTTAATACATGTTTATGTCTCACTTCGAAGCTAGAGGAGAATACATTAAAAGAATATATATCGAATATCTAAGTGTATTATTTCAAATGAAACCTCCAAGTATGATTAAAACCAGCCAATCAACTGATATTTTTCTTCCTGTAGTTTTTAGCTGTCTGATGATGGCTCAATGATGGTTCAGCATCAGAAGCGTTGGCCCAACATTGAAGTGACACCTGGCAGTGGTGGCTGTTTGATGACCAAGAGGAAGCACTTCCATTAAGTTGAAGGCCACCTAGCACTTTTACCGTAAGGTGAGACGTATATCGCCACCCCCTCCCCTCCTCCCTACAAGTGATGATATATATATCCCAGAGATCCCAATCAGAAACTACATCACTATCAAACCCTTACAGTCCAGAAGGCGGCAGTATCCAGTGATGTGACCTAAATATTCGTGCTTTGATTGGTCGAGTACACGGGGATAATATGTAGGTCAATCTAATATAATGACAATGATGAGGACGACATATAGCGTAAAAACACAAAACGTTGAGCCTATGCTGCGTAAATGTTGGTTCAGCGTCGTAGACGTTGGGCCAACATTAACGCAACATCGGGACAACGTCTTGTGTTGCTTGGTATTAATTAAAGAACCGGTATATATCTATTTTGTAAAAAATGTGGGGAATATATAGGGGTAGGAAAGCCGTGTTTTATTTGCTAGTAAAGCAGTTTCCAGCTTTTCTAAACTATAATAAATATATCGATTTTTTTTAGAAAATCTTGTCCTTCAACGTGTTTTAGTTTCATAAAACCGGTGATTTTCTACTCGATAAACTTCCTTCAATATTACTTAACTAATGATGAAATAACTCGACATTTTTTTCAAACATTTAAAGCTGGAATTTCTGACGCCATATTCAGCTTTAAATAACGAAAAGTGTTGCATTTATGAAAATTAGACATATCTCAAATTGAGTTATACCTCCATTACTGAGTATTTATCAGTACAACGGTCCCAGCAGCACATCATTTACTGAACCAGTGAGAGTATTAGGGAATACTAGAACATCGTCATGAGATTAGACTGTAAAACACACCATTTCTGACTGCGATATGCTAACCCTTAGAGCACTGAGCTATGCTATTTAAATTTTCAGTCACTTGAAGTTGTGTCTCGCTACCGCGACACACAACTTCAAGTGACTGAAAATGTATGTTATTTCTGAAATTAAAGTCCCGATTTTCAGTCACTTGAAGCTGTATCTCGCTACCGCGACATACAACTTCAAGTGACTGAAAATGTATGTTATTTCTGAAATTTAAGTCCCAATTTTCAGTCACTTGAAGCTGTATCTCGCTACCGCGACACACAACTTCAAGTGACTGAAAATGTATGTTATTTCTGAAATTTAAGTCCCAATTAATATCAGTATTTCAAGATTGAAGGCATATTTTACTGTGAACAGTTCGTTATCAGGGGTTATAAGGTGCTAATAAAACACCGAATGTCTTCTGTAGACATCGGTGCTCTAAGGGTTAATGAAAATAAGCCGCTGTCAATCGCTAAATCTGTCTCTGAGGCTTAAAGGGTCCTCAGACTGGCATCCTGTCTCCATGCCTTTCGTAGCCAGAGGGTACGTGGTATTTATCACCTATTACAGGCTTCGGAGAGCAGAGGGTCACATTCATGCAAAAGTAACTTTGTTATTTTTCTGTTGTAGTCTTAGAGAGCGGAGGGTCACTTGCTTGTCATATTGCTATTTTGATGTAATCGCCCACTTATTGTATTTCAATCGTGACTATGCTCATTTTTTAAGTGAAAGGTATTCCACAATTTGCCTCTTAAACTTCGTAAAGACAATTTTCAGTTCCGGGCTTTAGTTGACACAGGACTACTGCGGCATGTTCATAACTACACTCAGCAAATCACTTTGTTTATTAATAGGTCTTGTGTATCTGAAGATATACACAGCTAGTTGGCTTCTCATATTTTTTTGGAATGGAACATTATTTTTGTCCAAATGTCTTCTTAATTGTGGTTTTAAAAAATAAATAAAAAATAACCCTCAATGAATTCCCCACGTGTACGAATTACCCCTGCCTTTGCAAGACATCAATCCGATGTTGGCTCAATGTTGGTCCGCCGTCGATGGATCAATGAGTAGTGTCTGCTGGGATTGACAGCATCTGATGGATTGGTCAGTGGTATGTCTACCCTTGACCGCAGAAGGTTCACCTTCTTCAAGGTGACAGGATGCCGAGCGATAATAACAGAATATATGCGCGTCTCACCTAAGGTGTGAGAATAGTGTAATACTACACCACCAGGGGAAGGGGTGCATGTAGAGCGACATAGTCAGTGTGAATGTAAACCCTGTCACTCATATCATATATCCCTTCACCTACATCAGTGTGCAAGGGAAAGAAAAGTTGAAAAATTCTTGAATATTTATTTTCCTTGAATTTGTAGTAGACTAAGTCTAAGGACTATTGCTTGCAAGCTATATGCAAATATGCTTTATTTTTTAATTTCGTGGGGTTTTAATTTTCTATGAATTTAATGTTTGTTTTTAGTTAAAAGTAATCAACTCATTGTAAAATGGTAATATCAACAGTGTAATATCATCAAATGTGTAGACGATTGACACAGATGATTAGGCTCTGGTCGATTAGGGTCTGGTCGATTAGGATATATTCGATGTGATACACCCGCCTCAGGTGGTCTCTCGTCTATGTCAACACCACACTCACCGGGAACTCATTGTTGGAAACTCATTGTCACCAACTTTACCTTCAACAAGTCACCCGGAAAACACCATACGATCACCCGGTGTTGCTCTTTAAATTGAGCCAGCGTCGTATACGGTGGACCACGTTTAAAACGACACTAAGTAAGGAGTAGTTTACTGTTGGATGTCAATTCAGCATCGCATTTTCATGTATTGCTGACTTAATGAACCGACTGTTAAGCCAATTTAGTTGGAAGGCTGAATTGGACCAAACTACTAGATGAATAAGGCCAACACCACCCAGAATGTATGGCATAAAGGATTACTTGGTAATTATGTCCTAAAATATACCGTTTTTCTCTGTCGAGCATAGCGGTTTCAAAACGTCATGTGCTGAATTTGTCTTTGACATTTTCTTCTCTTTGCAGTTCGAATTCCTAAGTTTCCAATTGAATAGACATTATAAGAATTACCTGGACTGCTGAAGACGTGTCTTTCTTGATTGGTTTATTTCACACGTATTTCCTGGCATTCATTATAGTACAGTGGCCTTGTTATGTTACACTTGATATCATAGGGAATCAATGAACCAGTGATCCAGAAATACCCAGTAAGGGGTCGTCCTCATTTCTGAGCATGATCACTTCATGGTAGGAGTGTCATGCTTCACTGGTATAAGTCACGGAGTGCATTCACATCATACAAACCTACTCATTCATCTCACTTATTATTATGTCGCTCAAAGGAAACAGCAATAACTGCCTACTTTGAAAAAAAGTACTGTCTTCAAATTAAAAAAAACTGAGTAACTGGTAATAAACAAGATTATATGGATAAAGGTCCCGAGAGAGTGCGAGTGTGGAGTTAGTGGCACTGGTTCAGTTCATCAGGCCGAGTCCGCAGGACGAGTCCTGGTGAACTGAACCAGTGCCATAAAGTCCACACTCGCACGATACCAGTGACCTTAATGCATTTTCTCGCACGATAAATACAAAAAATGAATTATATAGACCCTCAACTATTTAAAAACATCAAGATTTATTTTTAAATTGAAAGTTCCACTAGCGCCGCCGTATCACTGACCAATGTTGACAGGAATCACCTGACATATTCCTACGCTGAGACATAGGTGCTGTGACGTTAAAATAAACAGTACATTTTGAAACTCCACTAAAATATTTTAATTACAATATTTATTTTACATCTTTAGACGGCAAATACAATTAAGTTTCTGGAAAAATCTTTATAGTGGCATATATGTTACATAAATTATTACAGATGTGATATGCCAGCGCGTGGCATAGAGTGCGAGTGCGGGATTATCCGGACTTGTACACAAGTAGGCCAATGACTGCCAGACTGCGAGAAATTCACTTAAAGTTTTTTTTACTATTTGAAAGAGCTTGCGATGACTCGAGAAATAACAAATATTTAATTTAGACTTGAATTTCTTTTTTTTTCCAAATTCAAAAACGTTTATTTCCAGTTTCAATTTCGTAATTGTAATAGGGTTTGAATTGAATTCTAATTCCGGAATTGACCTTTAAGTGCGACTGGGTGATCTACATCTTTTCTGCAATTCTAGATGTAAATGGTCACGTTCTGGTTATTGAGCTGACCAAAAATAATGATAATATATCTTATTGTTTGACGTCATCAGATCTGGTCAATAGGTAGGAAATGACCACTGGTGTGGAGGTGTGGACGCCGAGCCCTTCACAACGGGATTCTAAAGAAAATACTGCTAACGGCGACCTGATTGCCATCTGGTCAGTGTGAGGGTCAACACGGATAGATCCGGTCATTAAAGATCAATAAGTCACGTGATTATGAAAGCACGTGGACTTGGGAGAGGTCATTTAGTGCTGCATGGAGAGAAAAACAGTGCTTACCTGAAAGTAAGCAGTTACTGCTGTTTGATTTTGTCCTTTAAAGGCAAACAGCAGTAGCTGCTTACTTGAAAGAGAGGCAGTTACTGCTGCTTGCCTTTGGGTGGGAGGAATATGGAACATCAAATGTTACATCCAGAACTTCATGTCTTATAATGGCCCCACTTCATATGTCTTATAATGGCCCCACTTCATATGTCTCATAACGGACCCACTTCATATGTCTTATAACGGCCACACTTCATATGTCTTATAACGGCCACACTTCATATGTCTTATAATGGCCCACTTCATATGTATGATAATGGCCCCACTTCATATGTCTTATAATGGCCCCACTTCATATGTCTTATAATGGCCCCACTTCATATGTCTTATAATGGCCCCACTTCATATGTCATATAACGGCCCCACTTCATATGTCTTATAATGGCCCACTTCATATGTATGATAATGGCCCCACTTCATATGTCTTATAATGGCCCCACTTCATATGTCATATAACGGCCCCACTTCATATGTCTTATAATGGCACCGCTTCATATGTCTTATAATGGCCCCACTTCATATGTCATATAACGGCCCCACTTCATATGTCTTATAACGGCCTCACTTCATATGTCTTATAATGGCCCCACTTCATATGTCTTATAATGGCCCCACTTCATATGTCTTATAATGGCCCCACTTCATATGTCATATAACGGCCCCACTTCATATGTCTTATAACGGCCTCACTTCATATGTCTTATAATGGCCCCACTTCATATGTCTTATAATGGCCCCACTTCATATGTCTTATAATGGCCCCACTTCATATGTCTTATAATGGCCCCACTTCATATGTCTTATAATGGCCCCACTTCATATGTCTTATAATGGCCCCACTTCATATGTCTTATAATGGCCCCACTTCATATGTCTTATAATGGCCCCACTTCATATGTCCTATAATGGCCCCACTTCATATGTCTTATAATGGCCCCACTTCATATGTCTTATAATGGCCTCACTTCATATGTCATATAACGGCCCCACTTCATATGTCTTATAACGGCCTCACTTCATATGTCTTATAATGGCCCCACTTCATATGTCTTATAATGGCCCCACTTCATATGTCTTATAATGGCCCCACTTCATATGTCTTATAATGGCCCCACTTCATATGTCTTATAATGGCCCCACTTCATATGTCTTATAATGGCCCCACTTCATATGTCTTATAATGGCCCCACTTCATATGTCTTATAATGGCCCCACTTCATATGTCCTATAATGGCCCCACTTCATATGTCTTATAATGGCCCCACTTCATATGTCTTATAATGGCCCCACTTCATATGTCTTATAACGGTCTCACTTCATATGTTATAAGAATGTAGAGCTCCTCGGGCTTTATCCTATACATAAATATGGTTTTGCACTAGAATAGTAGTGTATGGTATAATACTAAGGCAAATAGCAGCAACTGTTTACTTGGAAGTCATCAGTTACTGCTGTTTGCCTTTGCACGACGATATTATAATACCCACAATAATATTATGACTTGGTCAACAATACACAGTTTTACCTCCTTTGAAACGTAATCCTACATCAGAGAAAAGAGTCTGTCATCGGTCTAAGATCTAAGAAACGTAAAATACTACTGTGAAGATATAGACATACGTCTTTTGAATTAATGTGTGACGATTTGAGATGATCTCTCTGATGATAAGGCGTCAAAGAATGAATTAGTGAATGAATGCCGTGCCATTAGTTATTGTAATACCATTCTCTATCTGACAGAGTGATCTGTGGGTCGTATGCCTGACACCACAGGTGTTTGTGTTTGTGGGGGAGATTGCTGATTGCTTGACAGTCAGCATGATAAATTCTATTGTTATGCAGAAATGGACCCATGTGTCGAATCCTGCCTGTTTCGTCAAAACAACCAAATAACGGGCTAGGATTCGCTGAGTTTCCCACGTGGTCGATACACCCGATCTTTGTTGGTTACCGGCAGATTTGGACATATAGATCCAGAAATGTCTGCTATATGTCTGGCAAAAACGAAACATCAAAACACTACAGTAAGTGTACACGTCCAAAGATTAGGCCTATCAGACGAGTCTTCAGTCGAATACCTCAATGATTGGACTACAGTGCGAAGAAAATGAACTACGTTCACAGAAGCCAATGTATTCTTTTTTATTCTTTTGTCAGCCTTCCCTTTTAGAGTTTAAAAATCTTGGTAATAATAGATTAAAGAGCGAATCACACTTTGAACCAATGCTGAAGTAATATGTGTTTTTAAACAGTATGATTAACAAAATATCATTCATACTATTTGGATAAGGCTTGAAACCTTGAATTGAATAGCGTATTAAATAATCATAACATATTTGAATACTGTATTCAATCATACAGGTGGGTGGTCATATATGTTATTATATATAGACGTCATCATAGGGACGTATCTCCAGCTTAATAAAGCGGTACATATGATCCTTTACGGCTAAACCCCATACACTGATAAATGCTTTGCGTGAATCAGACACAGTCAGTGTACACGGGTCTCTGGGGAATAGCACTCAGAATAATGACTGGTAATTTTAGATCGACATTATGTTACTAGTATAATCATAGACATCTAGTGTTATAGATCGATCTATATGTAGGCCTATAATAGCTGAGTTCAATGCCATCATCCATCTGAGTACAAATGTCATATGTGGCAAATTTTACATAAAATTCATTCAACATTTAGCATTCACCATTTACCAATAATGCAAGAGTTAGACAGCAATTACGAGACTCACAACTTTGATTTTTTAACAGATAACATGCGTTCGCTTTGCATTAGTCTAATGTGACTTAACGCATCCACTAAGTAATTTAAGGTAGAGCTGGTGGGAAAATGTTTGAAAAAGTGACGAACCAACAGCCATGAATGTTTACTCGTCCGTGGCGTATTTACTGGTGATCGGACTAGCTGACCAGCGGGAAGTTCTCTCCTTGTTAATGCCTGTGTGTTAGATGAAATGCCAAAATCCATCTAAGTACTGTGGTTGTGTATTGTATTATATTATATTATATATTATACTGGTGTATTTACAAAAAAAGTCATTTTTATTCACATTTTCATCGCAATGTGAATAAAAATGTGAGGAAATACCCTGACGTTAAGAGGGTTGACGATAACGGTAATTTATCTAAGTACACCGACCAGTACTCCCCTAGGGAGTAATTTGAGAACTAATTCACTAAGTACCCCGCTGTCACGTGACATGGCGAGGACAAGTGGTAAGTATCGAGTACAAAGCGCTATTCGGGTCGTGTCACACTCGCCAAGTGGCTCGTCATGGAATAAATTACTGTAAATGGTAAATATAATTAATGTGCTGTTAACACACTAGGTGGGATTAAAACCGGTGCAAATTACTGCTCCCAACAAAATAGTGAAAGGCACGAAGACCTTGGGTAGAGGGCGTGTAAAAAGACGTCTGGAATGACAACCTGAGCAAAGTGAATGAATCGTAGAGTGATATATGTAAATGACATGTGGTATTATCATGCACAACTTATAATATAATAAACTTACTGATAGTGCCAGGTGGCATCGTGATAATGCCATGTGGCATCGTGATAATGCCATGTGGCATCGTGATAATGCCATGTGGCATCGTCATGTGGCATCGTGATAATGTCATGTGGCATCGTGATAATGCCATGTGGCATCGTGATAATGTCATGTGGCATCGTGATAATGCCATGTGGCATCGTGATAATGCCATGTGGCATCGTGATAATGCCATGTGGCATCGTCATGTGGCATCGTGATAATGTCATGTGGCATCGTGATAATGTCATGTGGCATCGTGATAATGCCATGTGGCATCGTGATAATGCCATGTGGTGATGTGGTATTGTCATGTGGCATCGTGATAATGCCATGTATTGATGTGGTATTGCCATGTGGCATCGTGATAATGCCATGTGGTGATGTGTTATTGCCATGTGACATCGTGAACATGACATGTGGTGATGTTGTATCGTGATGCTGCTATGTGGTATAGTGAAAATACCATGTGTTATATATAAATGACATGTGGTATCATTAGTAAACATTATGTAGGCTATGATATATCAGGCTATGATATATCAGGGATCAAAAAAGATTGTGGAAGAACAAGGCTTATGAAATCTGCAGGGACAAGTACATGTCGTAAAGCCCCGTGTGGTAAGTCAGCAAACTGTCCAGTTAACAAGAACAGAAAGTTCCTCTGCTTACGGATTACCCCCCCCCCCCCCCCGCATGCTTTAAACCACACGTGTGGTAGCTTATAACCTTGTCCAGTTAATAAGAACAAGGTTGCATAAGAGCAAGCACGTGATCTTAATAAAGCCCGGGTAGAGCTGAAATACGGAACACCTGAATCATGTTATGGAAAAATGGCACTCATAAATAGTAAATGGTATCACATTATGCCCGGCACATGGCTAACAGTGTGGTGATGTCTCGTTGAAAGGCTGACTAACTGACTGATGGACTGGTTAACTGACTGACTGTTTGACTGGCTGACTGACTTAGTGCCTTTCCAACTGACTGACTGACTGACTGACTGACTGACTGACTGACTGACTGACTGACTGACTGACTGACTGACTGACTGACTGACTGACTGACTGACTGACTGACTGACTGACTGACTGACTGACTGACTGACTGACTGACTGACCGACCGACCCACCAACAGACTTTATCATCCGGTGGCGGGGTTCGAGCCCTTTCATGCGGTGTACATACAAAATGAACTCTTCAAAAGTGTCAAATATCGAAACATAACAGGGCGCTAATCAGTTGATATCACATGACAAGATCAATAGATATGCATCAGATAAATTATCCATGAAATCTTTCCACATGGCATAATATATCACTATTATTTTAAAGAAGAGGACTTGTGGCCATGGGTCATTCTAGTATTCTTCAAAATAATAGTAATGGCTGAGGATAGAGGTTGGGGACATCGTGATGTCATGAGGTCACATGAGGAGACCGGAAGTACCAGGTGTCGGCACGGCAGGAAGTACGTCAGGTGAGATTTCCGCCTGGACATGCGCATTAGACATGTTCCTTATTAAGCTAATCAGGGCGACACTCCCAAATGCCAAGTACAAAGAATAATTGCATCTCTTGCAGTATTTATGGCGAAAGACATTTGCATGGTTGTGCATATACAGTGCAGCAAACTGTCCAGAGGATGGAGTGTACAGTACTGCATATTGAACACTTGAAATTATTATGTAAGAGTAGGATTTAGTCCAGCTTCGGGATTCCTATTTTTTGTGATATTGCCACGACGTGAAGCAGTATTCACTCACTCACAGTACTCGTCAGCTTGTGTATTCACTCACTCACCGCACTCGTCTCTCATCCTCTTGGACGCTGAGTGTGAGTCTGGTTACAGTCAAAGCAGCAGACATGACATTTAGAAACCAATTAATTGGCTATATTTGCCGCACATGTTGATTTGATTAAACTAGAATGTGATGTATATTTGACCTTCATGGACACACGGATTTAAAATAACCACAATCACCTGTCTGGTCTCACACTGCAGTGTATGGTGTACTGAACTCTTAATAACCACAATCACCTGTCTGGTCTCACACTGCAGTGTATGGTGTACTGAACTCTTAATAACCACAATCACCTGTCTGGTCTTACACTGCAGTGTATGGTGTGCTGAACTCTTAATAACCACAATCACCTGTCTGGTCTCACACTGCAGTGTATGGTGTACTGAACTCTTAATAACCACAATCACCTGTCTGGTCTTACACTGCAGTGTATGGTGTGCTGAACTCTTAATAACCACAATCACCTGTCTGGTCTCACACTGCAGTGTATGGTGTACTGAACTCTTAATAACCACAATCACCTGTCTGGTCTCACACTGCAGTGTATGGTGTACTGAACTCTTAATAACCACAATCACCTGTCTGGTCTCACACTGCAGTGTATAGTGTACTGAACTCTTAATAACCACAATCACCTGTCTGGTCTCACACTGCAGTGTATAGTGTACTGAACTCTTAATAACCACAATCACCTGTCTGGTCTCACACTGCAGTGTATAGTGTACTGAACTCTTAATAACCACAATCACCTGTCTGGTCTCACACTGCAGTGTATAGTGTACTGAACTCTCAATAACCACAATCACCTGTCTGGTCTCACACTGCAGTGTATGGTGTACTGAACTCTTAATAACCACAATCACCTATCTGGTCTCACACTGCAGTGTATGGTGTACTGAACTCTTAATAACCACAATCACCTGTCTGGTCTCACACTGCAGTGTATGGTGTACTGAACTCTTAATAACCACAATCACCTGTCTGGTCTCACACTGCAGTGTATGATGTACTGAACTCTTAATAACCACAATCACCTGTCTGGTCTGACACTGCAGTGTATGGTGTACTGAACTCTTAATAATCACAATCACCTATCTGGTCTCACACTGCAGTGTATGATGTACTGAACTCGTAATAACCACAATCACCTGTCTGGTCTCACACTGCACTGTATGGTGTACTGAACTCTTAATAACCACAATCACCTGTCTGGTCTCACACTGCAGTGTATGGTGTACTGAACTCTTAAAGCCCTGAATTATTTCCGTATAAATTATTCAGACCTAAGGGTTTTTTCAATTTATCATGAATGTCTTGGTTAGCTCTTTCCTGCTTCATTTGAATACCTATGTTAGGGATCCACGATCATATATTTTTACTCTTACAGTGCGGGTATCGACTTTAAACGTTAGAATCTGACGTCTATAGACGACTGATTCTGACGCCTAAAGTCGGTACTTGCACTGTAAAGCTACAACTCCACATACGAGTGATGCGTGAAGCGTATTGCACAACTCCACATGTACGTCAAAATGTGATGCGTGATGCGTCAAAGTTCTTTTTGCTGTAGGAGCCACCCAGTACGGACCTCATGTGGCCTTTTTACACACAGGGACATAGATCACATAGCAACTTACTTATCTAAATACACACGTTCCCACATCCATAGCTTCTGCTATACTGTTATAAATGTTTCCATCTCGTATGATGTCTTTATATTCTTTTAATGAAGTGTCATAGTGCTGGGTGTTCCTCAACCATATTGATCAGCTTCCCCAGATACGTATAATCAATCACGTTGCGTGGCATAATAATGTAAGTGTCACCAAAAAGGAGCACAAATGAGAAAAGAAGACTATGTAATATACGAATGACAGCACGTTGTCCCTCGATCACATGCACGGATCTTGAGAGAGTCCATCAAATGACGTCATGGTAGGCTCTCGTGGTGCGTGTTGACCGCTCCCCTAGCGGCGAATACGTGAGCCCAGAACGAATACGCATCACGCATGACGTGCATGTGGAGTCGCTCTTTCTATTTTCAATGATTTCGGCATCACGCATCACTCTTCACGCATCACGCTTCACGCATCACGCGTATGTGGAACAACGTCACACGTGTTTATATGTGTGCCACACCTGTGTGGCAGCTCTCTTGGGGGCCCTCACCTCCTAAATACATTGTTTTTGTTATGATAGAGCTGTGTATGCGATATCCTAACAACTCATCTTATTAAATACAAGTCTGAATCATCATAATGGGTGGTATGTGCTTTGTCAATCAGCGCTGGGCCCGGGTTTAAACCTATCATACCATCAAACATTGACTCATTATTATTTTAATATTTTACTTCAATATAGTAATACAAATAAATTTTAGTCCACTGTTGGACCAGCGTCGCAGACATTCACATTCGCAGGTTATTGTATCGGAGTCTGATTTTTAATATAGATATTTTTCATCGGTGGTTGCTAGCTAAATAAAGCAGTATGATTTGACAAAACCTAACAAGTGTTGTTCGTTTCTTTTTTTTGAAACAGTTAAAAATGTTTTATATTGGAATTAATTTAGAAACAATCTGAGAAATATTTTTTAAACAGTACTGCAGTGTAAAAAAAAATAAAGATCTATGTACTCTTCAATAACTTCTCCCGCGGTGAATATGATCGTGTTTTTTTCAATGCAATCTCTATTATACCAGAAATGCATAACAATTATACTAATTTCACAGTGACAACGCACACTCAACAAAATATATGCTGATAGACAACTCTTCCGCCATCTTTATTTCTGGTATAACAGCGATCCAAGCGAGTAGATGTTTATCTGTGCGACATCTGGCGATTGGAACCAAACTACAATGGCCGCACGGGGACTATCAATAGAGCTGGAGATAAACATAGGGCTGGGGATAAATACAAGGGAGAAGGTACGAGAGTGAGTATGCTCAGGGGAGAGATAAAGCCTGTGTCACACCTGTAAGGGGAATAATTGGCCACGTGTACACCCCCCCCCGTCCAGCAACCATGAGACTTTGACCTAATGTTGGTTTAATGTTGGCCCAGTGTCGAAGACGGTGGACCAGCATTAGGTCAACGTGTGTGTTGCTGGGAGACGGGGATGTTGACCCTGACAACCTGTACATGTTATTATCCTGTTTGTATCAACCTAACAAATGTCACAGCAAACACGTTGAATCAATGTTGGTTTGATGTTGGCCCAGCGTCGTAGACGATGGGCCAAAATCAAACCAGCATCGGTTCAACGTATTGTGTTTGTTGGGATGCTGGGCTATCAACCTAACAAATATGCTGGGCTATCAACCTAACAAATATGCTTGGCAATAAACAAATATGCTAAGATTCAACCTAAAAAATACCCGGACTATCAACCTAACTATATAGTGGGCTATCAGCCTAACAAATATGCTAGGATATCAATCTAACAAATATGCTAGGAAATCAACCTAACTAATATGCTAGGCTATCAACCTAACAAATATGCTAGGATATCAACCTAACTAATATGCTGGGCTATCAACCTCACAAATATGCTAGGATATCAATCTAACTAATATGCTAGGATATCAACCTAACTAATATGCTAGGCTATCAACCTAACTAATATGCTAGGCTATCAACCTAACTAATATGCTGGGCTATCAACCTAACTAACATGCTGGGATATCAACCTAACTAATATGCTAGGCTATCAACCTAACTAATATGCTAGGATATCAACCTAACTATAATGCTGGGCTATCAACCTCACAAATATGCTAGGATATCAATCTAACAAATATGCTAGGATATCAACCTAACTAATATGCTAGGATTTCAATCTAACAAATATGCTAGGCTATCAACCTAACTAATATGCTAGGCTATCAACCTAACTAATATGCTGGGCTATCAACCTAACTAATATGCTGGGATATCAACCTAACTAATATGCTAGGCTATCAACCTAACTAATATGCTAGGATATCAACCTAACTATAATGCTGGGCTATCAACCTAACTAATATGCTATCAACCTGACAGATATGCTTGGCTTACCATTAACTGATATGCTGGGATATCAACCCAACAAATATGGTGGGCTACCAATCTAACAAATATGCTATCAACCTAACTAATATGGTGGGCTATCAACCTAACTAATATGCTATCAACCTAACAGATATGCTATCAACCTAACAGATATGCTGGGTTATCGATCTAACTTAACAAATATGCTGGTCTACAGCCTGCGTCGTGTATAAACCTAACAGATATGCCGGGCTATCAACCTAACAAATATGCTGGGCCATCAACCTAACAGATATACCGGGCTATCAACCTAACAAATATGCTGGGCTATCAACATAAATATGCTGATCTACAGCGAGCGACGCCTATCAACCTAACTAATATGTTGGCTTAATACTGGCCCAACGTCTTTGACGTTGGGCCAGTATTAAGCCAACATTGGCAGAACGTCTCGTGTTGACTGGGTAATTAGTAATTGTCAGTCAGCTCGCTACATGTGATAAAACATGCTGAAATAAAGCTGTATGAATGATGGCCAGCGATACAGACACTGGTCCACCATTCAGCCAGCTTTGAGATACACTAAGTACATCCTGCTTTCTCTAACACACTGGACGCGGACAAATTAGCAATAATTTCAGCTGATATAGATATTAAACGTGACCTTACGTGACCTTACAAGACATGGTCAAAGTAGACCTAGTCAATTTGTACAATGAACGATACATAATTGGCGTTTTGAATGCTTTCTGCACGTAGTACTCTGTAGTAGGTTAGCTTGGTCCACACAGTTGAATATAGGATAAACTGGGCCAGGAAAACATCCTAAAGATGGCGAGACGAATCAGATGACACTGCCCTCCAGACACGAGATTCGAACTTCTAACCATTGACGGTATGAAGCCAAGAATGCTACCTCTCGGTTACGGAGTCTCCCCATACATTTGCGAATCAATTGACATTACAGAGAAAGGACAAAACTATGGCTTGGAATGAGTGAGTGAATATTGCTTTACGTCACTCGCTGCGCAATCATGGCACTATATGGCTTGGAAGGGGTTAGAAAAAAAACTAGTCCAAACCTGCCAATCTTTGTCACGTGCAACACATAATTTGTATAGCGTATTTGAAATAATTTCACAAGGACGTTGGAAGCTTTGGTATTTTTTAAACATTGATGTGGAAATTGATATAGGAAATTTTTTTGTTTAAAGGCCTTGGTTTAGCGCTTACTAGACCAGTTAAACACCTATCAGAGTAGACAAACGTGTGAGCCATGTACTAAATGCAATACCCTACAGAGTAGGCAGACGTGTGAGCCATGGACTAAATGCCATACCCTACAGAGTAGGCAAACGTGTGAGCCATGTACTAAATGCAATACCCTACAGAGTAGGCAAACGTGTGAGCCATGTACTAAATGCAATACCCTACAGAGTAGGCAAACGTGTGAGCCATGTACTAAATACAATACCCTACATAGTAGGCAAACGTGTGAGTCATGTACTAAATGCAATACCCTACAGAGTAGGCAAACGTGTGAGCCATGTACTAAATGCAATACCCTACAGAGTAGGCAAACGTGTGAGCCATGTACTAAATGCAATACCCTACAGAGTAGGCAAACGTGTGAGCCATGTACTAAATGCAATACCCTACAGAGTAGGCAAACGTGTGAGCCATGTACTAAATGCAATACCCTACAGAGTAGGCAAACGTGTGAGCCATGTACTAAATACAATACCCTACATAGTAGGCAAACGTGTGAGTCATGTACTTAATACAATACCCTACAGAGTAGGCAAACGTGTGAGCCATGTACTAAATACAATACCCTACAGAGTAGGCAAACGTGTGAGTCATGTACTAAATGCAATACCCTACAGAGTAGGCAAACGTGTGAGCCATGTACTAAATACAATACCATACAGAGTAGGCAAACGTGTGAGCCATGTACTAAATACAATACCCTACATAGTAGGCAAACGTGTGAGCCATGTACTAAATGCAATACCCTACAGAGTAGGCAAACGTGTGAGCCATGTACTAAATACAATACCCTACAGAGTAGGCAAACGTGTGAGCCATGTACTAAATGCAATACCCTACAGAATAGGCAAGCGTGTGAGCCATGTACTAAATGCAATACCCTACAGAGTAGGCAAACGTGTGAGCCATGTACTAAATGCAATACCCTACAGAATAGGCAAGCGTGTGAGCCATGTACTAAATGCAATACCCTACAGAGTAGGCAAACGTGTGAGCCATGTACTAAATGCAATACCCTACAGAGTAGGCAAACGTGTGAGCCATGTACTAAATACAATACCCTACAGAGTAGGCAAACGTGTGAGCCATGTACTAAATGCAATACCCTACAGAATAGGCAAGCGTGTGAGCCATGTACTAAATGCAATACCCTACAGAGTAGGCAAACGTGTGAGCCATGTACTAAATGCAATACCCTACAGAATAGGCAAGCGTGTGAGCCATGTACTAAATGCAATACCCTACAGAGTAGGCAAACGTGTGAGCCATGTAATAAATGCAATACCCTACATGAAATCACTCACTCATTCACATAGAAGACGGCGTATGTGATAGTGTCCGGCAAGTAATGCTTAGACGCAATCCTTATGACCGGTATATTTGAGGCTTGCTGCTAAAGTCGTTTTAATACTCTATTTATACTGTTTTTACAACTGAAATAATTTTATGTATGTACATGTATTGTTCTCTTCTTTGGTAGGCTGAATACAAATTAGTATTATTATATAGACCTTACACTAAGAGATGTGTTATTGTTGCCCCCCCCCCCCGTCCGTGAGGCTGGGCCAACATTAGCCCAGCATTGGGTCAATGTCTCAGTATATATACTTGTATTACTGTGATTACGTCCATATCACAGGCGTCACTATCACTCTTATCTCCCAGCGCTCTAAATGTAGAGAAGCCACGCTGAAATGAAAGACCTCACGTCTCCTAATGATGTAATTTGTCAGTGCTTCCAGCTATAGACCATCACTGTGACCACTTAGCGAGGCTAACGTCATAATTTTATCGCCCCTGTGGTCAAAAGAGAATAATGGTCTATCATAGAGCAGCGAAGAGCGAAATTATACAGTTGAGACGTGGCATTTTATCAAGGAGTTTTACTACTTGGGGTAAACTGTAATAGCCAGGGCCAAATCAACCAAGTTATACATGTGGTCTGAAGGATACATATCTCCCATAGCTTATTAGTCAGGGATAAACGATGTCATCAAGTCAGGGAAGAAATGATACCAGGGAAACCTGGTATTATCTTACAGTTAGGTTTGATTATCTCACTCTAATATTCAGATTATGATCGGAGATATATTCCACTTTATTAACCCCTTCAGCGCGGCACCGACTTTAGACGTCAAAATCTGACGTCCATGAGTGTCAGATTTTGACATCTAAAGTTGATCCCCGCACTGAAAGAAATACAATTTCTAATGGCCGTAGACCCGTAGTATAGGTATTCAAATGAAAGAACTAACTAAAATGTATGATGATTTCAGATTGAAAAAAGCCTCTGGTAATCTCTTGTACCCCTTTCATGTATTTCACAATACAACGAGAAACCTTCAATAACCTTTATTTCGTGGAGTATATAGTTGTCGTAGAGTATATGGTTGCCCCCCCCCCCCCCACCCGTAAAGCGGTCACGCACGCACACACATACATTCCTACGACGCACACACATACATTCCTACGACGCATCACACAATTAGACAATATTTTTCCGTCACAACACAATACTTCTGCCCCACCTTAATTCTTAACACTGTACCACCCTTGCATCCCCGTAACCATGGTAAACAATCACTATGCCATCTAGCACCTTGGAGTTGCGATTCTTCATATTTTCAACTATGTCTGGAAGTATAACGTAAAACTAGTATAACGTAGGTCTATTGTCTAAGTTGCTGTAATACACAACATATAATGTTTTTTCAAAGTTGATTTTTTATAAGCTCCTAACAAATTGGAAACAAATATATAATATTCGATATATACAATTTATTGATCTAAGATATGTAGCTGAATATTAGTGGTGTTGAATATGATACAAACATTTTCTTAAGTGGGTTAGCACCTCTACCCTACAATTATAGTCCATAAGGAGAACAATATACGTCAAGGGACTAAAATAAAATAATATACGCCTTATGAATATTAATGGTCATTTAGAAAGTGATTCATATTAAATAGCAAGTATGACAAAAAGCATTAGGACTTGTATTAGAATTGAAATGGTTAGGCGTGACACCCCCGTATGGGGTCGCTTTTATAATGCCTAGTCTCTTTGTAGCGTCTCAATTCCCCCTATCATCGCTCACCATTGCCTGCTCTCTAATTACAGTGTAGGCATATCTACGGCATGCGTTGAGCCACTGTTGTTTTAATGTTGGGCTGTAGTTGCAGACGTCGGCCCAACATTCAAACAGCGTTGGGTCCATGTCTCCCGTTTCGCTGGGTGGGCATATCTCCACACTAAAAGCGTGGAAAAACACATTGAAAGCGAGGCATCAAATTCAAAGCGAGGCGCGCACCGTGAAAGCGAGGCTATAGCATCAGTTTATGGCGCATGCGTAGAGACCCTGACACCTCGTGACAATGGTTAAACCCACCTTCTCTTATCTTTATTGTTTATCTTTTCTGCGCTTATCACTTGTCACGACCGATCAACTGCGCCTTTTTGTCAATAAAAATTTAAATATCTAACGGCTAAAACGGTTCATTAAAGGATTATAATCGACTCGATTTATTGGGAACAGTTACCAAAATGAACTGGTTTCGCTGTCGGTTCACCCCGCTCACTCGCAAAAAAAAAATATTGCGGAGAGCATCCGTGGCCGAGAGGTACCGTGCTCGACCTCAGACTGCCAGGGCTCAAATTTCGAATCCTCTATCTTGAAGGCCGAGTCATCTCATTTATCTCACCATCCTCAGAGTTTAGCCTATATGTGCACAAAGGTGGCCTAAAACCCCATTCATTTTATTTCATTTGTCGGTCACCTAAAAGGTAAAAACCCAAACAATACAGGACATTTTTTATGTAAATATTATTGTAATTGATATGATCAGCGCATTGCAGAACTTAGCTCACTGAATTTGTATTGTTCTTTTTTAAAATCCCGCATTCTAAATGCTAGGATGTTCTTGTTTTATCTAGCTACGGTACAATGCCGGGCCAATGCTGGGCCTGCGATGTTACCTCACCATTGAGCCAGAATTGCAGAGAAATATGATGTTGATACAGCTTTAGAGGTTGATGGGCTTTACATGTTTTCTGTGGTCACGGCATACCTGAGACTATAACCCAATGCTGGCGCAATGCTGGGCCACCGTCTGCGACGCTGGCCCAGCATTTCACCAGCATTGGCTTAGCGTATTCTGCTTGATGGCCAAGTATTTTCACATCTGTAGACATTGTCCGCCATGTATATTACAAAGACCCGGATGAGCGCGTGCGCACTGAGGCTTCAGTCACGCGCGGCTAATATCCGGGATGAGCGCAGGCGCACAGCTATACTTCCGTCACGCTGTCAGCTCTGTCACCGTTATCACGTGTAACCCCCCGAACAGCCGTAATATGCATATTCATGAGCTGTGCATATCATTAACGCCGTGAAACATGATAGCGGTATGTTGATTTTTACACTGAATTTCGTTTGGTTTATTGTTTCATTAAAGGGACCCCTTGGGATGAGACATTTTCAATGTTGTCAATTTTGAAAATTTAACTTATATGAAGCTATATAGCCTACTGATCTTAACTAAAAATACAAAAAAGTCAAAAAAACAATTTAAAAGCACCGAAAAAGAGTGAAATAGCTAAATTTCCAGGTCGTATATTGCCATGTAAACAAAACATATCAGCAATATACACAACTTTACACCACATATTCCCACGTCTAGGACGAGGAGATCAAAGCAATCGCCGCTAATTGGTGTCTAATTGGTGTCTTATAGCCAGGACATGAGGTGATACACCTGCAACACTGATTGTCTGCCCAACGCTGGGCCGATGGCATCACCATGTGGCCCAATGCTGTGGGAACATTTAAGCGTCCTTTAGCAAGTGTTTAGGTGTACAAAAAGTTTGTTTGGGTTTCAAGCGGTTTCATAGAAATGTTGATAACAAATATTTTTAAAAATCTAAAAACCCTGAAAAAAATAAAATCATGATCTTGGGGATACACTACTTCATTACTAAACTAAAAACGAAAATTAATGTTATCCCAAGGGGCTGCTTTAACAAATATACAAACTCCTAGAAATAGGTTATAAAACATATTGAAACAGCCAAATATGTTTATTTGCAAATCGAATATTTTTTTGCATTTACTCCTATTTATATAATATTTAAAAGTTGAGTTATAAGTAGGCTAGTAGCAAAGTAACAGAAGGTACAATAATAGTACTGGCCAGTTTGAAAGGTGAATAAAGTTCATAATCATTTTCCATGTATTACCATAATCACATAGTATGCTTAACATGAAAGTTGCACGCTTTAATAGATATAAAGATGTGGGAACAGAAACTTAACAACACAAATATAGAGACTTTCTTAATCAGTTTCAGTCATTCAGTCAGTCCATGTGTGCGATTGTCGCATACGATTGTCGCACAATGTCTTCCAGCTTAGATTAATGTACTTAGTTGATTTCATGTGTCAGGTCTGGAGCGCGACAAAACGCAGGTATATTTGAAGATCCAGCCGTGTTGGATGTTTGCGTTTTCCGCAGGAGCTCATCGCATGGAAATTACTTTATGACGTCATTATTTGAGATATTTCCCGTAGAGTTCCAGAAAACACTTGAATTAAAGGGACATGCCCAGGTCTGAAATCATAAAAAAATCGGTGATTTTATTTTATCCTTATAATATGACCATAGGATGTAAGCATGTCCATAGACTAGAGCAGCAAAAGATTTTAAATTTTTGTGCTGCGCACTTACCAGTCAGGCTAGATATAGAGACAAAATTCCTGTATTTCTTATTTTTGACATGGTTGTCCAAAATTAGAAATCAGGAATTTCGTCTCTATATCTAGCCTAACTGGTGAAAGCGCAGCACAAAAAATAAGAAAACTTTTGCAGTTCTAATCTATGAACATGTTTACATCATATGGTCATTTTATTTGGCTTAAATAAAATCACCAATTTTTTTTATGATTTTAGACCTTGGCATGTCCCTTTAATATAATCACGTAGGAAGGAATCCCAGTTTTGGTTCGCGGACACATGGAAAGGCAGCTATATACATACGGTTGTCGGATCCTATTGTCGCATCCGTTTGAAAAAAAGGACACATGGAATTGTAGCCTTATGTTGTTCCCTTTACTGACCTGGATATCATTGAGACACAATATCTCGTGTGCTTGCAGATTATAAAGACCTTCAG
Organism: Flabesymbios commensalis; assembly: GCA_964017125.1. Taxonomy (NCBI): domain Eukaryota; kingdom Metazoa; phylum Annelida; class Polychaeta; order Terebellida; family Flabelligeridae; genus Flabesymbios; species Flabesymbios commensalis. Next base: position 1,875,266 of record OZ024918.1, read on the forward strand.
AGCCGGTTACTGTCGTTGAAATGATCATACTATCTCTGAATTCTGCTCCACACTTCCTAGCCCAAGTGGCTGAAACTTGACCGCGTACAAAATCGTGGGACATTTCCTTGGACTGGCATATCTGAATATATATCGGGGAATAATCAGGTCGACAATAGCTTTTTAGAATCAGTAACATTTCAGTTCCATGCCCGCTTGCTCAACTCAGAGGTCGCACAGTCATTAAAATGTTATGGACATTTTTCGGACCTTGAGGTCGCGATCGCTTTCAGTCACCGCCATGTTAAATTTTTCGGGTAAAGCAAATACATCAATCCATGGCCTCGGAGAAGGCCATGGAACGAAATATATTCAAAATACGCAATTTGAGGCATATACATGCCACAAAATAGCTGAAAACATAAATGCGACGGACAGCTCAAAGGGTTAATAAGTGGGATCCCAACAAACACGACACATCTACCCAATGTTTGACCAATGTTGGGCCAACGTCGTAGACGGTGGGCCAACATTGGTCGCTAGGATGATGCGTTTGGTGGAGATACACGAGCCTTTGAGTGATGCCTTTTGTGGAGCTGCATTCTCCTTGTTCGTGTTTGTGTCTCTCATAAAATATACCATCGTTGATTTATAGAGTAGGGCTGAATTGGTTGGATATTTTGTGATGTTTCACCTCTTTATGCTTTATTCCCATGTGTGACTGGAAAAAAACATTATTTTATTAAGTCCTATCAAAGAAACCTGTTAGAATGTGAAATTAGTTGTTCACTAGAGATCTGCATTTGTAATGTCAATCAAGGAGAAATTTGCTGCAAAAAACCCCCAGTTTGAATTCACTAAACAGCGTCACTTGCACTGCAAGGGTCAAATACTTATGATTTGCTTATATTTATTGTCCCCTTGGTATTTAAAGGGTGTAATGAATTACTTTTGAGTTATTTAAACAGAAAAACCTATATTACTTGTATTTGTAAAGTATCCACTTTACATAACCGCAGGGACAACTTTTCAAATTTCAAATGGACCATTTTTATAGTTTTTTGCGACGTCAGTTTTGCTGAAATGATTTGGATTTTATGGCGACTCATGGATTAACAACACGTGATTAAAAATAAGACAGACGTTTTTATTGGTCAGATCATAGCCTAGATAATGCCATAGGTGACATATACGGGGCTGTTTTATTGGCTGTTCAGCCCTCTATGAGGGAGCGGTGATTATCTTGTTGTGATGACAGCTGCCCGTGCCTGATAACTGCATGCTCCCCAGCCAAACCACCTTCTGTAACCACACAGGTGCTCCAACAAACTATTTATGATCCCTTTTATGGACATTGTATATTATTTAGCAGCCTGTGGCATCAACATGCATTATACAATAGTGGTGCAGAATAGTGCATTCCCAGCTTTATCCAAACAGAGCATAGTTTGATTTCTAGCCCGGATATTTCAACCAGAGGATCGTAATATTTACATTGTATTACAATTATTGACAAGAGTATAACATTAAACTTGTATGTTTGATCACCTAATATGTTATTTGATTGTATTTTACTGACATGTTTTTGTAAAAGAAAACCTTAACGAAATGATTTGTTTATCAAGTTTGTGAATCTATGCCTGAATGGTGTAAAAATGGTTTATCAATTTCCTTTTGACATAGATCTAATTTACTGATGGAACGTGATGTGAATAATGATTTATTATTTATGTTTTATAAAAAAAACTTCTAAAAAAAGCTGTAATTTAAAACAATGTTTTGAGGCAATACTGATTTTTTTCGTCCGGGTTTCTCATGTGTGCATGTATTTGTATTTGATATTGAAGCCTTTCATCCAGCAGCAAGTACATGTGGGCAGGGCAGGTGGTATGTGTGCTTACAACGCAATTGAAAAAAAGCGGGTCCAGGTGCATTTCCCGTTACGTATATAAAAACAGCTCCGGGCAGCTTCTTCATCAACTCCCTGATTCAGCCCGTCTCTTCTCAGCAAATGCGAAATGTTGAGCCAATGTTGATTTAATGTTGGCCCAGAGTCGGACAGGATGGGCTAACAATAAATCAACATCGGTTCAGTGTCTCGTGTTTGCTGGGATTGCCACACAATAAACACACAGCATATAACCTGTGGCACAGCGTCGGAAACGGTGTCCCGCATTGAGCTGCGACGCTGGCCCAACATTGGTGTTCATCTGGTGTTTGCAGGGTTAGGACTAACCCAGCAAACACAAAATATTTGTATAACATTTATACAACGTCGTCCCAACGTCTTCGACGTTGGTCCAACATTGTATAAATGTTATACAAATATTTGTGTTTGCTGGGAATGTCACAAGGTATCCAATAAAACGTGAGTTATATTTCCCACATGGCGGCACAATCCTGATCCAACACTCCACACTCAGGCTCAGCGAGGTTGCATATCGCAGGTTTTTGTAGCTCAGAAACTCTGACAGATCCCATTACCAATCAAAACTGGGAGCGGAGTTTTATCTTTAAACTAGTTACCTGTAGGCCTATAGCATTTTTGCAAACCTAGAAACTATAATAAGTCGCAGCAGTGAAATGGTTACCAAAAACACCCAAACAAAAAGGAGAGGACGCTCTCTGACCCAGCATTGACACAGCTGGACGTAACATTCACTTGGCATCGATCCCCGATCTTGTTCACCCAACCATTTTAGTCACCAAACATGAGACCATCACCCACTGTTGGGTTAATGCTGGGCCACCGTCTCCAACGCTGGACAAGCAATAATCCAACATTGGTTGATGGTCGTACTGACAGTGTTTGCTCTTCACCAGAGATCAATAACTAGTGGCTCGTCTATTTAAGTATTTTACTTCCGCGCTTTTTACAACAGGTGAATTGTCAAATCAGGCTAATTTAGCGCACAGCCAGATACATCGTGCCATCTATGTATGCATGAACAGGGGATAAATTTCATGTCTGTCACTTCTATCTCAGAACAAAACAAACATTCAACCAATATTGTTTATATACTGGCCCACGACGCTGGCCAAACATTAAGATACCATTGGGTCAACCTCTCGTCTCGCTGGCTCAGCCGCGTGATCGCGATCTTTACAACGCGATGACCTAATCTGCATGCCGCGTTGTCATGGCAACAAGGTCTGTTGAAAATGTCACCTGCATTACATTTCTCTTTGTGATCCTAAGGAAGAGAAGTTTATTTCTTGAAAGGTTTATTTTTTTGGAAGGTAACTTACGAACGGCTAGATGACTTTTCAGGCTTTTAACAAATGTCATTTCAATTATTTCAAACTATATTGTTTTTGCTAGAATATCACTTCGAAGTAAATGGAAAGTTACTGAAAAAAGTATCGAAGAATGACGTTAGGAATATTTATTTAGTGACTTTTCCCTCGCAAAAAAGTTTGGCCCTAGTGTGGTCTCCCTTTTTCTATAAATATGTTACATTATATATTACATGCAAATAATGCATTTCACATACTGCGTTTTTTATATTAAAATAATGATATTCTTATCTAAACATGTTCAAAATAATAACTTTGTTTGCATGGACCAAAAGTCAAAGTTCGTATGCTTAACAAACTGTGGATATCCTTAGTGGAATGCTATCCTCCTAATAATTATCATATTCTTGTTTGTTACCAAGAAATGAAACATGCTTTTCTATATCTTAGTGTTTAAAAATTGCATTGCATTGCATTGCATTGCATTGCATTGCATTGCATTGCATTGCATTGCATTGCGTTGCGTTGCCTTGCCTTGCTTTGCCTTGCATTGCATTGCATTGCATTGCATTGCATTGCATTGCATTGCATTGCATTGCATTGCATTGCATTGCATTGTATTGCATTGCATTGTCAAACTACCTGTGCCAACTTTGTTATTTTTTCATAACGAGTGAGACACACATAATCACAGAGCCACAGCAGAAAAGGTTACCATGGAAACACCAGTCACATAATATGATAAAGGCTGAGTCATCATCATGATATGGCGTTGTGATCGTAATATATAACGGGTATTGTTTCCTATGTGTCTTTGTCGTGTGGAGACGGTGTATTTATAAACGTGACTTTTAAAATGAGAAAATAAAGGGCGCCAGAGTTTCAAGAAAATGACCAGTCCAACCATTTTATGACATACACAATTAATCATTTCTGTAAAAAAAAAAAATGAATTTAGTAATTCCCAGTGCGATCTGCTGCTTATTCAGTGGAAAGATAACCAGTTTAAGATTGATAATTGACGAATGTTTCATGCTAGTCATTCCATTTTCTCATTGTGAAAAAAACCATCAAAGAAAGGCACATTACTTTATGATCAATTACAATGGCACAGGATCATGCTGCATTTCTAATTCAAAGGTAAAATGCACCGTCCTTGAGCACGGGTGAGCTTGTTATGTGAGGAGCATCACGTGACAGTCGCGTGCTGTGCTGTCACGTGCTTCCGCTGTTTCCGCAAAAAACATGTATAAGCCAGATTAAGCTGTGTAAAGGGCGTCAGCTCGAGGCCTTATCAATGCTGCGTCACTAAGTCAGACACGCACAGTGTGGGTCTACATTTAACCCTTACAACGCGAAAATATCCTTACACAAACCATGGAGACCGAAGGGTCTTTTCAATTTGAAAACATCATAAATGTCTGAGTTACCGCCAGGGCTCGAATTTCGAATCCTGTGTCTGGAGGACAGTGTCATCTCAATCATCTCACCATCCTCAGGAGGTTCTCCTGGCCCAGTTTAGCCTATATGTGCACAAAGGTGGCCTATTCATTTCATTTCATTTTTGTCTGAGTTACCTTTCTCTGCTTCATGTGAATACATATGTAATGGGTCTACGGCCATTATAAATATTTCATTCTTTCAGTGCGGGGATCGATTTTAGATTCTGACGTTCATAGTCGGTCCCCGTACTGAAAGGGTTAAAATCAATTGAGAAATATTCCAGTATCGTTATGAGTGGTTTTATTCAATTCGGTGACCCCGAGAACATAGATTTAGGCACCAAAATACTGATTTTATATCAACTAGAATGGCCCACATTAGATTTTCATGGCGGCCATTTTGTAAAATGAATGTAAAATCTTGTGTGTCGCCCTAATGTTTCAATGGCCACAGAGCTTCATATTATATATATGCTGTATCATTAGGTGAGACATATAGATCGTAAGTATAGATGTAAAGTCACAGTTTCATCAACCAGGCGTTGTGTCTTGCTACAGAGATTCAAAACGACACCTTGATTAAATAAACCAATATTTGCTCAACTTGTGACCCAACATATGGGAATCTTGTTGAATAACCTGACACTTCACAGTATTTGATATCATAATGAAAAGGGAAAGAAAAGGAAATCATTGTGATTTGAGTTCAAACCACGTGAATAATGATGACGTCACATTATGTTTGTTACAAACCACGTGAATAATGATGACGTCACATTATGTTTGTTACAAACCACGTGAATAATGATGACGTCACATTATGTTTGTTACAAACCACGTGAATAATGATGACGTCAAATTATGTTTGTTACAAACCACGTGAATAATGATGACGTCACATTATGTTTGTTACAAACCACGTGAATAATGATGACGTCGCATTAGTTTGTTACAAACCACGTGAATAATGATGACGTCACATTATGTTTGTTACAAACCACGTGAATAATGATGACGTCACATTATGTTTGTTACAAACCACGTGAATAATGATGACGTCACATTATGTTTGTTACAAACCACGTGAATAATGATGACGTCACATTATGTTTGTTACAAACCACGTGAATAATGATGACGTCACATTGTTTGTTACAAACCACGTGAATAATGCTGACATCACATTATGTTTGTTACAAACCACGTGAATACTGATGACGTCACATTATGGTTGTTACAAACCGCGCGAATAATGACGTCACATAATGTTTGTTACAAACCGCGCGAATAATGATGACGTCACATTATGTTTGTTACAAACCGCGCGAATAACAACCCCCGTGTTTACAAAAAACTACAGACATAGCTTGTTAAGTTATTAATATTTTGTATATGAATGATCGATATGCAGATTCTATGAAAATAACATGAGCTTTGGCAATCAGCAGGTGCTATCATCGGGGTGTTTTGCTTATAATAGTTCAAACTAGCACGCGACCACTCGGACATTGCCAGCCGTTCCCAGAAGTAGTATGACCCACAATAGCTTCCGCTCACACCCAGAACAACAAGTGCCCTTGGATCAACCTCAGCATAACGCTTGGCCAACGTTACCAACGTTGACAGAGCGTTACGTTGATGTTTGATCTGGCATCAGGTGTTTATTAAGCACTAGGCCAGGGGGCATCGTGCAGGACAACTGTTAGTGATGAGGGCGCGTGACGTGATCCTTTAAGCGCTGAAATATGCTTGTATAAAAAAATAAAGGCCAAAGGGTTTTTTCATTTTGAAATCATCATAATCGTCTAAGTCAGCTCTTTCCGCTTCATTTGAATACCTATGTTATGGGTATATTACCATTATAAATATGGTATTTTTTTCAGTGCGGAGATCGTCTTTAGACGTCAGAATCTGACGTCATTACGTCTAATGACGGTCCCCGACCTGAAAAAAATAAAATTAAAAACAAAATTACATTTTCCGAATCAACATATCAATGAGTTTATAATTTTTAAGGATTTTTCCGTTTATCGTGTTTATTTTACGGACGTAGTGGGGAATTCGCACCAGATGATCGTGAACACGATTTCACCAAATGATTTCAATAGAAATTCAAGTAATTATGGTGATGAAGGTTTGCCCCGTAATATACAACCTGTCACCTTTATATCCATTTCAATCTGTTTCACCACATCGTTTCGTGACACCGTCTTATACATGTTCTTTCCTCGTATAGCACGTACAAGGACTTTTCTCGGAATATATAATACATTGCAATATAAGAAAATAGTGCAATGTAATACATTACAATTCAATGTAATACAATACAATGTAATATAATGTAATACATTACGTAAATACATTGCAATGTGAGAACGGTGTGGAGAAAGCAAATGGGAAACAACTGATGAATATAATTATATTTCCATTATATCACATATAATAAAAATATATGGATAATAAAATCCATACAAATAATTATCATCTAGTGTGTTTGTGCAGACGTTTGAATATATTTGGCAGGTAAACTTGGCCAATGTAATTAAGTCGGTTTACCTAAGACTGATAATTATTTATTCAATCTCAATTTGTCAATCACCCAGTTAGTTAATCAAATATATGTCTAGCAGATGCGACACTCATCTTTCAGTGATTGAAACATATATAGAATTGTCATATTGGAAGCCACTACAAACTTTGAATTGCTGTCGCAATTCTCGACATGTAATGAAATGAAATGAATCGGGCTTTAGGCCACTGTTTTAGCACATATAGGCTAAATTGACACTGCCCTCCAGACACAGGATTCGAAATTTGCCCTTTACAACGCTGACATATGCTGAATGGAGACCAAAGGGGGTGTTTTCAATTTAAAATAATCAGAAATGTCCTAGTTAGCTCTTTCCTATTCATTTAAATACCTATGTTATTGGTCTACTGCCATTATAAATTTTATATTATTTCACGTCAGATTTTGAGGTATAAGCACGGCCCCTGCACTGTAATGCCGTGCTTAGTTTATTTATTTGTCCTTCACAAAATTAAATAAGAATTAAAAATGAAGATTATATCTACTATAATTGTACGTGATTCAAGATCATTCAGCCATGACTTGAATCTGAAGCAGATCTAAGATATGTCTGCAGGTTCTGACGTATGACCACGTTAATTAGGGAGATTTGAACAACAAACGATTTCACCTGGTCGCTCGGCTGCGCATAATTGGACTAATAACGTTAAATTGGCGTATAAGCCTGCATAGAATTACAAAAGCACAGCGAGCAGATGATTATGAGAGAGGGGGGGGGGGATAAACCTTCATCTAACTGTATGGCTTCCCCTCGAAGCTTGTTTCTTTTTTCAAATCGATCCGCATTTTGTCTGGATAAATGTCTCGACAGAAATGACAACATTTGAGAGCGTGGAAATAAATGTTAATTGAAATAAGCTCGAAATATTATTTAAGGTTATTTTGTTGGCTTTGTCATTTCAAAAAATCTATGATCATTACTAATTGGTTGAGCCGCCTCTCAGCTTACTGTATTAGCGCTGCTTAGACAAAGGATATATGACTGACGTGTCTGTCAAACATTAACCACAGTCCTGATGAATTGTGGCGAACACATTCTTGTCATTTGAAGTTGGAATTGCTGACGCAATTTCCAACTTTAATTTAAAAGTAGACATCTTCCGAAATCACATAGTGACTTATATGACAAACTTAGCATTGACCTCAACACGATTCATCGATTTAAGAGGCATTTTATGGAAACTGACAGGTGTTTGAAAACTTTTTTAACATTATCTGTGTATTATGTTTGTTCTGTTAGCATGGTTGAGCCCTTTAAGCACCTTATATTATATGCACTAAATTAAAATAACATATTTCATCTAAATCTAGTAATTTTCATCTTACTTTAGCTGAGAATTGCAGCAGAAATTCACAGATTATGGTGAAGAAATATCTGGGTTTGAAAAAAAAAACACACTCGGTCAGTTGAAATTGAGCAATGTTTATATTCAGAGGCATTTTCGGACCCTTTCAGTGATAGAGTTTAAATCAGCCTCGGGAATGAAAGGGTTGTTGAATTACGGTAGATTAGTCCCATGTTCCCACCAGGCGGCGGTGCTAATACCAATCTACACGCAGGTTTTATGTCTGGATGCAAATATCTGGTAGATTATATCCCACCTAACACGACACGTTGACCCAATGCTGGCTAAATGTTGAGCCATCGTCTGCGACGCTGGCCCAATATTAAACCAACATGTGATCAACGTCTCTAGTTTACCGTCTCTACCTGTCGTGCCTATTGTCATGGTTACCGTTATGGGCGTTAATGTTACCAGTCGCTGTCCATCACTTGATGGACATAGATATATATCATAACCTTATCACACATAACTAGATCTGTGTCATAATTTAACCCTTCGAGTACTCAGGGGTTCCTAGAGATATATCACAACCTAACCATCTGACTACTCAGCGAATGAAAAAGTTAAAAAAAACTAGATGACTTAGGGGCCTTGCAAAGTTGAAAAATTTCCAAACATTCAAAAAATTTTGGATAAAGCTCACCACCCTCACACCCCCCCCCCCCCTATCGATTTTTTTTTAAACCAATAATTATCAAATATTTAAAAAAAAATTATGGTTTTCTAATTTTCTATTTTCTATTAAAAATGGCGCTGGACCCACCCACCCACTTCCAAATTTTATTTGGATGTCTGATTTTTTTTTAACTTTGCAACATCCCTCAACCTTTGTTCCTGCCACACGGAACGTGGTAGTCATAGCACGACTGTATATACGGCATCTGGCGGCTAACCCCTCACAACGCTGGAATGGATTGTATAAACCTGGAGAACAAATGTGTTTTATTCAATTTGTAATCATCACAGCTGTCTTAGTCAGCTCTTTCTGCTTCATTTGAATGCCTATGTCATGGGTCTATGGCCACCAAAAATGTGTTAATTCTTTCATTGCGGGGAACATCTTTATACGTCAGAATCTGGCGTCTACAGACGTCAGATTCTGACGTATAAAGATGATCTCCGCACTGAAAGGGTTAAGAGATTATAATTATGATTACTCTCATTTTTGTTTCAAATACAAAAGCGAGTAATTATAAAAATGAACTAAGAGAGATAACAGGTTAGAGGTGTATGGATAAAGAGGCGACTAATATTACACATCAATAATTATTGCCAAATGATGATTTCCATGTTTTGAGCCACGAGGACGACTTGGAATACGTGAAGTTAAGATACAGTATGAATGGAAATAAAAATCCTAAATGGCAAATGGTATATAGCTTATAATGATAATTAACAATGTGCTACCTTACACTTAATGTCAGCTATCCTGTAATTAGACAGGTGTCAAGGACAAACGTCATATCTTGCCAGAAACTATTTTTAAATTACATGAATCAACTGAACTGACCTCTCGGCTATTTCTCCTCATTTAATTGACGAGAATTGTTAGTTCATTTTCATGATGATCAATATCAAAATACCCAATTATATAATATGTAAGCTCAACACTACCATGTGGTTTTATTCAATTAATTTGATTTTAAATCTGCCATGGATAAATGAGACAAGGGGCTTTGATAATCATGATTTTAAAACGCTCACAGGTCACGTTGACATCATTCCTGGGGCGGATTCGAAGGACAAGACATCACCTCTACAAGATTCTATATAGTAACCCAGCAGATGACCGCCGCTAGACTGCCATATAATGTCAAACAGCAGTAACTGCTGACTTACAGTTAGCGCTGTACCCTTCTTAGATACACCCCTGATATATGCTGCCATAGCTCAATATGTCAAACGGAAAGATTTTTAATTAAATTCTTTGTGAGAGTGCCATGTGATGCGACCACCTACAGGTGGAGACGGTGATGATAGAGTGAGGACCACCCAGACATTATATACACGCTAATATGCTACCTGTTATTAAAATGGTCAGATGACTGTCCTCCCATACCTGACCAGCTACCTAACAACTAAACACTCAACAATTGTGTATTTATCAATTGTTCTGCTGAACTACTTGTTTCTAGTTTTCGTTATATGAAGCTGGAATTGCTAACACGATTTCCAGCTTTAAAAAAATCACGAAAAATATATGTTTAATTATGAAAATGAAAGATAAGTATATAATGATGATACGAAAATATCCATCTATTTACGATTAAGCCTTAGGCCATAACCCTAACAAACCAAGGTAATCGCCGTGGTTTGTCTTTATAACATAACAGTATATTGTGACATCCAGCTCTGGCTGATTTGAATATAAAAATAATACAATATTGTTGGTACAGATACCGTTTTCTACTGGTTAGATTCATATTTTTTTAGGAAAAAATGAGGCCAGTGTAAATTCAAGTCTCTTAATGTGGTATATCTTCGTGCGCATATAGGCATTCGTGGCAGGTAAAGGGCCTTAAATTGTAATTAGACTTCACTTGAAATGTGAAAATATTGATGGAATTATTTAAAAAAGAAACAACTGTATGTCACGAGCCTTTGTCTGTTATCTTCCATTTCCAGACTGCACTCCAAGACTTCAAGCCAGAGAGATAAGGCAGTTTGCCCCTTAGGCCTATAGTGCTGGAATATGTTTGTATAAACCATGGAGAACAAAGTGGGTTTTTTCAATTTGAAATCATCATAAATGTCTTAGTCTACTTTTTCCACTTCATTCGGATACCTATGTTATCATGGTTATAGGTGTACGGCCATTATACATAATTTAATTCTTTCTGCGCGGGGACCAATTTTAGACGTCAGATTCTGAAGTCTGTAGACGTCAGATTCTGAAGTCTCTAGACGTCAGATTCTGAAGTATGTAGACGTCAGATTCTGAAGTCTCTAGACGTCAGATTATGAAGTCTGAGGACGTCAGATTCTGAAATCTGTAGACGTCAGATTCTGAAATCTGTATCCCCGCGTTGACCTTTTAATCCTTTAAGCCCTCTCATCCCATATATATTGCACCACGTGTCATTTTGTGAATATATAAGGTGAGAATGGCTTTGGCAATTCACATCTCAATGTGAATGAAAATGGCCTTATTTTAGAACATACCAAATAATATTATCTTCAATTGGCAGCGGATGACCTTCTCCTTATTGTGTTGACAAATACCATTTCTCATCGAATCAGTAATTATGTTCATATAATCAGAAATAGATAAATACAGTATTTATCTATTTCTGATATAATGCATAAACATGGTGACAGGAGAGGTAACATCAGTAGTATATATATATAATTATATATCTAATTAAGTTTTACAACCTTTTACAGGTAATTCACCCTTTTTTTAATCTGACCGCCCAAATATGCCAGCATCAGGCCAGCATTGGGTGAACATATGGTGTGTATGTACGTGTGTGGGCACAGTGACCACCCACGTTCTCAGATGTCTAGGCACGTGACTCACCATAAACAATACATTACATTATAAAGATGTACTCCGTCCGTAGCCCTCGTGAATAGCCCCATCCCACTAAATACAAAAAACATTTAGATAACATTTATACAATGCTGGTCTGGCCCACTATTGTATAAATGCTATACAAATGTTTGTGTTTATTGAGATGTAAACAGACAGATGGAATGTTGATGGGATAAGAGATACAGAGATATAGACTCATGAAAATGAACTTTGCTTTTTTTTTTAAACTGATTTTAATCCATTACGTATGGGATACGTATTGGATATGAACAAAATATCTTGCGCCAATGCTGACTTAATGTTGTGCCATCATCTACGGCGCTGACCAAAATATAAAAGCAACATTGTCACGCCTCTGAGTTCAGTCCTCCTAGAAGTTAAACGCTAGAGAAGTTATTTTAATTGATTGATTGATTGAAGATTGGCAGAATATCTTGTGTATTATATAAATGCTGCATCGTCTGGAGGTGAAATCACAACACCGAGGACTTTGCTTAGGATGAGTGCTGAGATCTCCCGTTATCTGTATCGAGCAGTTTATATTCTCGGGCGAATGTCAATCTAGAACTAGTTTATAAACTGGTCGCAATCACATTACTAATACATGTCGGCCTATATGTGATTAACGTCTACATGGTTGCCGCAGTCAATCTCATCGCAAGGTGATTAATATGAGGAGTTATCCCTGGGCCTAGAGGGGTAACTAACCTATATATATGTGTTACTCTTACAGATAAAGGGTCACTCTGTCAGCGCTATGGTTTGAGTTGTTTATGTGTCCAATTTAGTCAGGAATGCACGTATAGTAATTGCTCCATTTCCAAAACACCCTTTAACAACCACAGCTGAGCTGGGTATTTTTTTCTTATGCTTTTATTTTATAAGGAGAACATGTTTTAGTATTGCACTATAATAAAATCATCCTTAAATTAATATTAAATATACATAATGTCGTGATATTGTCACATAGTACAGAAAGTGACATAAAGCATTTATACATAATACACAATGTGCATTTCTGTATTTCTGCTGTTACGTACACATCGAGTATGATTAACGTATACTAGGTTTGTTTCAGGTTGTCTTTTACCTAATTTGAATTTTCTGAAGCTTAAGATACTGAGCTACCGCGATAACAATATGACAATATGGCTTTGTAAGAAGAAGAAGAAGAAGAAGAAGAAGAAGACACTTGTATTTAACTATAATTATATATTACAATTTGTGAGAGTAAATGATAATATGGTTTAGAAGACTAACATGGAAGCCACTTTAAGATACTGAATAAAGATAACAATATGACAGTCACGGTGTGTAGCGGGTTTGTAATTGTCTAGTAGGGTTCGTCGGGTTTGTGAGGTTTGTGAAGTTTGTAAGGTGGTACTGTCATAATGAGACAGAAACATGACAATCAGATGTACTGCGGTCACGAAATGACCCTCTTCTCACGAAATGATTCTCCTCTTTCTGTTCAACTGACCACAATAAGGCAGCTGGGCGTCATACATGTCCCCCACAGGAATGTAGCGACAATGTAAGGTGTTAGACTACAAAAGTAGGCGCCTAATGCTGCCTTAATGCCGGACCAGAGTTTTTGACGCTGGCCCGGCATTGAAACAACATTGTTTGTGATGTGTGATGTGACAATAAAATGTTTCGTCCTGTGAATAAATCCTCAAGGTAGTCATTTCGTCATTTTGTATATCATTAATTTAAAAACCCTCAATACCCACTCACCATCTCACCGTCATTTGCTCATTTGTAAATCACGATCATGCAGAAAGTCACAAAACTAGAAAGTTTACACGATTGTTTAATAATACACAATGTCAATAATGAGTTTTAAAGACTATCATATTTTAATGACTTCTAACATGTTTAATAAGTACATAAATATGAAAAAAAACAAATCAGAAGGAGTGAAGATACTGTTTTCAATTTGAAACAAAATCAAAGATGGAAGTTATTGTGAGTTGATTATTTTTACTATAAAAACCGCAGATCGGATTATAAATTATATCTGCCAGCTGTGATGAGGTGTGATAAGGTAACCCAGAAAACCCAACAAAGCGTCCACCCAATGTCGGCTCACTGTTGGCACACCGTCTACCATGCTGGCCCACCATATAGCCACCATTGCGTGGACGTCTCGTGTCTCATGGGAAAGGGCCGTTCACGTGTTCACGTGATTGTGAGAATCAGGGGGTATTTCTATTGTAGTGAATCATGCGGTATGGTTATTGTTAGGATTTATACCAGTTATTGTTGCTTACTGAATAGAGGGATTGTCGCGGTGACAGCACAGCACAAAGCTGAAGGATAACGACCTGTTTTTATGATCACTTTCCCGTGATTTGTTATTTTAATGGCTCTCTCCCGATATGCACGAGGTGTTGAGCCAATCTTGGGCTAATGTTGGGCCAGCGTAGCATACGGTGGGACAGCATTGAAACAACAATGTCTCAACGTCTTGTGTTTCATGTGATTCCAATACTTTGCCCATTTAAGTCTCCATAGCTAGTTTATACACGACGTGGCACAGCTTGATCACAAGGCACAGCTTGAACACAAGGTACAGCTTGAACACAAGGCACAGCTTAAACACAAGGCACAGCTTGAACACAAGGCACAGCTTGAACACAAGGTACAGCTTGAACACAAGGCACAGCTTAAACACAAGGCACAGCTTGATCACAAGGCACAGCTTGAACACAAGGTACAGCTTGAACACAAGGTACAGCTTGAACACAAGGCACAGCTTGAACACAAGGTACAGCTTGAACACAAGGCACAGCTTGAACACAAAGCACAGCTTGAACACAAGGTACAGCTTGAACACAAGGCACAGCTTGAACACAAGGTACAGCTTGAACACAAGGCACAGCTTAAACACAAGGCACAGCTTGAACACAAGGCACAGCTTGAACACAAGGCACAGCTTGAACACAAGGTACAGCTTGAACACAAGGTACAGCTTGAACACAAGACACAGCTTGAACACAAGGCACAGCTTAAACACAAGGCACAGCTTGAACACAAGGCACAGCTTGAACACAAGGTACAGCTTGAACACAAGGCACAGCTTGAACACAAGGCACAGCTTGAACACAAGGTACAGCTTGAACACAAGGCACAGCTTGAACACAAGGTACAGCTTGAACACAAGGCACAGCTTGAACACAAGGCACAGCTTAAACACAAGGCACAGCTTGAACACAAGGCACAGCTTGAACACAAGGCACAGCTTGAACACAAGGTACAGCTTGAACACAAGGCACAGCTTGAACACAAGGCACAGCTTGAACACAAGGTACAGCTTGAACACAAGGCACAGCTTGAACACAAGGTACAGCTTGAACACAAGGCACAGCTTAAACACAAGGCACAGCTTGAACACAAGGCACAGCTTGAACACAAGGTACAGCCTGAACACAATAATTTGAATAGCAATGCATAACCCACCCACAAGGACGGTATCAGCTTTACTGTGCTATTTTCTTAGAGTCTAACTCAGTATAAGTGATTTTAAACGGTTTGAATCTATTATTATCGAGATAGGGGGGGGGGAGGGGGAGTTTAATCAGTTTTCATCATCAAAACGCAATTGTATAAAAGACCAACACGTGATGCTTCGGTCATTGTTAGATAAATCAGTTGTGATGAACAACCTTCTAAAGTACCAACAGTGTCTACGGCGCTGATTAAAATGGTTTTGCTCCCATAACATCTACACAGGGACGCTGTCAGTTTATATATAACCCAATATATAAAAAATCAGATAACTTTCATTGATTTTAAAACATGAAATTCAACAGAAATGTGCACGTGGAAATAAAGATTAAATTTAAGTAAATATCTATATAGATAGGGGTTTAAAATAATGACTTTTCATCATCATATTATCAGATTTTAATAAATAATGTATACATTATACAACTAGTTATCCACAAAATCAAATAGTTTTACTACAGAGATCAAGTAAACTACGTACACATTTAAGTATTTGGAATATTTCTGAATAGTTTTGGTCAGATTATGTCAAGGTCATAAAGATAAGGCCAAGGTCACCGCGCTAAGTACTTATTGACCTCTACATGTCAGTACTTGAGTATCCTTGTGTCATTGGACATACCACATGACTGTTGTTGAGAGGTTATTGGTCACATTGTAAACGATTATAATGAGATATGACTTCACAGCAAGCAATGAACGTTCAGCCAATTTTCAGCCAATGCTGGGCCAGCGTCGCAGACGCTAGACTAACAATAAACCAACATTGGCTTAACGTGTTTTGCATCCTGGGTTCTTATGAGATATGACATAGCAAACGTCCAGAAAAATATGCGGCCTCGACCCAATGATGAATTAATGTTGAGCCAACGTTGAGGACAGTGTGCCAGCATTAGCCCAGCATTGGACCAACACCTGGTGTTAGCCGTATCTATCCCCACCTGTGAAGTGCCAGTAGAGTGTCAACTACTGCTCTACGTGACAATGTGAGCGATAATATAACACACTTGACCTACCAGTGTGAAGGTCACATAGTGACGAAATGACGGTATGTGTATGACGCTTTGTCAGGTGGACGAATACCTAATGTATACACTTGACCAAAATGATCAAATGACCCTCTGGTCCCAGGAAACCTTATTAAATGACGGATATTTATATCATGTATTGGTATTGTTTTTTTATTTCAACAGTTCCACGAAATAGTTCATTCTAAATCGTTAATTATCAAGGTGAAGGAAGCTATGTTTTATCTTGAGGTATTTTAAATTCAGGGCCCTTACAACGAAACTGTCTTGAAGATTTTGAAGGTTCATTTCTATCTCGTATTATAGAAAAGGTTCTATATACATACGATGTTGAAACTTTCTCTATCATATTGTATTGAAACGAATCTTCAGTCTTTTTAAGTCCATGTGAGCGCACACAAACGTCAAATTGTTAGGATAATAAATTATTCAGCCACATCAGCTTAACATGCAAAATATGACTCTAAACAATATGATGTGATTCCAGGAAACCATATTTAATCAGCTAGTTTCTGACCAGACCCTTTGGTTTCAGGAAACTTAGTTACAGTTTTTTTCTGCGACAAAATGTGGAGGGGAATTTATCGATAGTGCACCAGCTCTAGTATATTGGGGGGACCTCTTACTATCCCCAAAATGACGGCTGCGTCGGATGTTGGTCATCCCGGGTGTAGTCTGCATGCATGGTGTCCGGGTACCCGCTCAAAAGTAATCTTATGGTAATATTGAGAATCACATCGATATTTAGTTGTTCTGGACTAACTTGTGCACTCCTTAGGCTAAACCGGACGCGCCACCATCATACCGGAGTGAAATACGATCCCCGAGTCATCAGTGTGGGTGACAGACGACAATAAGCACCCCTTGAGTCATCAGTGTGGGTGACATACGACAATAAGCACCCCTTGTCAGCAAGGACAGACATACAGACAGGCAGACATACGACAATAAGCACCCCTTGTCATCAAGGACAGACATACAGACAGGCAGACAGACAGATGCACAACCCTGGGACAGACATACAGGCAGGCAGACAGACAGATGCACAACCCTTTGAGCCTCACGATGCAGCAAAGCATCATTTTGCAGATTTGAAGAATGACTTAATTTTCTACACCTAGGGGTTTTAGAATGAAAATTTTCATGGAACTGTTTTAAAAATATCAATATTATTTGTCTAATTTGCCACCCACTACAAGTCATTTTCATCCACTGCAAGTCGATAATTGCGACAGCAATTCGCGGCTTGTAGTGGATGTAAATTTAGACTTGAAAGGGTTAATTCTATATGATACGTATACGTATACATGATACATGGAAATATACATGAATTTACTTTAATTTTCAAAATTGAAAAAAACGGGGATAGTTTCAAAACATACACGTTAACTACTTGAAATATAGTTAGACGGGATTGTCGTGATATGATGATACTGATAGTGGCTTCTGTTTCCTGCTCCAGGCGCAGTGTAGAGGGGGGGGGGCGTGTAGAACAAGGGTACCTGTGTCTTACATGTCGTGACACACGCAGGGTGTCTACAGGTATCCAGACAACAGCAGAGTTTGAATAGAAATGAAATGATAACGCGAAGAGTGCACCAGCTTATGTCATCTACTTGTTGGAAATTTGCATAAGCTGATAACTGATTGGTATTTTTGTTGTAATGGTGGACTTATAGGTTGGGGAATAAGGGGGTGGGGGGTGGGGGGGGGATTGTATTCAGAGTGTAGCTGGAAATAAAAAAAATTCTCACTTATTGCTCAAACGTGGATCTTCTTCACTGGTTCCTCATAGTTCTGAATATACAGTGCTCCAAACTATTCAAGCTTGGGGGTTTGAGGCCGATCACGCTACCTCTCGGTCACGGAGGCTCCCCACAATACTTAGTCGATTGAACGGGAAAAAAATTTTTGTTTCTTTGAAACTTGAAGGCCAGAGTGGGGCTCGAACCCGATATCTCCGATTTTCCAAGCAGTGACTGCTCTTTCCCTTTTGTTGACGACATAAGGAAAGAGCAGTGACTTGTTTTCATTAAGCAGTCATTCCATCACGGATACTGCGATCGTCATCCAGGACCTTATTGTCTGTAGTTCGGTCTAGACTGGACACATATGGAAGCCGTGCTTTCTCTGTTGATGCTCCATTAATGTGGAATTAATTGCCAGATTACATCACTAGCGAACAAACATTAACTTCAAAACAAAACTGAAAACACCTATTTAGCAAGGCATATCCTAGGAGACAATAGAATGTCTCATGTCTTATAAATATTAATGATCTCTGGTCTTAGTATACAATAGTCAATATGGTATACAACATAACATGTTCATAACATGTTTCATTATTTTAAAAAGATAATTAACTATTGTCTATATAATTGCTTTAACTAACTTTAACGGATTTATCATAAGATACAACTGGTATAATTTAGCAGACTGTCAGGCGCCCATAAACGTCCCTATGATGGATTTAGGCGCTTTATACTGTTAGAAGTGTTCTATTATTATTCTTTATTATTATTAGTACTGCTTGATTTTTCACTCATAGTAAACTGGCCCAGGAAAAAAAATGTAGGTCGCTACGAAAATAGCGGGGATCGTCTTCAGGCGTCAAAATCTGACGTCTACAGACGACTATAGACGATCCCCGCACTATAAGATTACAATATTTCTGATGGCCATAGACCCATAACATAGGTATTTAAATGAATCGGGCAGAGCTGACTAAAACATTTATGATGATTTAAAACTGACAAAAACCCTTTTGCGTGCAAGGTTTTCCTAAAAAATCAGCGCTTAAAGGGTTAATATCATTATACGTTCCACTTTGCTGATGTGCATCCATCGTGGATCCCAGAGGATCATCGTGACGGTAAACCCGGTCAGCCCGTGGTAGCGGCACCAGGTCAGGTCATCGTGACTGTAAACCTGGTAAGCCCGGAGTAGCGGCACCAGGTCAGGTCAGTCTCAGCCATTGTGTAACGTGATACCTTGACAGTGGACACCACTCTTGCCCTTAGATATTAACCTTTGTCACTCTAAATAGCCATTTAAATTTCGTATTTATTTGTAGCTTCAAATGATCAGAATTGCCGAGACATCGTGTAGGACATAACATAAACTGTATAAAATGAGACATTCAATTAAAACATATTTTTTTATTTAAAGTAGTTACGTCGTCGCTTGTCGCTGATCATAATATTTACACACAGCTTGACCCCATTTCTAAATGATCCGTCGTACAGTTGGCCCACAGTCACATACGCCTACTCACGATAAAGTAAATGTTTTGCGTCATAATGACAGGTAGATATTACAATAGAATCTTTGGGATTAGATTAGACAACCCCCGTGATGGGATTTGGATCTAGAGGGGTTATCACCCTTTAACCGCCAAAGTATTTATTTTAATTTTTCACCCACTTGAAGTTGTGTCTCGCTGACGCGATCCACAACTTCAAGTAGGTAAAAATTATTCAGACTTGACAAAATGGAGGTCACCGATTTTGAAATTTTGCTGGTTGATGTGACGTCTTATCTTTAACATGTTCAAAAGCTGGTATTTTAGCCCCCGTGATTGGATTTGGATCTAGAGGTGGTGTTAATCTAATATTGATATTGTCCCCAGGCAGCGCGACATGCGACGTGGGACAAAAATACGATGCTGGCTCAACGTTATTGCAATACTGGGCCAGCATAGCTCTATATGTCCCGTGTTGACTTGTATGGATCATCAATCCGTGCAGGTGAGGTGGGGTGAGGGGGGGGGGGGCTTTATCTGCCTGCAGGTAAATATTGACCTGGTTTGATTGTCACCTATTGGCTCTTCTATTGGCTGAGTCACGTGTAACGAGAGGACAGCGAGAGGACACGAGAACACCATTAATATTATGTTTGCAAACATCACAAAAATCACTAACTAGAACGGAATCGCTTTCAATCCGTCAAAACGTGCACTGGAGATTCAGAGCTGCTGACAAATGTGGTGTGAATGAGGGTATCGGCGATGTCAACTGAGGGTATTGGCAATGTTATGAAAAAACTCCTCAAACTATCCACCACAAAATAACGGTTATCAGGTTATGAGAAAGTGCAAATCAAAAATATTCACAGACGGCAAACAGGCTTAGCCTTAGCGCATATAGTACGTTTCTGGAGAAAACATATTTTCTTCTGCTTTTAATATGTATTTGTTTTTCTAATTTTATTACAAAGTCATGCTTATCTTGACGATTTTACTCTGCAGTAAGTAATTACCACTGTAGCTTACTCTAATTTCGAGTGGACACAATACGCAAAATGCGAGCCCCGACCCAGCGTATACGGTTGGTACACTTATGAAGTTATGAAGAATTCGCACGGTATATTAGTACATTATGTCTCTTAACAGAATCAGCTAATGACTACAGATATACACTGAATTGTTATTCAAAGCTAATATCCCTGTATACTTGGTAAGCATTGTCGATCTCATAAAATAACAGAAAAAAACAGCTTTCTTCGCCTTGTTATTATACAGTCCTCTAATTAGACAATATATTACATGCAAGTGTGGCCTACCCAGTACACGACCCAATGCTGGTCTAATGCTGGGCCACCGTCTACGACGTCGGCCCAGCATTCAGACAGCACTTGTTGCTTGTCTAATGTACCGCTGAGATTCACATGCAGGTTTTCCCACGGTGCGCCCCTTATTATGACTGTCATGATGAACAATATAATTACAGTCTGCATGCCCGGTTCTTATGAACACTTTCATCAATATATCCAATCTAATTTCGATTAGCAATTAGATAAACACTACCCAGTGCTGTGGCTCTACCCACCATTGATTAAGAAGGGGTTCACATAAGGTTAGCTGTTTCCAGAGGCTGTGTAGAGAATGCAATGTCAGGACTAAAAATCTGCATATTGATATTAAAGTCAACCAAATAATTTAAAAATAACCGAATCTTTTTATATAAAGTTTAGCAGTTACATATATATGTAACAAATAGGGAGTGTCTATTCGTGCGGCTGTCTGTACGACGTTATATAATAAACAGTCAGTGGCAGCGCGTCTTTAAACGAAGCTGCTCTTAGGCTTACATTATCATGAACCTGTACGATCCTGTACGTCCATGTACGATCCTGTACGATACTGTACGACCCTGTACGACCCTGTACGATCATATACGACCATATACGACCTCGTACGATCCTGTACGACTCTGTACGACCCTGTACGACCCTGTACGACCATGTACGATCATGTACGACCATATACGACCTCGTACGATCCTGTACGACTCTGTACGACCCTGTACGACCCTGTACGACCATGTACGATCATGTACGACCATATACGACCTCGTACGATACTGTACGACGCTGTACTATCCTATACGACCATGTACGATATTGTACGACGCTATGCGATCCTGTATGATACTGTACGATACTGTACGACACCGTATGACACTATACGACACTGTACGACCCTGTACGACTATGTACATGTACGACCATGTACGGTCCTGTACGACCCTGTACGATTCTGTACGAGCCTGTACGACCATGTACAACTCTGTACGACCCTGTACGATCATGTACGACCATGTAGCCCCTTTACGATCATGTACGACCATGACCACTCTGTACGACCCTGTACGACTATGTACGACCCTGTACGATCATGTAGACCATGTACGACTCTGGTCAAAGATTAAACCAACATTTGATCAATGTATTGTGTTTTTCGTGTTCACGGCATTTCGTGATCTTCAAACAGACCTGATCCAAATATTTCGTAAATATTAATTTTCAAAATCAACGCACCAGCCAACGTGACAGCTTTACCAAATGTCTCTCATAATGCACTATATTCCACATTTATAATTTATACAATTTTAGTTTTATATAGATTTCACACGATCGTATGGTGATACGCAGCATAATGCGTGTTGTTGCGACTAAAATAAAGCAGCCGGCTCGTGGCATGTACGCATGTGCTGATGTCTATCTCACCTAAATCTATATTTAACGATGACGTCATAATGCCCTTGTGACTATTCTGTCATAACGACATTGTGATAAGTTCGCAACAAAAACAAGACGTTGACACAATGTTAGACTGGTGTCGGAGACAGTGGGCCAGCCTAGCTCAACATTGTGTTAACGTCTTGTTCACTGACATGGAACTAAAAAAAATGTTTTTGTTTCGGTAAAGCACCTCTCTACGACTCACCTTTTTCAAATAAATTTTCATCTGAAAAAATAAATTCTACACTCGTTGCTAAATAATATAGCGTTAGTGAGATTGTCGGTTACCCCTGGTTACATGTGGTGGTGGATCAGTGTGATACACCAGACTGCTTCAATTAAATAATAAAGCGTTAGTGAGATTGTCGGTTACCCCTGGTAACATGTGGTGCTGGGTCAGTGTTATACACCAGGCTGCTTCAATTAATAACATATTAGAAAAATTTGTGCTGCTTGTTTGTTTCTATGTTTTCCTCATTTGAAACTGGAATTTATAAAGCGATTTCCAGCTTCGAATGACGAAAAAATGTATATGTAGGGAAAATAAATATAGATAGATAGATAAAACCATTTATATACGGTCAAGTGTTGTTTATATAGGCCTACGTCATAGCGCTCAAGTGTTGAATTGAAGCAGCCTGATTGTATTAATCGTATTAATAACATAATCTGATAATAAAGTCAGTGATTGAGTGTCATTAATAATGATGTAACTATCGTACCTTTGTCTGGTGTCGTCTGTGTGTCAGTGTCGGTGGCACTGCCTCCCGTCTTGTCGGTGGGCAGCTCCCCGTCGTCACTCACGCTACCAAGGCCAGAGTCCCGGAAGCTGGAGAATCTCCGTATGTGCTGAGCCACCGCCAGCTGACCGGAAGTACCCGATGCCGACGAAATATCACTTCCGTTCTCGCTGAATTTGAAGTTTTTATTGAGTGAGTTAGTGTGTGGCTCCTGCAGGGTGCGCGCGCAGGCCGGGTACTTTCCTATAGCTTCCGATGATGCATCCTGGGAAGAGGAGCTGGCAGTCTCGTTTCCGGAACTTCCGAGATCTGAGTGTGATTTCACGTGATTTGATTCTGAGTTGTGATTGGCTGTTATCTTTGTGTCTTGGGTGGTACTTCCGCTCTCGTTGCTTAAACTCCCAAGGTCAGAATCATGAAGGTCGTTTTCTATTGTTACACAACCGTTTGTGTTGTCACGCTTTGTTGTGACGAAAGGACTTGTACTGCGGCAGTTTGTGACATCACCCAGTTTACCGTACTGTGCCATGTCATAGTCGTAGGTCTGTTTGTAATCCTTTAGTTCGCCTTTATAATGACGTCCTAATGTCACACCGTGTGAGATGCTTACAGGGCCAACACGCATCATATCCTGTGTGTTTGTTACAGAGGATTGTAAAGGTGACATATTGTGTGAGGTCATTTGTTGAACATTAACCGAGTTCACGCTCGATTTATTTTGTGACTTTATTTGTGAGATACTTGGTGATTGTACACCAGCTCTGATTTGTGAGTTCATTTCTAAAACACTTGGCGACTTCATGGTCGATCGGACAGGTGGTTTGATTTGCAACAGATTTGACGGGTTCTTATTTTGTGAGTTTATTTCTTCTTCAGTCGAATAAGTGACCTTTGACTTTTGACAGTTAGTGTGCTGTAGGTCTGCATTTGGCGAGGCGACATATGGGCGAGTTTGTGAACTTATTTGTGACACACTTGTAGAGGTGATACCATTACGCCTTGGCGAGTTCACGTGTGACCCATGTGGTGCAGACCTGAGAGGGCCACTATATAAGTGTGTCTGTGACGTGCTCTGTGAAGTCAAACCTGGGTGACTGTGTGAGGTCATTTGTGATACATTATGTGAAGTCACTGTAGGACGACTTTGTGAGTTCAATTGTAACACACTTGGTGAAGTCGTACCAGGTCGATCTTGTGAGTTCACTTGACCGACACCAGGTGAGATGACAGCAGCTCGATTCTGTGAGGTCATTTGTGACACACTGGGCGAGTTCACATTAGGCCGATTTTGTGAGTTCATTTGTGACAAACTGGGCGAGTTCACGTAAGGTCGACTTTGAGAGTTCATAACACTTGGTGAACTCATATTTGTACTATTTTGGGACTTTAATTGTGACACACTTGGCGAGTTCACAATACTTTGATTTTGAGAGTTCATTTGGGACACGCTTGGTGATTTGACAGTTGGTCGACCTTGTGACGGCATCTGTGATACTGAAGGTGAACTGATGTTTGACCTTGAGTTCAGGCTCGGTCGGATCTGAGAGTCCCCAGAGAGAACACAGGGTGAGTTCACAGTAACTCGACTTTGTGAGTTCATTTGTGACACAAAGGGTGAGTTGACATACGCCCTGCACTGTGACCTCATCTGTGACACACTCGGTGAACTCCTGTCCACGCTGTCCAATGGGGTCAGTGTGCGGGGGTCGGCAGAGGTCACGTGAGAACTGCTGATTGAATTCACTTGTGACGATGTGGAAACCTTAACTGTATTTACATGTGAGGAGGTGGGGACCTGGACTGCTAGGTGAGCTGTAGCTGGGACTGAGCTCACATGTTGTTTGCTGGGTGTGGTAGGCCTACCTCCATCCGTGTCTGTCAGTCTCGGGTTCGCATCCACATTATCTTGCGGTCTGAATGAACACATCCCACTGTGGCCATCAGTTCTCCTGATGCTCAAATGGTCACCATAGGGATCCTCTGTTGCTATGGTAACAACAGTTCCCTTAGTTTCTGTTGAGGTTTTCGGCGCACAAGTGACTGTGACGTCACAGTCTACAGCCATCTCCTCATAGGACGACACATCACTATCGTCATCACGTGACACCATGCTGCCATGGTAACTATGGTAACCAGGGTGATTTATAACACGTGATGGTTTTGGTGGCACGACAGGCCGAGATCTCTCAGTAACATCACCGTTTACAGACTCGGCCCATTGTGAAGACGTCCCCGCCGTTATGTTGTTGTTCTGCGATGACAGATCCAGCATATCAACACTATTGACTGATTGTGATTTAACCTCAGAAAGAGTGTGGGTTTCTGATATGACGTCACCATTATGTGTGTTGTCTGACGTGACGTCACCATTTAGTGTGACGTCACCATTATATGTGCTGAAATCTTCACATACCTTGTCGTGGTCAGTTTCGCCCTTCAGTGCTTTGATGAGTGACCTCTGGGCGATAGTCTCGTCCTCAAAACTCACTTTCTTCAGTATTTTTCCGAAACGCGTTTTGTTGTTTGTTTTCATGATACTCGTTAGAGGGGGTGATGGTTTAGGTTGGGGAGGTTCTGGAGGCGGGAAGTCAGGGGGTGGTGGTATTCCATTCTCGTCCACAATATCTGCACCATTCTCGTCCACAATATCTGCAAAATACGGAAAATAAAAAAATAAACATAACATGAAATACACGTTTTATAATATAAAATAATATAATATTGTATTATTGTTATTATTAAAATATTATAACATTAAAAATAATTAGGCAAATTTTATAACAGAAAATGTATCATGAAAAGCATGTACATAGAGCCTGTAGCCTCAGGTCTGCTGTATCAAACACAGTGGGGGTGTAGAATGTTCGAAGGACCCTTTTTTCTGTCCACTTTTCAAAGTGCATGAAATGTACCCATTTATCACAATTGTTTCTGGGGGCGGGGGGGGGGGTGCAAGCCCCAAAAGCCTAAACTTTTTCAACAACCAATTAAAACATATCTGTAAACCTTTATTTATCTGTATTTCTGTATCTGATCATTTTCTACTTTATACTGCACAGAAAACACGAGACGCTGATTCAATCAATGCTGGGTTAATGCTCGGCCAGCTGTGTTTTTCCAGCTGACCTCACACATGTATGGCCCGTGGAAGCATCCATAATCTATGTATAAAGGACGCTGTATGGCACGTGGAAGCATCCATAATATATGTGACGTAATAATACGGAGAACACGTGACAGCAAACTGCACGTGACGGGTCACCTGACCTCACACACGCACGCGCACTCGTCTCTGTGATTTCACCATCTGTCAACGTAACTTAATCCAGCCGTCAAATAGACATAGTCACCACTTACACCGATTAGTCCACATCATATGTAGCTAAAAACCAAAGCAAACGCCGTCAACAGCGGTAAACATTGACTAATGTTCAAGTCAGAATCCAATCTGTACACGTAACGGTAATAACGACGACTAACGTTATCATCAACTGTTTGAAAACAACCCTTTATGGCCTACGGGTTATGTTTATCACACAGATCACGGCTATAATAGCGTTTTTAACATTGTATTGGCATGTCGGGTATTACTTATTGAAGGTAAAGCCTGTATTCAATCATTCAGATTTATCAATGACTAATTTTCACTCGCGAGAAACTGTTTCTCGCTGACGCGATCCACAGCTTCAAGTGAGTGAAAAATCATTTCAATTACATTGCGGTTATCAGGTTAATTTACTATCGAAAATCAGTTTATAATTCTATTGGTTGATCTACATGGCTTCAAATCAAATCAAGGCTCAACTCAAGGCTCAGATGACATCCTCACACATCGAAATTGTAGCCCTGACAGACTAAGGCCGAGCACGGTACTTCTCAATCACGGAGGCTCCCACAATACTGGATCTTTATGGATGGGTGGGGAAGAAACATGTGTTTTCTTAACCTGAATACGAAAGCTCCGGCGTGGCAGGAATTTGGCATACCCACTACACCAGGGCCCCTTCTCCTCTCAGTAAAATAATCTTTGTACTCGAGTGGACGGTCTTATTGCTATTTCCTCCTACAGGTCTTTATGGCGACAGATCTAAACATATGGGACGTTCTATAAAGTGGCCCTATTGTGATATGACCATTATATATCATGGGAAAAGTGATGCCAGTTTTCTTGTACGATATGAATATAAACCTTGTCGTCTTTCACGTCCACTATGCTCCGAGTGCTTCAACCCCAAAGTGACTCCAGTTTTCTTGTACGATCTGAATATAAACCTTGTCGTCTTTCACGTCCACTATGCTCCGGGTGCTTCAACCCCCTGTACTTGAAACCACTTGGATATTGTTATGTTGCAGGACAATCAGCAGTAACTGCTTACTTTTCAAGTGAGCAGTTACTGCTGCTTGTCCTGGCAAGGCACTATACATCTAAGAGCATCAAGTACTTATGTATGAATGCCATGCGGATGAACACTTCCCAGGGCAAACCTTGGCCTTGAACCCATCACCTCTTTCATACGTTTTATTTTCTGACTGTAGGTCTTCTAACTAATACATAATAGGCACATTCTCACCAGAAGCAACAGATAGCTAAAGCATCGTGATTATAATTATCTTGTTTTAATGCAGATAAAATGCAATACTACTTCAACCAAATATTAAAATTGAGAATAGTTTTCGTTCAGGATCTATCTTCCCTTGTAGAACAAGATAGATCCCTTTGAAAAATATTATAAATATCTGGGGGATTTTACACATATATCACATTGGGAGCTTTTATAGATCTTATAACAGAACTATCCGTAAATCGACAAGAGTGCCCCACGTGGTTTTCAATACAACTTGAAAAAGGTGAAAATTATTAACATTAATTTAAACTTAAAAAAATCCAGTAGAAAATGTATATAGAATAACATATATCTGTTGACACAAAAATAACAAAAATATATATTTTATTTATTTTCACAACTTGTAATTGTGCTTCGCTACCGCGTTTTAGAACAGCTTCAAATCTTTGAAAATTAATTAAATTAGACGAATTTCAAACGAAAGCAATTTCCACCAGATTTTATTTTAAAATCCTTTAATGTAATATATCTATAAAAGCCTGCAGTGTGATTTACCTATAAGATCCCTCAGCGTAATTTATCAAACAGATCCGTCATGCTTTTTTAAATTACCCTGTACACCGTTACTTAAAAGGCTAACACATTTAGTTCTTTAAAAATACAGATAAATAATTTAAAACACATTATAAGGAAAGTAGTTTTTAAATGGTTGATATTGAGGGCTTGCTGTATAGAGATATTATACAGAGAGAAGAAAGAAGATAAAATGAAAGGGACGAGAGGATTTGGTGACTTTTGTACGTATTATATAGGTTCACTGGACTGGATGAACCTATAGCTGTAAAGATAACGCGAAACACAATACCACCGTCTGAGACCCTATCTCAATGTGTAGTACAAATGGTAATTCATTCAGCTATATATATTCATTGATATACACCGGTAAAAAGCGAATCACTCACTCACTCACTCACTCACTCACTCACTCACTCACTCACTCACTCACTCACTCACTCACTCACTCACTCACTCACTCACTCACTCACTCACTCACTCACTCACTCACTCACTCACTCACTCACTCACTCACTCACTCACTCACTCACTCACTCACTCACTCACTCACTCACTCACTCACTCACTCACTCACTCACTCACTCACTCACTCACTCACTCACTCACTCACTCACTCACTCACTCACTCACTCACTCACTCACTCACTCACTCACTCACTCACTCACTCACTCACTCACTCACTCACTCACTCACTCACTCACTCACTCACTCACTCACTCACTCACTCACTCACTCACTCACCCACTCACCCACTCACTCACTCACTCACTCACTCACTCACTCACTCACTCGCTCATTTGATTGAATTATTACCAGGAGACTTCCGCTGTAAGTGTTTACATGCTGGAATATCTCATGCCCCATTAATAATATTGTTTTCACTCATCTAGTCTTGACTAGAAGAAAAATACATTCCACTGTCTGACCGCAGAGCGTCAAGAGGAGAGGAACACCTAATACAATGAGGTGTCTCAGTACAGATAATAACATCAGAAAGAATGTGACCTGCTCAGTAATATTAGTTTCATATTTCCACCACAAGGTGACACCTGTGGTTTACACGCGTGACTGCACAAAAAATACACCAGCTGAGTGTATGTACTGTGACACTAGAGAGTGAGAAAAATACACCAGCTGAGTCAGGGTTCCCCACAGAAAAAAAATCATCCGGTCGTTATCTTAAAAATCTTAACAGCATAATAAAATATTTACTGTTGTATGCGCGCGCGCGATAAAAAATATCAAAGTTTTTTCATTTGTGTTGTTTGCCTGACTGTTTGTGTGCCGTCACCATACTCCAGCATACCCAGCATACGTCAGAGTTATGTAATTTTGATTGAATTTGAGTAGAATGGTCTAAAAGTGTCTGAGGTTGATAATTTGTAAAATAGAAAGTTCCTAGAAGAGTCTCATCTTAATTTGTGAAAATAAGAAAGTTCGCTTTTTCTGAATTGTCTGTCTGTTATTTTGTCTTCTTGATTTGTGAGTTGTGTATTTGAGTGTAGGCCTATGCATGTTTTCTTGGCGTTTTATGGGTTTTTGTTTGTTGGTGAGAGTTATTATTCTGTTATTTATAACTGTTGTTGTGTATGCCTGACATGGTTTGTGAGTTAGTATCACTCAGCTCAGCTGCTGAGTGTATGTACTGTGACACTAGAGAGTAAGAAAAATACACCAGCTGAGTGTATGTACTGTGACACTAGAGAGTAAGAAAAATACACCAGCTGAGTGTATGTACTGTGACACTAGAGAGTAAGAAAAATACACCAGCTGAGTGTATGTACTGTGACACTAGAGAGTAAGAAAAATACACCAGCTGAGTGTATGTACTGTGACACTAGAGAGTAAGAAAAATACACCAGCTGAGTGTTTGTACTGTGACACTAGAGAGTAAGAAAAATACACCAGCTGAGTGTATGTACTGTGACACTAGAGAGTAAGAAAAATACACCAGCTGAGTGTATGTACTGTGACACTAGAGAGTAAGAAAAATACACCAGCTGAGGAGTGTATGTACTGTGACACTAGAGAGTAAGAAAAATACACCAGCTGACTGTATGTACTGTGACACCAGAGAGGGAGAAAAATACATCAGCTGAGTGTATGTACTGTGACACTAGAGAGTAAGAAAAATACACCAGCTGAGTGTATGTACTGTGACACTAGAGAAAGAGAAAAATACACCACCTGAGTGTATGTACTGTGACACTAGAGAGTAAGAAAAATACACCAGCTGAGTGTATGTACTGTGACACTAGAGAGTAAGAAAAATACACCAGCTGAGTGTATGTACTGTGACACTAGAGAGTAAGAAAAATACACCAGCTGAGTGTATGTACTGTGACACTAGAGAGTAAGAAAAATACACCAGCTGAGTGTATGTACTGTGACACTAGAGAGTAAGAAAAATACACCAGCTGAGTGTATGTACTGTGACACTAGAGAAAGAGAAAAATACACCACCTGAGTGTATGTACTGTGACACTAGAGAGTAAGAAAAATACACCAGCTGAGTGTATGTACTGTGACACTAGAGAGTAAGAAAAATACACCAGCTGAGTGTATGTACTGTGACACTAGAGAGTAAGAAAAATACACCAGCTGAGTGTATGTACTGTGACACTAGAGAGTAAGAAAAATACACCAGCTGAGTGTATGTACTGTGACACTAGAGAGTAAGAAAAATACACCAGCTGAGTGTATGTACTGTGACACTGGAGAGTAAGAAAAATACACCAGCTGAGTGTATGTACTGTGACACCAGAGAGTAAAAAAAATACACCACCTGAGTGTATGTACTGTGACACTAGAGAGTAAGAAAAATACACCAGCTGAGTGTATGTACTGTGACACTAGAGAGTAAGAAAAATACACCAGCTGAGTGTATGTACTGTGACACTAGAGAAAGAGAAAAATACACCACCTGAGTGTATGTACTGTGACACTAGAGAGTGAGAAAAATACACCAGCTGACTGTATGTACTGTGACACCAGAGAGGGAGAAAAATACACCAGCTGAGTGTATCTACTGTGACACTAGAGAGTAAGAAAAATACACCAGCTGAGTGTATGTACTGTGACACTAGAGAGTAAGAAAAATACACCAGCTGAGTGTATGTACTGTGACACTAGAGAGTAAGAAAAATACACCAGCTGAGTGTATGTACTGTGACACTAGAGAGTAAGAAAAATACACCACCTGAGTGTATGTACTGTGACACCAGAGAGTAAGAAAAATACACCAGCTGAGTGTATGTACTGTGACACTAGAGAGTAAGAAAAATGCACCAGCTGAGTGTATGTACTGTGACACCAGAGAGGGTGAAAAATGCACCACCTGAGTGTATGTACTGTGACACCAGAGAGGGAGAAAAATACACCAGCTGAGTGTATCTACTGTGACACTAGAGAGTAAGAAAAATACACCAGCTGAGTGTATGTACTGTGACACTAGAGAGTGAGAAAAATACACCACCTGAGTGTATGTACTGTGCCACTAGAGAGTGAGAAAAATACACCAGCTGACTGTATGTACTGTGACACCAGAGAGGGAGAAAAATACACCAGCTGAGTGTATCTACTGTGACACTAGAGAGTAAGAAAAATACACCAGCTGAGTGTATGTACTGTGACACTAGGGAGGGTGAAAAATACACCAGCTGAGTGTATGTACTGTGACACTAGAGAGTAAGAAAAATACACCAGCTGAGTGTATGTACTGTGACACTAGGGAGGGTGAAAAATACACCACCTGAGTGTATGTACTGTGACACTAGAGAGTAAGAAAAATACACCAGCTGAGTGTATGTACTGTGACACTAGAGAGTGAGAAAAATACACCAGCTGAGTGTATGTACTGCCACACCAGAGAGGGTGAAAAATACACCAGCTGAGTGTATGTACTGTGACACCAGAGAGGGAGAAAAATACACCACCTGAGTGTATGTACTGTGACATTAGAGAGTGAGAAAAATACACCACCTGAGTGTATGTACTGTGACATTAGAGAGTGAGAAAAATAAACCACCTGGGTGTATGTACTGTGACACTAGGGAGTGAGAAAAATACACCACCTGAGTGTATGTACTGCGACACCAGAGAGGGTGAAAAATACACCAGCTGAGTGTATGTACTGTGACACCAGAGAGGGAGAAAAATACACCATCCGAGTGTATGTACTGTGACACTCAAGAGTGAGAAAAATACACCAGCTGAGTGTATGTACTGTGACACCACAAAGTGAGAAAAATACACCAGCTGAGTGTATGTACTGTGACACTAGAGAGTAAAAAAAATACACCACCTGAGTGTATGTACTGTGACACCACAAAGTGAGAAAAATACACCAGCTGAGTGTATGTACTGTGACACTAGGAAGGGTGAAAAATACACCAGCTGAGTGTATGTACTGTGACACCACAAAGTGAGAAAAATACACCAGCTGAGTGTATGTACTGTGACACTAGGAAGGGTGAAAAATACACCAGCTGAGTGTATGTACTGTGACACTAGGGAGTGAGAAAAATACACCACCTGAGTGTATGTACTGTGACACTAGAGAGTAAGAAAAATACACCAGCTGAGTGTATGTACTGTGACACCTGAGAGGGAGAAAAATACACCACCTGAGTGTATGTACTGTGACACTAGAGAGGGTGAAAAATACACCAGCGGAGTGTATGTACAGTGACACTAGGGAGTGAGAAAAATACACCAGCTGAGTGTGTGTACTGTGACACCACAAAGTGAGAAAAATACACCAGCTGAGTGTATGTACTGTGACACTAGAGAGGGTGAAAAATACACCACTTGAGTGTATGTGCTGTGACACTAGGGAGTGAGAAAAATACACCACCTGAGTGTATGTGCTGTGACACTAGAGAGTGAGTGAGAAAAATACACCACCTGAGTGTATGTACTGTGACACTAGGGAGCGAGAAAAATACACCAGCCGAGTGTATGTACTGTGACACTAGGGAGTGAGAAAAATACACCAGCTGAGTGTATATACTGTGACACTAGGGAGGGTGAAAAATACACCAGCTGAGTGTATGTACTGTGACACTAGGGAGGGTGAAAAATACACCAGCTGAGTGTATGTACTGTGACACTAGGGAGGGTGAAAAATACACCACCTGACTGTATGTAATGTGACACTAGAGAGTGAGTGAGAAAAATACACCAGCTGAGTGTATGTACTGTGACACTAGGGAGGGTGAAAAATACACCACCTGAGTGTGTAAAAAAATAATTGTATATTTTTAAATTCAAAAATGTATTTTTTTCGTGTAAAGTTGTCAGACTATAATATGCAGATGAAATCATTTGTCCGTTCGATTGTTCTCTCGCTCGCTTGTTCATTCATTCATGTATTCCTTCCTTCATTCCTTCATTCCTTCATTCATTCATTCATTCATTCATTCATTCATTCATTCATTCATTCATTCATTCATTCATTCATTCATTCATTCATTCATTCATTCATTCATTCATTCATTCATTCATTCATGCCATGCCATGCCATGCCATGCCATGCCATGCCATGCCATGCCATGCCATGCCATGCCATGCCATGCCATACCATGCCATGCCATGCCATGCCATGGCATGCCATGCCATGCCGCATCTGACTGTTTAGATACTTCGCCATTGATTTCTTTTCATAATATACGCACGAAAAACTGAATACTAGAATCAAAGATATAGATCAACGAGTAAAGGTTCATAATGAATGGCACGTGTGTTAAAGTAACCCTGATGGTTTACAGGATAAAATACGCAAGCAATGTATATCTGCTGTGACATCTGAAACTGAACAAAGACATTTCGTGTACTTCCGGTTGTATGGCGACACTTCTTGCTACATCATAGAAACAGGAACATTGTAGCTCGTTTTAACATGTTCATATCTCAAGACCAATAATTATTAAGAAAAATTAAATTAAAACCCAGTGGCCTTAACCATTTAACTCCCAGTGACTTCTGACATCTGTACAATTGTGTAATTTTGATTTTTTTTTTATTAACTGTTGACATTCTCGGGTGAGTGAAGAATCAATACTGACTTATCTTTGTGCTCAGTTTTGGTGGCACTTCGCAAAAAACCAACACATCAACATTATTACCATAAAACTGAAGTCACTCTTATTCTTTTCAATCTGCAATCTCAGTTGCAGCTTCAGTTCTTCTCTATAAGACAATCACACTGAGATCTTACTTTGTGATAGATGCTCAGCTAATCAACTAATTAGATTTAGGGGAGATACTTATTTTTTCTAAATATATGTATTTTTCATTATTTAAAGCTTCATTTGAATGAAAAATCCCAGCTGACAAGGGTTGATAGTCTGTAAGCTTTTAAGATCACCTCTCATGTAAAGATAGTCTGTAAGCTTTAAGATCATCTCTTATGTAAAGATATTCTGTAAGCTTTAAGATCACCTCTCATGTAAAGATAGTCTGTAAGCTTTAAGATCATCTCTCATGTAAAGATAGTCTGTAAGCTTCAAGATCATCTCTCATGTAAAGATATTCTGTAAGCTTTAAGATCATCTCTCATGTAAAGATATTCTGTAAGCTTTAAGATCACCTCTCATGTAAAGATCATCTGTAAGCTTTAAGATCACTTCTCATGTAAGGATAGTCTGTAAGCTTTAAGATCACTTCCCATGCAAGGTTAATCTTTAAGATCACTTCTCATGTAAGGTTAATATTTAGGAACACTTATCTCACCTAGATATTTAAAATAACCTCTTATGTATGGTACCACTTAATCGCGCTAAGGATGATCTTATCTCAAGTTAAGTTATTATGCATAACACCCCCTGGCGGCCATTATGTACGTGTAACATGCTTAAATTCCTGATATGATTGGCCAGTCGTGATTACAATGTCCTAAAAGGGTGAACAGTATTAACCGCTTACGTCTAAAGTAAGCAGTTACTCTTGTTTGATCCAGTATGGTATGATTGCCTATTTATGAATACCATTCTGCAGTCCACAGACAAACAGCAGTAACTGCTGACTTACTAAGTGAACAGTTACTGCTGTTTGCCACGGCATGATTACCATAGCTGTATATATAGTATCTATTGATAAAGTGACACGAGAATAACGCATGTATTCATACATATAAGCCGTGCAAAGACAAACAGCAGTAACTGCTTAACCGGGGGGTGAGCAGTTACTGCTGTTTGCCTTCACATGGCGGTATAAGCCCCTGGGTACTTGGCAGGATGTATATATATATATATACAGTCTAGACGCAGTGGGTCGTCACACATATTGTAGAAATAATGGCCAAACGTCTGCGACATTGGACCTTCAATTGTACAGAACTTTCGATCTTGTTTGATGTTTGAAGCACAGCAATAATGAGACGTCGATTCAATGTTGTTTTAATGTTGGGCCAGCGTGGCAGACGTTGATCCAACATTACTACAACACTGGGTCCATAACTGGTCTTGGTGAGAATGGTATCCTATCACGGCAAACAGCAGACGTTGGGTCAGCATTGGGCCAACATTGGGCCAACATAGGTTCATACATACGTCATATATACGGTTTACATTAACCCTTGTGCTGCTGGAGCCGTATATATACGGTTTACATTAACCTTCGTGTTGCTAGAGCCGTATATATACGGTTTACATTAACCCTCGTGTTGCTAGGACCGTATATATACGGTTTTCATTAACCCTCGTGTTGCTGGAGCCGTATATATACGGTTTACATTAACCCTCGTAATGCTGGAGCCGTATATATACGGTTTTAAGATTGTTTTAGATCAAGAGAAATATCAATAAATTTGATAAAATAGTTTTGGTGCTTAGTTAATTAGAAAAGGCGGATTTTAAGAAAACCATACACCCTGATGCCTTTTTTAGTAGAAGCAATTGCAAAACGGTTCTAGCCTAACTAGGGTGTGCTGAATTCGAAAACCGGTGTTACCAGGCTGAAACAATAGTCCTACATGGTCCAATTTAGCCTATTTCTAAGATGGTCGACGCCAGCGTATTTATCATGGGTAATTTAAGCATTATCGACTGTTTTTTTTTCATATTGCGAAATTCACTATAAAAGATTAACATTTCAGCTTGGTAACAGTCATTTTCAGATTCAGCACACCCTAATCATGCTAGAACCGTTTTGCAATTGCTTCTACTGAAAAATGCATCAAATTGTCAAGGCCTTGCTTCGAAATATCAAACTAGTCTAAATCAAACAATTCAACATTGGAGATGTTTATTTTTTCATAGATACAATTATTTTTCCTCATTTGAAGCTGGAAATTGCGTTAGTAATTCCAGCTTCAAATGATGGAAAATAGATAACAACAATTCAGCGACAAAAGGGTTAACGTTTTTTACTGTAATATTTGATGTAATCATTTTATATACTAAAATACAGTAACAAGCATTGAGGTGTATACCATTACGTATAGGTTTTAGTAAAATAACGTTATTGACAGTGTTGGCCTAGAATCTGAGACATTTGCCCAGCATTAGGTAAAGGTTGAGTGAGTGACGGTGTAGGCGGCAGTGTAGGCGGGGTGTCACACATTCTCAGACGTTTTTATGCATGTGATCTACATGAATACTGAGTATCGTCAGTACTTCTGTGACACTCTGTGATGGGGTACTGCATGACATTACACATAGTATACATGGTGGCAAAGTGACACTGTCACTATATATGACACTGTGAAAATGCCATCGACACTGACATCGACACACTATCCTGGCTGGATGAATGAGAGGATATGTAAACGGTGTTCATTTGAGTGAGATATGGAAAATACAGCACTCGTCCAATGAATGTGATGTGTGAGTTTATTGGACATGTGTTGTATCTTCCCATATCGCACTAGAAAGGAACAACGTTTGTATTTTCTTACACGATAAAGTCACATATCATATAACAGTCACAGATTGTAGTTCATCTACAGCTAGAGTGTGATATGGGCTGATACCGATATACGTCTCATGTTGAACATCACTGCACAGAGTGTGAGAATAAATTGGAATCACCGGATGAACATAAATGTACACATTATTATTGTTGACACTTTTCGGTTTTTATGCATTTGTTGCCAAATAAATTAGAAGCATATGAATAAAGTTTCTAAGTTGTATTCAAAATGTATGATTCATTTTTTTTATTCAAAATGTACCAATAATGACTGATATTCCCTTTAGTGTTCAGATATGTAGTTGAACATTGCCTGACAGCGACACTGACACTGACGCAGTAAAGTCGCCAAAGTGACACTGTCATACATATATTACATGTAAACGTCACGAAGGGAATGTTTTAAATGGAGACGAAATGTCGCCAGAAGCAACGAATCTCACGCGTGGCTGAGTCCGAAATTACCCGGGAGAATGCGGCATTTAGTATGTATATACAAGCCACTTAGTCCGTGGGGGGGAGGGGCACTTAACTAGGTCTAGGGTTATTAGTTCAAGCAGGGTCACACGCATGCGTGGTGTAGGGAGTGACAGAAAAGGTGAAAAACAAGATGTCTGTGCAGAAGATATTACCGTATAACAATATAATATGTATAGAAAAACCTACAAATTCCATGACTGAGATACATAATCTTGACAAATGATATTTTTCCATATAATTTATGTTGATTACATTGATGTTGTTATTAGATTAATGTTCCACATTGACAAAGCCAGGAATGAATGAATGAATGAATGAATGAATGAATGAATGAATGAATAATGAATGAATGAATGAACGAACGAATGAATGAATGAATGAATGAATGAATGAATGAATGAATGAATGAATGAATGAATGAATGAATGAATGAATGAATGAACGAATGAACGAATGAATGAATGAATGAATGAATGAATGAATGAATGAATGAATGAATGAATGAATGAACGAATGAATGAATCATAGGGTTCAAGGCCACTTTTGTGGACATGGCGGTTAAACTGGTCAGACACTGCCCTCCAAACAGAGGATTCGAAATTCGCGCCCTGGCGGTCTGAGGCCGATCAAGCAGCCTTTCCCCATAATACGTTTTTTTACAAATGACCAAGAGGAAACATTAAAACTGTAATTTAGAATGAGTCTTATTTGATTTTCACCGTTCTTAAAGTGTTAGGGCGTACTCCACATGCAGGGTTAAACTAGTGGCGTAGATGAAACCACAGATGTGAGACACGGTCTAAGTATAGGCGTTAATTGCTGTAGCAGATATCTTATGTTACGGGTGTGTTCACAGTATATAGGTGCTATAGCAGTCAAGTAAGTATATGTTAGTGTTGGTGCTTAGGTTGAAGCCGTATTATATTGGTAGCCAATGAATACATTTCAGAAGAAACCATTTGCTAACACGAGAAGTCTTACAAAGCAACTGAGGCAGAAAATGTTATAATAACTGCAAAATTTCCATGACCTTATCTGAAAGGTTGTACAAAGACACTTGCACAATAAATTGATAATATCAACGTGTGCCCTGAGTAGATCGACGTGGTAGCCGTGACGTCACACTACACCACAGAAAGCTGTGTAGGCTACACGCAGTAGATCATCGTGGTAGACGTGACGTCACACTACAACACAGAAAGCTGTGTACGGCTACACGCAGTAGATCGGCGTGGTAGACGTGACGTCACACTACACCACAGAAAGCTGTGTACGGCTACACGCAGTAGATCAGCGTGGTAGATGTGACGTCACACTACACACAGAAAGCTGTGTACGGCTACACGCAGTAGATCAGCGTGGTTAGACATGACGTCACACTACACCACAGAAAGCTGTGTACGGCTACACACAGTAGATCAGCGTGCTAAACACTGAGAATTAAATGGCGGTGAATGATTAGAGTGTACGGTGGTCAAGCTTTTGAATAGATAAAGACTAAAAACTAGACATCTCCATATAATTTAATGGGTGCAATATAATACATAATCCATGTCCTGTTTATGTTTTTACAAGGTGCAAGATGTACATCTTTTATTTAACCCATGACAATTAAAGGGTGTTATCTGTTACTTTATAAAGGGAGGAATACGACCCTTTGAGGCCTGAGGACATCACATATATCTGGCTGTGATGTTGCTAGGCTACCGGCCAGAATGTGGTGCACTCAGTGACCCCTGAGATGGCCATGACAGACATCGATCAGGTACATAGTGTGAGAGTACATATCAAGTACATATCAAGTAATTGTCAGCATTCACCAAGCCCTCAAAACAGGCGTTACCTTAAATATCAGCTAACACTTAGACCTCAAAACAGGCGTTACCTTAAATATCAGCTAACACCAAGCCCTCAAAACAGGCGTTCCCTCAAAGGGACATGCCCAGGTCTAAAATTATCAAAAAATCGGTGATTTTATGTTGGCTTCTTAATATGAACATATGATGTAAACATGTCCATAGACTAGAGCTGCAAAAGATTTGTTATTTTTTGTGCTGCGCATTTGCCAGTTAGGCTAGATATAGAGACGAAATCCCCGTATTTCTTATTTTTGTCATGGCTGTCAATAATTAACTGGAGTGCCATGAATCTGATACATGCTCAGTTGTTCACTGAGTTGTTCCCTTCTACCAAGAACATATCATATGGCGGCGAAAGTGGAACAGCGTTGTAACATTTACTACGTTATTCTTTATTAAAAAAGACCTGTACTCGTCATCTCAGTATATCTCTGAAAATACATTGTTTCACAACAATAATTATTGTGTAACTTTATGCATTTATACAATATTGTAATAAAACAATGATTGAAAACAGAAATTGTTTTAATAAAAATCAGTTACTATATATGTGCATCTATGCATTCTGATATCAGATATCTTATTATGGCTTCATGTGGCTTCAGCTCACCTGTGCGTCAACAGGCTAAACTGGACCAGGAGAATCTCCTCAGGATAGTCAAATGAATCACGACACAATTAGAGCCTTGGGGGGAATGAAGTCGAGCACGCTACCTCTCGGTCATAGATGCTCCACACAATACTGAATCTTTACGAGTGGACAGGGAAGAAACATAGAGGGACAAAGCTGCAAACTGCGGCGTGACAGGCACGTGGCGTAACCACTACAACAGACTCTCGGCCATTTAAGGCAGAGATATGTAGTAGTAGTAAATCATTGCTTTACGTCACTTTTCGGCACAATTGTTTTTTAAGTGACATTGTAATACGATAAAAACATTGTAGTCAATTGATGAGATGAATGCTGTACAGATGATGATGTGAGGGTGGGGGTGATAGGGCATGGTGGGTTATTGAGAGCGTTTTTCTTCGCTCGCCCGAAAAGGGGTTCTGGGCATGTCTAGGGTATCTATCCCAGATATGACCAGACGGCCGGAGATTTGTACCCAGTAGAGATGCGTACCCAGTAGAGATGCGTACCCAGTGAGGATGCGTACCCAGTGAAGATGCGTACCCAGTAGAGATGCGTACCCAGTGAAGATGCGTACCCAGTAGAGATGCGTACCCAGTAGAGATATGTACTCAGTAGAGATGCGTACCCAGCATAGATGTGAACCCAGTGAAGATGCGTACCCAGTGAAGATGCGTACCCAGTGAAGATGCGTACCCAGTAGAGATGCGTACCCAGTAGAGATATGTACTCAGTAGAGATGCGTACCCAGCATAGATGTGAACCCAGTAGAGATGCGTACTCAGTAGAGATGCGTACCCAGTAGAGATGCGTACCCAGTATACCAGTAGAGATGCGTACCCAGTAGAGATATGTACTCAGTAGAGATGCGTACCCAGCATAGATGTGAACCCAGTAGAGATGCGTACTCAGTAGAGATGCGTACCCAGTGGAGATGCGTACCCAGTATACCAGTAGAGATGCGTACCCAGTAGAGATATGTACTCAGTAGAGATGCGTACCCAGCATAGATGTGAACCCAGTAGAGATGCGTTCTCAGTAGAGATGCGTACCCAGTAGAGATGCGTACCCAGTATACCAGTAGAGATGCGTACCCAGTAGAGATATGTACTCAGTAGAGATGCGTACCCAGCATAGATGTGAACCTAGCAGAGATGCGTTCTCAGTAGAGATGCGTACCCAGTAGAGATGCGTACTCAGTAGAGATGCGTACCCAGTAGAGATGCGTACCCAGTGAAGATGCGTACCCAGTAGAGATGCGTACCCAGTATACCAGTAGAGATGCGTACCCAGTAGAGATATGTACTCAGTAGAGATGCGTACCCAGCATAGATGTGAACCTAGCAGAGATGCGTTCTCAGTAGAGATGCGTACCCAGTAGAGATGCGTACTCAGTAGAGATGCGTACTCAGTAGAGATGCTTACTCAGTAGAGATGCGTACCCAGTAGAGATGCGTACCCAGTAGAGATGCGTGCCCAACAGGGATGCGTACCGGGAAGAGATGCGAGCCTAGCATAGATGCGTATACAGTAGAGATGCGTACCCAGTATACCAGTAGAGATGCGTATCCAGCAGAGATGCGTACCCAGCAGGGATGCGTACCGGACAGAGATGCGAACGCAGCAGAGAAGCGTACCCGGCAGAGATGCGTACTCAGCAAAAACGAGACGTTTATCCAGTGTTGGTCTAATATTCAATATTTTTAAGAGCCTACATGATTGAAAAGTAGCGTCCTCGACCTCAGAACACCTGAGCTCGAATCCTGTATGTTGAGGGTATAGTGTCATCGCCTCATCATATCACCATTCTCTGCATGTGGACAAAGGAGCATTTCATTCATTAAGTCACATGTGCGGGGGCCCTAGGGTAGTGGTTAGCACCGCTGCTTTTCAAGTCAGAGCTCGGGGTTCGGTTCCCGGTCTCAGCGATTTGAAAGAAAACAAAAAAAAATTCTTCCCAATCCACGTGTGAAAGTCAGTATTGTGTGGAGCCTCCGTGCCCGAGAGGTAGCGTGCTCGGCCTTAAACAGCCAGGGCTCGAATTTCGAATCCTGTGTCTGGAGAACAGTGTCATCTCAATCATCTCACCATCGTCAGGAGGTTCTCCTGGCCCAGTTTAGCCTATATGTGCACAAAGGTGGCCTGAAGCCCGATTCATTTCATTTCATTAAGTCACATATATGTGACCGTTCATATGATCACTCTTTTTGATTTCTAGTTCAGTTTTAATTTCAGGTGTAGAGAGAAGCCCATGCTTTAATTAGCCAGTAAACACACAACATCTACCCAGTGTTGGTTTAATGTTGGCCCACCGTCTACGACGCCGGTCCAAGATTAAACCAACACTGGGTGGATATTTCGTGTTTGCTGGTATGGACTGCCGGTTTTTTGGCCTCTGTGCAGACGCAACATATTAGCTTTACTGGTAATTATGTCATGTTGATCACATGTATATAGAGGGTAATCAAACTAATGAGGGCTCTTCTACAAAGCGATGAAATTAATATGTACCGGTAGCAATATCTCAAAATAAACCAAACAAACTAAAACCACTTACGGGCGATTCCATGCACAAAGTGAAAAAAACTTGATTTTGAAAACAGCTTGAAAGTTTTATGTTATGGGCTAATATGATACAAAACTACCTTAACTAATATGGTTGCAACTTTTTTTAAAATTATTTGATTGAAAAAATGTCCAAAAATCAATATATTACCATTGTTATTGTTTATTTTTTCACAGAAGTTAATTTCCATGTTTCTTTCTATTTTTATCAAGATTTTTTAATTAGTGAACTGTTTACATTTTTTCTATCTTTAATTAATAATATAATATGTTCCTGCACAATGTAAAATCAAAATATTTGATTATTCAAGCACATTGGTTGTTTTGTGCCAGATGTTTGCTCATGCTATTTTAATAATTTGTCCGTACGACATATGAAACATAATTTTTCCACATTAATTAATCAATTTTGCAGCCTTAATCTTGTTACTACAAATCCTCTTTCTTTAATTAGCAAAGGTTTGACTGGTTCTGTTTAAAATATTTCACATCATTAGTTTTCACGCAATTGGCATTTCAATGCTGTCCGTACGACATATAAAATGTCGTACGGACAGCATTTCTTGTACATTATATTGATAATCTCCACCTTTGAATATGTTCATTGGTTTTTGTATAAAACTTCACCATTTATTTGAAAAGGTTTTTCATAACTAACAAATCTATTGACTAGCAGAGGTCACCTAGGGCTTGTTTGACATTGAATCAGAGATAGATACATGAATATTTTAGTGAGAAACACTGGTATCCAGCTATGGTAATATATATATCGAGTTTTGCAGCTATTGGGGGTATCCCACATATATTTTGGAATCTGCCTCTGCTTATACTAAAGATTAAAACTATCATGAGTATCTCTATAGTCTGCTTATAAATATTTTCAATGTGAAAGTACTATAATATTGTTCTAAACAATTGCATTCCCCTACAACATGTTCAATGCAAGCATTGTTTTATAAATTTATTAGATGTAAAAGGCTGTCTGTCTATTTTGTATTTTCAAGCTTGTTTATATGATGAAACTTTTTTTTTCAGATCAACTCCAGTTAACAATTTAGATTCACAAAATAAATTAATATAATATTTTGGTCTCCAGTGCATATGCATCTTTTGTGCCATAACTCAAATGCATGAAATAATATTACATATAATGGCCAGCATCATGTAATATATTTTCCTGTTTTTGTCTCTTTTTGTATATATATATTGGAAAAAATAGTATACAAGTCATGATAATTTGCAACATTAAAAAATGTATTTGTTAAGTCCCTTATTAGCATATAACAGAGCAACATAGAAACATAGCATTCAACCTATATTTTTTAAATAATTTGAAAAAACATACAGGCCATGATGTGTGATTTTGAAGTTTATACTGTGTTGTCCGTACGACATATATTAGGTGTGGCCCTCCATAAAGGACATGCAAAAGCCCTACAGAAATTTCGAAGAAGCTGCAAGATCTACAATATGTTAATCTGATGGGCACATTATTATATTCATGATAATTATCAGTATTCACATATGTCAGATAAAACGCTCTAACAAAATTCTATACCACAATTAAGACCTAATATTAGATTTTTTAAATATTTTTTGTTTTTAATTTATTTAAAACTGAAATTTTAACCCAGCTATAGATTATTATTCACATTATAATAATCTAAGCTTACTATTTCACCATACTCAAATGAAAAATCAAAGTGAACACTCTTTTACATAGCCACAA
The DNA here is from genome assembly GCA_964017125.1 of Flabesymbios commensalis. Lineage (NCBI taxonomy): Eukaryota > Metazoa > Annelida > Polychaeta > Terebellida > Flabelligeridae > Flabesymbios > Flabesymbios commensalis. Next base: position 1,920,010 of record OZ024918.1, read on the forward strand.
CTGACATTTTTCAGAGACGTCCGTTCGACATATTCCAAACTGTCCGTACGACATGTTGTTTTTATTTTTTCATTGTGACCTTGTCTATTAACAAATAAATTATCTGTTAAAATTATGTTTTCTCACTCATTATAACACCCTGAGAAATTGATCCAACAGGATGTGGGGGAAAAATCATTGCTCAACTCACAGAGTTTTTGAACTAAACATGACTTTTCAAATGTTACTGTTTTTTGTGCGTCCGTACGACATCTCACGTTTTCTCCGATTTAGGACGATCTGTGTTATTTTCGGTCAATTTTTTTCTACATATATTTGCACATGGAGTCTATATGAAACTGGATAATATTTTTTTTTCTAGCCCTAAAATTATTTGCGTAAGCTGAGATATAATCTGTGGATGTCCGTACGACATCCACGGAATCGCCCTTACAATGATTAGCTTTACATTATTAATAAACTACCCCTGTGGTCCAGTAGATAAAGAAGAGTGGCCATAAGCAGTTAATAACAATAACAATGAACGTTTATATAGCGCCATATATCTGTTTCACATTATAATGGGCGCTTTACATTAACACATGGACAGGTCGCGGTGACATGTGAAACATAAAATATGGTAAGCCTATAATTAAATAAAATACGTCAAGCCTATGGATAAAAAAAATTGCAATATATCTGAACGTCTTATGAATAATCAGTATATACATATTAATTTACTTGTTAACACAAGAGACCAGACTACATGTACGTAAAACGATAACAAAAGGAAACAGTCATTTGTTTTCCATATTGACGGATTGACAGTTGAGATTGGAGATTTCATCTATTCATGTCTCACGGATGGTGGGGCGATCTGGTCGATCAGCGCAACACAAGACAACACAATGACAACACAAAGACAACAAGTGCGAGTTCAGAACGAGCTCAAACAACACAAAGCAACAAGTCATTCAGTGCCAGAATATTGGTTTCCTTTGAATCACGACATGTCCTGGTCAAATAATAAAGAACTGCTCGCGATAAATTTAAATCTAAGCGGAAAAGTTACGTTTTTGTACTCTAGCAGGTTTAACTTTTTGTAAGAACGTCTGTACTTTATCATTATATATACTGTATTATAATTGATCTAAAAAATTTTTTTTTTGTTTGTGTCAAAATGAGGTATAGATATCGTTTATTGAAGTTATATTTAAATTCCAATCGTAATACATGATTTCGTGCACTTAAGTTAAACTGCACAAGCAAAGTGGTGAAAACGTACTGCCATATAAATTATTGTCACTTTTGTATATTACAGAATCAAATTGAAAATGAAAAAAGACAGATTTTAAATGCTAAAAGGATAGAAATGAGACATGATTGTCTTTTTAATCCAGTCTATACCAGCTTTATTATACCAATTTTCATGCTTTTTATTGATCCTAAATTAATCCTAGATTGGTGTATGTTTTGCTTGAATGTGTACATTTTCACGCATGCACTTAAAGTTTTGAAACTAGGTGAAAATGTTAAATGATAACTTAGTGCGTAAAGGGTTAATTAATTGATTATTCCCCCTTGAAATGAGATGGTGGGGAAACAATGTCTGTGTGTAATGTTTAGAAAGGGAGGGGGGCTGGCAGCAGCGTGTAAGAGCCGGCTGTGTAATCATGTGTCCACACTCCCCACAATCCACGTGACAATGGCGGCGTATGGCTGGTACACAGGTCACATGACCAGCACGTGGTTAATCACGTGTGCACCTTCTATAGAGGACATGACCTTTTGAAGAATAATTTGCACAGATTTGGTCGAGGAAACTATACAGAACTACTATCGACTCGGTATATAAGACTAGGGTAGAGGTTATGTTATTGAAATGTTTACCAACCTGAAAATGTGTCTTTTTTTCCGCGACCACAATTTCATGTGGGTAAAAATACTCTTCTTCGCTTAAATTAAGACAAGAAATCTGCAACTTGTGCTGATTTAACACAAGTTCCATTGCCAATAAACGATATTTGATCTATTAATGAAAAGGTTACGAATGAGTCGTTGTTAGCGAGCAGAAATGTTTGAGACTGTCACAATACGTCCTTATGAGTGACGAGGGTAAATGCCTGTTAATCAACTATTCATCGGGATTATGGTGCCGAGGAGTGCCACTGTATAATAATCTGCCTCAATCAAATCTACCTCCTCTTCGACAATAGTTTTGCAGTTTCGACAAAAACGCTCATTTGCACGTTTTGATTTCCGTTTTTTTTTTCTATGTAGTACAATTTCTAGGTTGTGTGCGCTAATACGAATCACAGCGATGACTATAACCCAGCAAACACAAGACGTTGAACCAGTGTTGTTTTAATGTTGGGCCAGCGTCGCAGGCGTTCGGTCAACATTAAAACAACACTGGTTTAACGTCTCGTGTTTGCTGGGTTATGGAGCTCCGCGCACAGTCAAAGGAGAAAACGGAGTGACATACATTTTTTAAGTGAATTTCAACTTGCAATAAATCTCAATTTAGAAAATATAGAACTGACAATATAATTATTTTACAGGAAATTAAGGTTTTGAGACGTACATTTTGGTGCTAAGCACGAACCTCACCAGATGATCTGAGTATCCAGTACCCCCTTACCCCCCCCCCCTCCCCTCACTCCTCCCCCCCCCCTTACCTAAAACATAGTCGCTCTGCCCCGCGGCCAGTTACCTGCCAATTTAGAGCTGCCACTGAGATATTATAACTCCTCTGCCCACAAGCAGAAGAAACGCGCGTCAACATCAGGGTAATGTAAGAGGAAATACTATGACAGTCTGAGGCCCATGTCACAAAAACAAAATAAGATATAAGATGTAAGAGAAAATACTATAACAGTCTGAGGCCCATGTCACTGAACAAAATAAGATGTAAGAGGAAATACTATGACAGTCTGAGGCCCATGTCACTAAACAAAATAAGATGTAAGATGTAAAAGAAAATACTATGACAGTCTGAGGCCCATGTCACTAAACAAAATAAGATATAAGATGTAAGAGAAAATACTATGACAGTCTGAGGTCCATGTCACTAAACAAAATAAGATGTAAGATGTAAAAGAAAATACTATGACAGTCTGAGGTCCATGTCACTAAACAAAATAAGATGTAAGATGTAAAAGAAAATACTATGACAGTCTGAGGCCCATGTCACTAAACCAAATAAGATGTAAGAGGAAATACTATGACAGTTTGAGACCCATGTCACAAAAACAAAATAAGATATAAGATGTAAGAGAAAATACTATAACAGTCTGAGGCCCATGTCACCAAACAAAATAAGATGTAAGAGGAAATACTATGACAGTCTGAGGCCCATGTCACTAAACAAAATAAGATATAAGATGTAAGAGAAAATACTATAACAATCTGAGGCCCATGTCACTGAACAAAATAAGATGTAAGAGGAAATACTATGACAGTTTGAGGCCCATGTCACAAAAACAAAATAAGATATAAGATGTAAGAGAAAATACTTTGACAGTCTGAGGCCCATGTCACTAAACAAAATAAGATGTAAGAGGAAATACTATGACAGTTTGAGGCCCATGTCACAAAAACAAAATAAGATATAAGATGTAAGAGAAAATACTATAACAGTCTGAGGCCCATGTCACTAAACCAAATAAGATGTAAGAGGAAATACTATGACAGTCTGAGGCCCATGTCACAAAAACAAAATAAGATATAAGATGTAAGAGAAAATACTATAACAGTCTGAGGCCCATGTCACTGAACAAAATAAGATGTAAGAGGAAATACTATGACAGTCTGAGGCCCATGTCACTAAACAAAATAAGATATAAGATGTAAGAGAAAATACTATAACAGTCTGAGGCCCATGTCACTGAACAAAATAAGATGTAAGAGGAAATACTATGACAGTTTGAGGCCCATGTCACAAAAACAAAATAAGATGTAAGAGGAAATACTATGACAGTCTGAGGCCCATGTCACTAAACAAAATAAGATATAAGATGTAAGAGAAAATACTATAACAGTCTGAGGTCCATGTCACTAAACAAAATAAGATGTAAGAGGAAATACTATGACAGTCTGAGGCCCATGTCACTAAACAAAATAAGATGTAAGAGGAAATACTATGACAGTCTGAGGCCCATGTCACTAAACAAAATAAGATGTAAGAGGAAATACTATGACAGTTTGAGGCCCATGTCACAAAAACAAAATAAGATATAAGATGTAAGAGAAAATACTTTGACAGTCTGAGGCCCATGTCACTAAACAAAATAAGATGTAAGAGGAAATACTATGACAGTTTGAGGCCCATGTCACTAAACCAAGTAAGATGTAAGAGGAAATACTATGACAGTTTGAGACCCATGTCACAAAAACAAAATAAGATATAAGATGTAAGAGAAAATACTATAACAGTCTGAGGCCCATGTCACCAAACAAAATAAGATGTAAGAGGAAATACTATGACAGTCTGAGGCCCATGTCACTAAACAAAATAAGATATAAGATGTAAGAGAAAATACTATGACAGTCTGAGGTCCATGTCACTAAACAAAATAAGATGTAAGATGTAAAAGAAAATACTATGACAGTCTGAGGTCCATGTCACTAAACAAAATAAGATGTAAGATGTAAAAGAAAATACTATGACAGTCTGAGGCCCATGTCACTAAACCAAATAAGATGTAAGAGGAAATACTATGACAGTTTGAGACCCATGTCACAAAAACAAAATAAGATATAAGATGTAAGAGAAAATACTATAACAGTCTGAGGCCCATGTCACCAAACAAAATAAGATGTAAGAGGAAATACTATGACAGTCTGAGGCCCATGTCACTAAACAAAATAAGATATAAGATGTAAGAGAAAATACTATAACAATCTGAGGCCCATGTCACTGAACAAAATAAGATGTAAGAGGAAATACTATGACAGTTTGAGGCCCATGTCACAAAAACAAAATAAGATATAAGATGTAAGAGAAAATACTTTGACAGTCTGAGGCCCATGTCACTAAACAAAATAAGATGTAAGAGGAAATACTATGACAGTTTGAGGCCCATGTCACAAAAACAAAATAAGATATAAGATGTAAGAGAAAATACAATGACAGTCTGAGGTCCATGTCACTAAACAAAATAAGATGTAAGATGTAAAAGAAAATACTATGACAGTCTGAGGTCCATGTCACTAAACAAAATAAGATGTAAGAGGAAATACTATGACAGTCTGAGGCCCATGTCACTAAACAAAATAAGATGTAAGATGTAAGAGAAAATACTATAACAGTCTGAGGCCCATGTCACTAAACAAAATAAGATGTAAGAGGAAATACTATGACAGTCTGAGGCCCATGTCACTAAGACAAAATAAGATGTAAGAGGAAATACTATGACAGTCTGAGGCCCATGTCACTAAGACAAAATAAAATGTAAGAGGAAATACTATGACAGTCTGAGGCCCATGTCACTAACACAAAATAAGATGTAAGAGGAAATACTATGACAGTCTGAGGCCCATGTCACTAAGACAAAATAAGATGTAAGAGGAAATACTATGACAGTCTGAGGCCCATGTCACTAAACAAAATAAGATGTAAGAGGAAATACTATGACAGTCTGAGGCCCATGTCACTAAACAAAATAAGATGTAAGAGAAAATACTATGACAGTCTGAAGCCCATGTCACTAAACAAAATAAGATGTAAGAGGAAATACTATGACAGTCTGAGGCCCATGTCACTAAGACAAAATAAGATGTAAGAGGAAATACTATGACAGTCTGAGGCCCATGTCACTAAACAAAATAAGATGTAAGAGGAAATACTATGACAATCTGAGGCCCATGTCACTAAACAAAATAAGATGTAAGAGGAAATACTATGACAGTCTGAGGCCCATGTCACTAAGACAAAATAAGATGTAAGAGGAAATACTATGACAGTCTGAGGCCCATGTCACTAAACAAAATAAGATGTAAGAGGAAATACTATGACAATCTGAAGCCCATGTCACTAACACAAAATAAGATGTAAGAGGAAATACTATGACAATCTGAGGCCCATGTCACTAAACAAAATAAGATCTAAGAGGAAATACTATGACAGTCTGAGGCCCATGTCACTAAACAAAATAAGATGTAAGAGAAAATACTATGACAGTCTGAGGCCCATGTCACTAAGACAAAATAAGATGTAAGAGGAAATACTATGACAGTCTGAGGCCCATGTCACTAAACAAAATAAGATGTAAGATGTAAGAGGAAATACTATGACAGTCTGAGGCCCATATCAAAAGACGCCCCCCGCGCTGAAAGGGTCTGACGTCAAAAGATGATCCCCGCGCTGAAAAAGCCTGAGTCTAATTCCGATCCCACGTGTTGAAAAGGTTGAATAACCTCCTTTCTCAGAAGACAGTACACTTTTGTTGAACCCCTTAGAATGCACTAGGTCTACTGTTCAGTCCGTAACAAAACTATAGTAGGTTTCACGTGGTGAATCTTAGTCCATTTTCAACAAATTTTCATACGCTGACAATTTTATGTTAAAAAATAATAGTGTTTATAGTGTAAAATTTAGTCTCTTTAACATGTCGCCCTCTATAAACCCATTAACTTCGTTTCAGAATTCCTTCACATGTCAAATAGTCAACTATTGCCGCATCACTAGAAAATGGTGTATGTAAAAATTTATGAACATTGGTTGAGAATTGAGTGAGAAATCAGCGAAATTCATTCACCACGGTTAATGAAAATTCAGGTATAAAGCATTTAGCCTCCTTTTCGTTGACCATGCTGCGCATGTGGGTAGGCCCACAATGTTTACTCAGGGAATCCTAACGACCCAGCTACTTTGTTTGCTGATTACTAAACAAATACAGGGGGGGGGGGGTAGTATCAGCAAACTAAGGCGGAAGTCTGGTAAATAGCTTATTTTAATACAATTTATATTTGTAACGATAAAGTTGGCAACTCAGATGATTTACTTTGCATCAACAAAACAGTACTTTTTCCATGCCCCCCCCCCCCCTACCAGCAAAACATGCCATGGCCATTCATGCCAAACGCAAAATACTTCTACACTCAATAATAAGCCTCGTGAAATGAAAAGTGGCGAGCTCAACCAAGGTCAACCAAGGTCACATACTACAACAAGGATCGCCAGGGGGCGTGCTAATTATCTCAACTTGTGCCACGTTTCGCCCATTCACCCTTCATCCCTCACCTCCCCCCCCCCTTCACCCCTCGCTCTTTCCCGCATGGTACCTGTCATCAACACTTCATTTGAAACATTTTAGGCATTCTTCTATCAAGAATGTATGCTACCTGTTGAAAAGAAGATATCAAATTCAATTTCACACTTTATGAATCTTAATACACAAATATCTATATCGCGTAACTCATCGGTGTCCCGAGCCCGTAGGCGCGACAATCAGAAGGAGCGTTCAGTATCGTGGTCCTTTTTTCATTCCAGGTCATCAACTGAGCATGCCAGGCCACAAATGAGCTAGGTCGGGAAAGCTTGATCAAAACAAAAAGGTTTCATTCTTTCCTTGGATTGTGAAATTCTAATTTCACAAGGAAGACAATATGTTTTCACTGTGTTTACCCCTCATCCAGAGAGACACGTATGTAAGATATGTCTTCAAGCTTTTTTAAAACCGAATAAAATATAACAAAAAATGAGAATGGTAAGTGATTGTGATCGCTTTATCAAATAACTCAAATTACGACTTTATTTATTAAAAAGAAACATAAGTTTCGTCTTTTGAAGCTGGAAGTCTCCCTAGTGTCATAATACATATAAATATAGTAAATGATAACACGGACCAGCTTATAACAATAGCGGGTGTTATACACGTTATTGTTATGAGCTGGTCCAGTTTAGCCTATTTTTCTAGAAATGCGGCATATAGCCTTTGATCTCCCGCTGACCTAATGGGTTCATTCAGAATTACCGTGACCTCATATTTGACCTCACAATGACCTCACATCTCACCTGATACTTAAGTAGATAAGTACCCCAAGTAACACATGTAATACATCAAGCAGGTCATGACCTCATTATTAGGTCATTTCCGCCTTGGCACATCTATATATCAGGTGATCAGAGCCAGGTCAGTCTGGGCGCTCACCATTCTGTAAGTAGCGGTATTTGGCAGTAGTAAATTGTTGCTTTACGTTGCTTTCTGATGCGATGAATGATATACAGATGATGCTGTTACAGTGAGGTGATAGGGCATGGTGGGTTTTTGAGGGGGGTTTCCTTCACTTACCCAATAAGGGGTTCTGGGCATGTCTATGGGATTTATCCCTAGGCATGCCCAGACGTCCAGAGACACATAATGAAACACATAATGTCTAACACTCTATTGCCGATTGTTTCAGGGCTACCACGGCCAACAACAGTGTCTGCACTGCTGACAACGTCTGCACTGATACGGGAGCTGTATTAGCACCGTTGTCGAACGGAGGAACCAGGGTACGCAACTAGCAATCCGCCCGAAGATTATGGCCAGATACGAGAAGGCTTCAGCTTTTCTTGGATGATTGCTGTAGACTAGTTCTTCCATAACATGCTGTATGGCATGCGACATACGGAACAGATCCCTGTGACCATCCCCGGATGGGGGCGAAAATTACTACTACTAGCGATCATCCCAGTACCCCGTCAATAACGGTATTTTTTGATGAAATGATTTTCGTCAGTAAGGGTATTTTTGATGAAGTGATTTTCGTTAGTAAGGGTATTTTTGATGAAGTGATTTTCGTCAGTAAGGGTATTTTTGATGAAGTGATTTTCGTTAGTAAGGGTATTTTTGATGAAGTGATTTTCGTCAGTAAGGGTATTTTTGATGAAGTGATTTTCGTTAGTAAGGGTATTTTTGATGAAGTGATTTTCGTCAGTAAAGGTATTTTTGATGAAGTGATTTTCGTCAGTAAGGGTATTTTTGATGAAGTGATTTTCGTCAGTAAGGGTATTTTTGATGAAGTGATTTTCGTCAGTAAGGGTATTTTTGATGAAGTGATTTTCGTTAGTAAGGGTATTTTTGATGAAGTGATTTTCGTCAGTAAAGGTATTTTTGATGAAGTGATTTTCGTCAGTAAGGGTATTTTTGATGAAGTGATTTTCGTCAGTAAGGGTATTTTTGATGAAGTGATTTTCGTCAGTAAGGGTATTTTTGATGAAGTGATTTTCACCCACTTGACTAATCGTCAGTCAGAATACACGTCTATTTCCAATTTTGAATGTACATTTTTCCTTTATTCAACCAATATATATTAAGTCAATTATTTCATCAGATATATATCCTCGGACCTTATAGGGAGGTATTTACACGTGTATATACCTCTGTATTTTGGTGGCCGATTTTGGTCTTGGTCGTCGACCCAGGATAAGCCTAATGGTATCTCATCAACCCCCTTTTTCACCCAGTCAGACCAGGTCCCCGTCAGACCATAGGGTTAGTTGTATCTCACAGCAAACACAAACCATTGGAACAACATTTGTACAACGGCAGCCAACGTTGCACAAATGTCATACTTATGTTTTGTGTTTGCTGGGCTTTAACCCTCTTTATCACCCAGTCAGCCACAGACGATGAGGGTTTTAATAATATGTGTACAGGACAGTATACCAATAATATGATGAGATGTATGAAATGTATGATATGTATGATTATTGGTAGTATACATAGGGACCCCACACTACACACAACCAAGTATATAGTGATCAGTGAAGGGTATCAATAAGCTATAGTAATAACATGACCCCCGCCAACACCCGGGGGGCTGGTTAGAGTATTAACACGAACCTCGGAACAGTACCAAATCAAATAATAATCAACGTTGGTTTAATGTCGAGTCGATATCTTTCACGTTGGCCCAGAATTAAACCAACGTTGGTTGTAGTTTGTGACTGTCAGTACTGGAGCATTAACACGTATGTAAGAGGAAGCCACGGTTCATGTTCCGTCATAATCACAGCTCTGTGAACCGCGGGGGAATAGCTAGAATTCTAAAGTACAACAAATGGGGAGAAGTAGCATCACGTGACCGTGTCATGTGACCGTGTCATGTGACCGTGTCATGTGACGTTGTTAGGCAATTTTACATATCACATATAATCATACATTACAAACTAAATCAATTGAAAAGAATCCAAAACTTGGAAAAATCGACAAAACAAATACCATTTAAAAGATTATTTAGATCATTTTTTTGAATAGAAATACATCAACCAATTCGAACTTATCTATAATGTTGTAAACATATGATGTAAAAATAAATTATGAGTGTAATAATAATAAAAATAATAATTAAAATGTATAGTTAAAATCCTTTTTTAATTTGTACAATGGAAAAAAGTATTTTAATAAAAAAAGTCAAATTGGTGAAAAAAAAATACTCGAAGTACATTATTTTCTTGTTTTTAATAGCCACTTGTGGTTTTGAATTAAATGTTCTGTGCTTCTCAGCGGTTGATATATTATCAATCAAATGTAAATTCAGGACAAGAATAAACCATAATTGCCCAGATCACTGCAGATCTACCGGGTGGGTTTTCCGAGCTACCTGCTGGGTTTTAATTGCTCGTGTATGTGGTGGTGAAAAGCGCCCGGGTTAGAGGGGAGGGGGGGGGGGGTACAATAGTTTGTCAAAAAGCCTGGCGGACTTGTTAGACTGGAAAACCTACTGATTCACAGACCAGCCTGTCATCACTACACACAAGGAGTCTATAGGTTCCTTGCTACATACAACATAATTAAACATTGACTGCAAAACCTCCCAGATGTGGAGACATTTTTAGAAATCACGTAATTGTCTCAGCATGCGGTCTACGTACGTCAATTATTGACATGTGTCACCTAATTTTATGCTTTTGCATTTGTCCCAAGACTGGGAAAGTTAATTTTAAGTTTCGCCAGATCGTTGTAAGATTTCAGTTGAATATTTTAGTTTTCGCTAGATAAGTGTAAACTTTGAGTTATTTAATATTCGTGAGATCGATGTTAGACTTGCGATATTTTCCAGACGATTGAGTTTTGTTCGTGGACGCTATAAGCCCTGAATCCTTTTAACCCTTCTGCTGCTAAGGGCTTTCTTTCTATTTTTCATTCATTTAAAGCTGGAATTGCTGACGCAATTCCCAGCTTTAAATGACGAAAAATATTTAAAATTATGAAAATTAGAGATGCCCTTAATTGAATTATTAGATTAATCAAGCATCTACCATGAACCATTTAATGATATTTGATTTGGTTTGAAACATGTTTTATTTTGCAACATACAATAAAGCCCTAGCAGCTCAAGGGTTGACATTATAAGCCCAGATTCTGGAGATAATCTGCTGCTTCAAACATTAGACCGGGAGGAACTAGCGGATTATAGGTTTAGCACAGATCAGCTGGGTTAGTTCCGCCATATTTCGCCCTCTCCTCCCGGAAGCCAGCACGTGTCACAGCACGTGCATGCGCACACCGTACTTACAGATGACCTTCAGGTGTCCATGAAAGGTGACGCGAGAAAGGTGGGTAAAGAGAATAAATTACCCTTGGTGACAGAGTAGGCTATTATTAATATGTTCGTAAAACAGTATGTCTGGATAGAGAGATTACCATATCAACAGGAATGAAAACGACCACACCAGTGCGAAATAATGTCTGAAATGACACTACCTCTCAGAAGTAAAAGTAGTCAAGATTATTTGAGAAGTATAACATAATAGAAGGTCTTATTCTACGAAATAGAAATGGAGGATGCAATATTGATTAGTTATCAGAAAGACAATTTATTTACACTATTGATTTTCTATTCCTATTTCATCACCGATATGACGAATATCAATCATAGATAGATATATACAGTCGGTAGGCCGGAAGGGGTCTTTTCATATGAAAACACCAAATTCCATTAGACACATGGAATTAATAATATTTACATCGATATTAATTGTTCCCACACTCTATTGTTTAGTGGTTTTCGCAATGAGACGTATATCGGTATCAGTCCGTGTCACACTCTTGCTGTAGCTGGACTACAATATATGGATGCTATATCATGTGTGACTTGATTGAGTGAGAAAATACAAACGTTGTTCAGTTTGAGTGCGATATGGGAAAATGCAGCATATGTCCAGCATAAAGAGTTAGCCTTGAGGATCACACCTTACTGATCGGACGAGTGCTGTATTTGCCCATATCGCACTCAAATGAACACTGTTTTGCATTATCTAAAATCATCAATACATTTTAAAAAGCTAATTTTTAAGGGGTTATTTCAATCTGCAAAGACTTCCATTTTGATATTGATTGCGTTAGGCACTGAGCCGTGAGTTGACACCTGTTTCTTATATGAGAGGCAGGCTCAACCCGGAAACGTTAAACCAATGCTGTATCAATGACGTCATTGATTCGAATAATTTAGTTCAGGGAAATATCTACTTTACATGACTAGAATAGAAATAGTTTATTTTTGTCATTGAACTTTAAAAAATGTACATAATGTAACATGTACATAATATTTTGCCATGATAATTTATTCGTTTTAAGGCATAGTACATCGTATTATTAGGCATATATTAGGCTTCAAATTAAAAAAAAAAATCAGTTGATGAATAAATGAATAAAGAAATCAATGTGAAGGAATGAATGATCGTAAAAAATCAGTTGATGAATAAATGAATGGATGAATGAATGAATGAATGAATGAATGAATGAATGAATGAATGAATGAATGAATGAATGAATGAAATAATGGGAAGGAATGAATGATTGGAAATGTAATTTAGTCTGACGATTTCTGACCGAGTATACTACCTCTCGATCACAAAGGGTCCCTATAATATTTAATCTTTAGATCGACAAGGTCGAGATGACAAGGAGGAAACACGGTCAGTGTTCGCGATTACGGTGACGCATACGAGCCCTGGTCTTCAAAGGGTGGCGGCAGTTGACATGTCGCGTGTTTGCCATTGATCCCCTAAGTGCCGCTCGATAAGTAACCCTTTACACCCTGGAAACCTAAATAAGGTACAAGGTTTTTCCCATTGGGGGAAACACTCCGGTGAATTATCTCCCTTTAATGCTATATCTCATTGTACGACCTAACGCGTGCTTTTAAATAATCTGCAAATGTTTCGCGGTAGTGAATAGCAAGCTTTAAAAAAGATCTTTTTGGATTACAGTAAAATAAATGAAAACACATTGGCCGCACATTACAGTAATTACCAAGCCTAATTTATAATGATGGATTATGATCCATTATGACACAGCAACAAAACTAGATATGCATGGTAGATTATGGAAAAACATGGCTGGTAGATAACTGATTAACAGCTCCCCAGCACAATTATGGTAAATAATTATCGTTTTCAAATGTTTATGCGCCGCAATGAGAAACAAATTAAAAGGTGCCGGATATACACATGAATGCTGCACTAGTTATCTATGACTATGAGGTATATAATCTTTCACCTCCATGTGGTGCGATGTATTGCTGGATGGTATTATGATATTTTTTGTGAGAGATGATATCTCTTTTCAAATGTTGATGTAGAGATTCAGACACAGGGGGGGGGGGGAAATAAACCACTGATGATCTCTCGATGCTGCACATTATATTTTGTTACATGGTCAGTGTTTTCATATATACCTATTTAGAAGTCAATGGCTTTACTGAAAACAAATAAGTGAATACAAATGATGAAGTGTGTGTTACCGGGGATTGAATTTGTCCACCATAAAAACCCGTGACACCTCAATGCTGAACAATGACCACTTGCCTTTCTGTAGCGCCCGTTTTTACCCTTTAAATATCACACAACATATGAAGAGACACATGCACTTTGGCTTGAACAAATTCCGCAAATCAAAGTGAAAGACAGGGGGTCATTCTAAAACGACAGATATTTCAATATCATTCTCTTGAGACAATTACCCGGTGTTAATCTTAGCCAAGTATAAGACCTAAAACACCAGGTGAGACCGTATTTCTGGGATTGTGCCACTTCTTACATAATAGATGTGGCACATACATGTAACAACCAGACAATTGTGCTGCTGTATTGTTTGTTACGATTTTCAGTCATTTGAAGATGCATTGCTAACGCAATTACAGCTTCAAATGACTGACGGAATCTCCCAGATTGCTATATTTGTTTTCCTGAGTATCAGCCACAAAATATTTGATCAAATTCAGAGCATTTGGTTTGGTTTCAAATGTGTATAATAGGGTAACAGCAGCACAGTGGGCAATACATTGTATTGTATTCAATTCTGTGAAACGCAGTGACGTCACCGGAAAACGTTTTGAATGGAAATTCGGTGAAAACAAAGTTATATCAGACCCCCTCCCCATACTTCATTCTATTAGCCAGCTCGGTAACAACAATGGGGGTCAAGGCTATTGAGTTTCACAGAATTGGCAAATAAACATAACTGATGAAATGAGTGGCCAGGTGAGAGGCTAAGCGGGTTGTCTGTGAGTGTTACTCTATGGTCACGGACTGCTTGTGACCAGTAAACTCTCAGATCTGTCATTGTGACGTTATCATCAGATTAAGATGGTCAAGATAACAGAATGCTGGTCAGCTAATAATATACAGAATGCTGGTCAGCTAATAATATATTCTCCAGGCTTCCTATTTCATGATAGGCCTACATGTTGACTCTCTCTTAACCTTTAAGGTCCCATAATTCAACACAGAATGGTTGTACAATGCACCACATAAGGAGGTTCTGAGCTTTAATGAAACTTATTATACAATCCACCACAACCTCTAGTTGGTAATGACCTACACACGTGAATCGCTGAATCGCCTCCAGGACACCGGCCCAGCCTTGTATTATTTGTTTAACAAGAGAGGCACATAGTAGTAGAATCGCCATCTATTTTTTACAGCACAACTTTCAATACCACTTTAATATAAAAAGAACCTTAACAAGAGGCGATGAAAAAATTCAATATAAAGAGTCATTCTATAAAACCTTTTATATTTTTTTTCACAGTTTTTTGTCGCCAAGTTTATGTAGCGAAATAATATGTTTGACATAGATTCTTGACAATCTGCCACAATTGACTAATTCTCCCATGTTTGCCTGTGTGATAATCAATGTGTCGCCCCAGTGAGCCCTGTGTGATACCCTCTATAGTTAAGTTACACGCCTTGTAAGGCTATGTGTGCCTTGTCTCGTCTTGTAAGGAAACACGTCTTGTAAGACTATAAGTCATTGCCTCTCTATCCCATCAGAAAATAATATTACAAATAAAGGCCACATGACGTTTAGATCTATATACCTTACAGTATAAATCATCAGTGTAAAATTGTAGTATAAATGACTTAGGGTCACTATTCAAAATTCAACTTCAAATTCATTCATTCATGCTCCAATCAATTACAAATAATACATCTGTTGTTCAAAAGGGTTTTTTTAAATAATGGGTGCAAGGGAGACCCGCAGAAGGCTTTGTTAAAAGCCGCTCCCATGCGGGCCATATATTATAGATATACAGAAGAGGAGAACCTCCTGAGGATGGTGAATTAAGAATCAGATAATCCATGACAATGTATTCTAATAGGCTTTGTTCAGCACTTGTATAACACGTCATAATAAGTATGTTTAACAGGCTTTAGTCCCCCCCCCAGACAAAAACAATCATGGCCTGAAGTCGGAACTATGCCCTTCTCTTATCTAATGACTTCAAGGGGTCTTCATAGTGCACAGTAAAATAGACAACACACTCCATGCTTTTGAACACTTTGGAGCACTGTATATGCACAGCCTCGATGATAAACATCATACACCAGTGCCTCTGGGTTTCGAGCCACAACCGGACCTGATGAACAACCGGACCTAACGAACTACCGCTTAAATGGTTAAAACCCCAACACTCATCCCAGTAAATACAACATCGTCTGCGACGTCAGTCCCATTATTAAGCCAACATTAAGCCAACACTGGGTGAACGTCTCGTATTTGCTGGGATTCCATCAGTTTATGCTGAATCAGCATTTTTCATGCAGTTAAGATGCTGGCCCAGCACAAAGCCAGCATTGGGCCAACGTCCCGTGTCAGCTGAGACGTTAACATGACGTCGTAATAGTAATAAATACATAAATACCAGTCGACAGTGAGAAAATACGCATGACAATTAGATGTGAGAGTGGAATATAACATGATGTGACGCGAACAAAAACATATCAGGAGGAGGGAAAGCAACACAAGACGCGGACCCAATGCTGGGGGAATGCTGGCCTAGCATCGCATACGATGGGCCACCATTAAACCAAGATTGGAGCAACGTATTGCTTTAGGTGTATCTTAAATAAACCATGCATAGACTTAGTCATGATTGTCACAAAGACAAATCTTGCCAGGTGAATCAAAATTCGGAATTTGATTGATAAAATACTGCAGTCTTAGACTTATAATATTTTAGCAATAAACAACAAATAACCAACTATTTATGTACTAGGAAAGTTGAGACATTTGGTGGTGGTCTTTGGAATGCTTTCTAAACTTTTAAAAACAATACGCAGGACTTTTAATTATGTCAATAAAACATCTGTCTGTGGTGTATTATACCATGTTTAAATAATTCACTATTTTCTAAACATGGCATGTTGTGTAGAAATATCGTTTTGGTAGAGGAATATTTTCCCAAATGCATTTGCGTGAAGGTTTCAAATGACAATTTTACGTTAGCAATTCCAGCTTTAAATGAATAAAAAATAGAAAAAATAGCAGCAAAGGTTAAAGGGTTAAACCCCAATATAAGTGGTGTTTAGTTGACGACGCATGTACATAATATAGTCATCAGCCAGTACGTCAAGGGTTAATTACAGTCTATGGTTGGGGTCGGGGAAAAACAGGAATATTCCCAGAGTAGCGGCTATAATTATGTGAGACAAGGAGAGATCATTAAACCAAGGTCTAGTTACAGACCAGGTTTCAAAAGTTTTTTCTGTGTGCGTAATATTTAGGTATTTGACGCCTGTAAAATCGGACAATAGAATGATGTCTATTTAATCATGTCTATTCAGAAGCTATACTAATAGTCTTCAAACTTAAATTGTTCACAAAACTATCGCTTGTGACCATATCACGAAAATCAGTATTTTCGAATCTTAAAATATTGCGGTTTGCTAAGAGAAAGAGGTACTATTCCTTATGACATCACCAGATGAGCTTTCACCAGCACGTAACTGACAGCCTCCTGGGGATCGTGGCTGTTTGTTTGTTCACGGACTGAGTCAGCATTGGTACTTAACACCTTGGTCTCCATGTACAAATGTGGCAATTAACGGGGATAGACGCGAGTTTATCGTGTACACACCTGCACATTGATGCGGGTAGCTATCAGTCGGGTGCCACGCATGCGGTGTAGTAAGTGCATGCCCCCTTGAAATATTGATATATGCGGCCAATGCAGAACACGTAATGTAGCATGTATAAATCAGAGATATAGAGAATATCTATGGTATAAATAGGAATAAATATTAGTTCGTAAAGAATTAAACACAAGAAGCTATTGTCTTATAGGAAAATAAACCTTACATGGACAACGACAAGTTACCTGCTCGACTGGGGTAGTTATGGTAGTTTGGGTAGTTTGGGTAGTTTGGGTAGTTATGGTAGTTTGGGTAGTTATGGTAGTTATGGTAGTTTGGGTAGTTTGAGTAGTTATGGTAGTTATGGTAGTTTGGGTAGTTATGGTAGTTGTGGTAGTTTGGGTAGTTATGGTAGTTTGGGTAGTTATGGTAGTTATGGTAGTTTGGGTAGTTTGGGTAGTTATGGTAGTTTGGGTAGTTTGGGTAGTTATGGTAGTTATGGTAGTTTGGGTAGTTTAACCCTTAACAACTCAGCGCGATTGCAGTCGTTGTTAATGTGTTTTATCACCCGGGTAAATCTCTGTTATTTTGGGTGGAAGTGTTTGTTTAAACATCCAGTTTTGCAAATGCTTGATCTCAAATCAAACAAATATGAGTAATTTCCACCCGCTTGAAGTTGTGGGTCGCGGTAGCGAGACACAACTTGAAGTGGGTGAAAATTTAAATTATTCAATTTTGCGCTTTAAGGGTTGAAATACTCACAAGGGTTGCGAGGGTTTCAGAAATATATGCGGGAAATGTGGCACACTAATTTAGTGTTCTGGGGATTACCATTCCTTATTCCGCAGCTAATTTAGTCTTTAGGATTACCATTCCTTATTCCGCAGCTAATTTCGATCTCGTTCACTGTTTTCATAGTGTTTGGCTTGGACCACTTGATTTGTTTGTTCTAGGATTTAATTGTTCAGCTAACTTCCGTTGTGTTCACTGTAGTTTTTCTATCCGCAATAAAGTCAATGTGACGTTGTAATAAGGTCTTAACATTCCGGTGTGGTGACCGCTGTTTTCTAGCATTCCGCTTGGACCACGTGTTTGCCCAATGTGTAATTGTTCAGCTAATTCCTGTCCAGTGTTGTCCAGTGTTGTCCTAGCCGTTAGCTTCTGGGGGACACTGTACAAACTGTATGTGTACTTAGTGGTCACGGATGACTGCATTTAATTAACTTGTGCACATAGTGGGTGTAGGTGCTACCTCTACGGTTAATCCCCGGGGCCCCCGTCTCTAATAAGCTTAGTCACTCTGTGTGTGGACAACTCACAGGCCTTTCTTATAACAAATCTCCACCAGCCCCTTCTGAACCAATGTGTATTAACACGTGTGAGGAATATCACAAATTGAAATTGTCCCAAAAGCCACAACTAAGTTCAGGTCGTATACAAAATGCATAGATTTGTGGCATTCATACGTGATTGAACGAGCGTACACGTGAACGAACGAACAAACGAACGAATGAACAAAAGGAGTGATCGAATTGTCAAACATGCGGTCATTTTGGTGTAGATACAATCTGAACTAGGCCAGATTACGAAAAGTGTATATCAGTCCCCGGGCGGCCATTCACTATGTACTACTTTACAGAGAGACATAATATATCCCTCCAAAGGGCAGCATTTCGGTGCTATTTCTAAAATAACAATTGAACTGTATCTTAGGCTGTCACTCAGTCACACTCACGCCTTGTCTCATGGTACATGTATAGTCTGATAATGCTATACACTTTATTCATATAAAACTCCACCTAAGTGACTTCCGATTTTATAGAAATGAAGTGTATATCATTAAGCATGTGCCATGAGACGGTGATGCTTCGTCCCTTTGGATATGAAAGGGTGTATCTGCCACAAAGTGGCAGATACACCCTTTCATATCCAAGGGGACGACTTGTCATAAAAACAAATAAACTATTATAGCCATAATAACCACACCGCGAACAAAAAACGAAGATTTAATATTGGGTCAGTTTCATCAACGTTGGGGTTGGCCCAACAATGAAACAGCATTGTGGCCATCTTCTGTTTGCAGGGTGGCGTAACATAACCATGCTAAGCCTTCTGCCTCAACAACCAGAAGAAGCCTACATACTCATTCAATATCACCTGATTCAACAGGTCCAACAAACGTATTTCAATAAAGTTCCCAATGCTGGTTTAATGCTGGGCCATCGTCTGCGACGTAGGTCCAACATTAAACCAGCATTGTGTAGCTGCCAACATCACAATGTTAAATTGAATTGATGTATCTATGACCCACGTGGAATATTGCAACTAAAATAAACGACTATCACTCATCATTAACGGAATATCACCTAGCTTTTCGTTACAATAAGCATCATCTCACCATAAACCTTAATCCTGCTATTAACTTAGATTTCTCTCATTTTCATCAGAAGAAGAACATTTAACTAAGTCTTAACTAATAATGCTTGGTAAATAATTGCTGCTACCTTTGTGTGGCAGGAGTGCAGTTTTATTATTGGAGGCCTACCTGTAGCATGTGGATGTATGAGTAACAAATGAGTAAACAATAAGAAACAAAAAAATGAGTAGAGAATGAGTAGCTTACCTATGACGTCACCTTCCTCCCCAGGCTTGCCGGAATCACGGCGCTTCTGAACCGTGAACTTGAGCATCTTGTCCGCTGTAGATGTGGCCCGCTTACACGTGAGATATCCTGTAGTAGGCAGCTGAGGTGCCTGTCATGGTATCACTGGGGAGTATCCTGCTCATGGCTATTGTGATGTCAGTATCCTATGTGAAGTATATACTTATATTACTGCAATTTGAGGTAGAAATAGCCTACCATAACGTACTCTAATAGCGTACCATTGGGTACAATAACGTGCTCTAATAGCGTACTATTGGGTACAATGACGTACTCTAATAGCGTACCATTGGGTACAATGACGTATTCTAATAGCGTACCGGTGGGTACAATAACGTAGTCTAATAGCGTACCAGTGGGTACAATGAAGGGTTTCAGATGGTTTTACAGATCCGATATTTGATATTGCTCCAGTTGCTTGATGTCGTCCACGAGATTGACATATTTTGTTTCTAGCAGAAAAGAATATATCCCCATTCCAATAAGTTTAAACTCTCGACGTTTTCTATGGCCGAGTTTTAACATATCACATAATATGAGATGGTTCTATTATGATATATGTTATATTTGATATTGCAACAGTCCGTGATATCTGTCACGCAGTGGTTGTGACGTCACTAAGGCGTGACCCGGGGTCATGTATTACCCAGGGCAGTCAGGTGAGCAGGGGGTTGGTGTATAATCACTTAATCATAGGTAATTACCATCCATGGAAAACTGACAGACGCTCACAACCAGACACCTGTCTCACGATCAGGGGTCCCACTGCAAGGTTATATATTAAATGTATTATTTATGAACTACAATTGAAAGAGAAGAGACTCCAGAAACATACTTGTTTCTACTGTCGTTCTGAATCAACTAGCATTTGATCCCTAATATAAATCCATGCAAATCTGAAGATGTAATTTCTTTCTTGTGATGATATTTTATGTGATCCATCAAATCAATCCAGGACAACATCAAGATGTTTTCTTCTTCAATAAGTGACATCAATATCCTTTCCACTAGCGCATCCTTGTACAGGTCTGTAGTTGGTTGATCTCTGGTCACAGACTGCCCTCTGGTCAGTGGTTGGCTGGTCACACTTCTGAGGAAGCCGCCGCCCAGTGATGTGCTTCTCAGCTTCGCCACCAGGTGGACACCGGAATGACCATCACATGTAATAGACGGATCACGTGACTATGACGTCATCAAACCTGGGAGATCCAGGCTTCTTCTCGCATGCGCTTTAGATGTGTCTGGTGAGGTCACGTGACCACAGAATAATTCTAGACGGCTAAAGGTCGCAGAGCTATGTTATAGGTCAGAGGTTATATGTAGAGGTCACTGATAGATGTCAACGTAATCCAAGAAGCCTTAGAACACTGTGGTGACGATCACCAAGTATTCTGTGTAGATCATTCTTTGATCTCAGCTTAAGCTGTAACAAGGCTGTTTTCAGGTTGCAGATCGCGGCAGCGAGAAACAACTTAGAGCGGTGTAAATGACATTTGTCAGATAAAAATAACCAGAGTGTATATGTCAGCCAGTCCAGGACAGACTAACCAGGTAAAATCCAGACAGACAAATCCTTAACGTCGATCTGGTCTTATAATCCAGCTGTCATGTCTACACTTCCTTCAGGTATCTTCTGGTCACCTACAGATCAGGCGATAACGTCTATAGTGGCTTCAAGCGTGACTGTTTTCTAATCCAATTGTAAGATATATAATTGCCATAAGTCTGCTGTGGTGACCTCTATATGAGAGGTACATAGGCTCTACTGGTATATAATAGTCACATTATATACTGACAGTATGTCCAGATTCCTGATATTATCTACATTATGATGTGCCTTTATGGCACATACATGTCCATTACATTTGAAGACGTTTATATTTCTACAGCCACTCCGTTTGTATATTTCTTCTAAGTCGCCTCCCCATACCCATATTAGAGGTATAACGTCTGATATATAATGTTAATACTTGGTGTTTCATTCAGGGATGATATCCGCGAGATTAAACATATAATCTATACATCGATATCCGGCTATAGATGTCAATTGCTTTTGATGAAATTTGTATTCCCACGTCCATTCCTCTTGAATATCCCTTCATGTGACATCCGCTGTCACAATTAATTCTGTTTACTGTCACAATGTCATTTTTGTGACATTAATATTCTTCACGGAGAACAACTTGTAGCATTCTGTGACAATGTTATTCCTTTCTGTCACAGACTATACATTGTCTCGAGCTGTCACATTAATATTACTTTATCAGATACTTTGACATTATTCCTGGATGTCACAGTCTTGTCTTAGTGACATGTCACCGGTGTCTACACGCTGTCACGGTGTGCTAGCCTTACTCACTGTGCAGGTAACCACTGTGATACCGGGTGATGCCAGTGACGGCCAGGTAGATATGACGCTGATCACGGCGAGTCTCTGTCACGGCCAGGTAGATTGCCCCCCCTCCCCCCCCCCCCCCCTGGAGCTGACAGCGCCGCCAGCCGCTCACCTGACACACAGCGACACACAGTGACACACGGCGACAACACAGAGCGACTGACACTATGAGCCCCGAGGATCACTATTAATATGGATGGCGTAAAGTGTGTATAGAGCCGCTTACCCAGAAAACACGTGACGTTCACCTCATGTACCTCATGTACCTCATATACCTCATGTACGCCGCTTGTCCAGCATTAACCCTAGCAGCGCGGGATCGCCTAAGGTCGATTATAATGGCCGTAAACCCATAACATAGGTATTCAAATGAAGCGGAAAGAGCTACTAAGACATTCATGATGATTTCAAAAAGAAAAAGACCCTTTGATCACCATGGTTTATAAAACTATTTCAGCATTGCAAGGATTAAAACGTCTTCATCTTCATCGGAGAAGTGGGGACCTTCACACAATGTCGATTATATGATGGGCCAGCGTCGTAGACAGTGGGCCAACATTAAACTAGCATCTTCTCGCGTTTCATAGGAATACTGACGCTATGAGCTCTAGGCCAGGTATACTGACGCTATGAGCTCTAGGCCAGGTATACTGACGCTATGAGCTCTAGAGCAGGTATACTGACGCTATGAGCCCTAGGCAGGTATACTGACGCTATGAGCTCTGGGCAAGTATACTGACACAATAAGCTCTACGGCAGGCATACTGACGCTATGAGCTCTAGGGCAGGTATACTGACGCTATGAGCCCTAGGGCAGGTATACTGACGCTATGAGCTCTAGAGCAGGTATACTGACGCTATGAGCCCAAGGGCAGATATACTGACGCTATGAGCTCTAGGGCAGGTTATCTGACGCTATGAGCTCTAGAGCAGGTATACTGACGCTATGAGCTCTAGAGCAGGTATACTGACGCTATGAGCCCAAGGGCAGGTATATCGACGCTATGAGCTCTAGGGCAGGTTATCTGACGCTATGAGCTCTAGAGCAGGTATACTGACGCTATGAGCCCAAGGGCAGGTATATTGACGCTATGAGCTCTAGGGCAGGTTATCTGACGCTATGAGCTCTAGAGCAGGTATACTGACGCTATGAGCTCTACGCATACTGACGCTATGAGCCCTAGGACAGGTATATTGACGCTATGAGCTCTAGGGCAGGTATACTGACGCTATGAGCTCTAGGGCAGGTATACTGACGCTATGAGCTCTAAGGCAGGTATACTGACGCTATGAGCCCTAGGACAGGTATACTGACGCTATGAGCTCTAGGGCAGGTATACTGACGCTATGAGCCCAAGGGCAGGTATATTGACGCTATGAGCTCTAGGGCAGGTATTCTGACGCTATGAGCTCTAGAGCAGGTATACTGACGCTATGAGCCCAAGGGCAGGTATACTGACGCTATGAGCTCTAGGGCAGGTATACTGGCGCTATGAGCTCTAGGGCAGGTATACTGACGATATGAGCTCTAGGGCAGGTATACTGACGCTATGAGCTCTAGAGCAGGTATACTGACGCTATGAGCCCAAGAGCAGATATACTGACGCTATGAGCTCTAGGGCAGGTATTCTGACGCTATGAGCTCTAAGGCAGGTATACTGACGCTATGAGCCCAAAGGCAGGTATACTGACGCTATGAGCTCTAGGGCAGGTATTCTGACGCTATGAGCTCTAGGGCAGGTATACTGACGCTATGAGCCCAAGGGCAGATATACTGACGCTATGAGCTCTAGGGCAGGTATTCTGACGCTATGAGCTCTAGGGCAGGTATACTGACGCTATGAGCTCAAAGGCAGGTATACTGACGCTATGAGCTCTAGGGCAGGTATACTGACGATATGAGCTCTAGAGCACGTATACTGACGCTATGAGCCCAAGGGCAGATATATTGACGCTATGAGCTCTAGGGCAAGTATTCTGACGCTATGAGCTCTAGGGCAGGTATACTGACGCTATGAGCTCTAAGGCAGGTATACTGACGCTATGAGCTCTAGGGCAGGTATACTGGCGCTATGAGCTCTAGGGCAGGTATACTGACGATATGAGCTCTAGAGCAGGTATACTGACGCTATGAGCCCAAGGGCAGATATATTGACGCTATGAGCTCTAGGGCAGGTATTCTGACGCTATGAGCTCTAAGGCAGGTAAACCGACGCCATGAGCTCTAGGGCAGGTATTCTGACGCTATGAGCTCTAGGGCAGGTATACTGACGCTATGAGCTCTAGGGCGGGTATACTGACGCTGTTAATGACCCTATGAGCATTAGGGATTCATAGATACTGACGCTCTCAGATCCAGGGCAGCATTATTATAACAGGACGCACGGCAAGAATAGACGATTTACTGACGTTATTAGCTCCACGGAAGCATTATTTTAACTAAAAACATGATGAAAATGGACTGTTCACTGACGCTATGAGCTTCAGGGTATCACTATTAGACCAACTAGCAGGAGTTGATTTAATGGTGGCTTAGTGCTCTTTACTCTTGTACTGCTTATTTTTGTTTTATTTTTCATTCATTTAAAGCTGGAATTGCTAACGCAATCTCCAGCTTTAAATGACGAAAAATAGATATGGTGATGAATAATATACATGTCAAATAGTGAAGTATTTGATTAACTGAGCATTTACAAAAAAAAAATATTTTATCAATTTTAGAGATATTTGTATTGATCTGAAACATGCTTGTATATATGCAGGCCTAGCTGGACATGGGCGAGGTTTAACAGTTTGGTTCAATAGTTACCTTTCCAGCTTGTCACAGATAATCATATTATAACAAGCAAATATGTACTGCCTTGGGTTCTGATTGTAGCAAGACAATATTATGTGAATTTGTATCTTTGCTGACAATAGCAGCCCCAGTAAACATGTACCGGGTATTGTACGAGGATACCGTACCGTCTCCCTGGTGATGAGAAGGTGTATCTGAAAATGTGTATCATGCTAGATACCTTCTTTCTATTTATATTAATAAATAATAATAAAGTCTTTATTTATCGAGGGTACAGGTATATCCAAGCACAGATGTGTAAAATCAAGATTAAAAAACATATATGCAGCAACCCACTGAGCATAGCTCATCCGCCGTGAGGCCCTCACGGGAATTTTACGGGAACGACAGACATTTCTGATAACACTTTCATCACCAGAACCGCATTACCGCTGTCAACCCTGTATTAACTATCACCGCTATACCTTTAACTTTGAGGCAGCAAATAAGCACTAAAATTATCAATGAACTCAATCCTAGACACTGGTCCAGAAGGATTATACACACAATAATGCTACATCATAATAGGCCTATGCTGTGATTATATTTGATAATATTTGCTGCTGTTAGATATTTCTTTTTTTATTATTATTATTATCAAATAACCTCTATTTGAAGCAATAAATATCACTCTTAGCCAATTCATGAATACAGATATTTTTCCCGCAAAATAAAAAAATGCATGATTATATATACCAGAATATAAACAGATGAAGCCCTACAATAACAGGAAGACAATGATCGCACATCCGGCACCATGAAAAGCGGAACAATTAGCCACCCGCCCTGGTATAATGATATGCATTGTGCTATACACAGCGGAATGGGTTAGATTTGATCACGGCAATCCGGCAAACCTGAACGGAGTGATATTGTTTGGAGTCATTTAGACTACAATGTGAAAAAAAATCATAGATTCGCTTAAATTAACAGTTAAAACAGAATTAAAAAAAACTAATTTCCACTCCAAAACGCTGCCATATTTCCAAATTTCCGTCATATTTCTTGGGCACAGATGCTGACGGAGCATCGAGGTCTCACTGTAACTACAAATGAACTGCTATATTAAAAACTCTTTGGTTGGGTAACCAGGAGCAAACCTACAGCCATTTTCTGACCCTTTGAACACCAAACGTGAGTGATTGCCCGTAGACGAGGACTCAATGCTGGTTTAATGTTGGACCAGTATTTCAGTTAGTGAGCCAGCATTAAACTAGCATTGGGTGAATGTTCCTCAATTATTAGGTATTTCTGAGACCCTCAGTTCTCCAGAAGCTTGTACTATCCCTGCTTGACACTTTGAGCAGTAGAACCTGTATCTGTCTGTTGGACAACGACTTGGTCAACCGGCGACTCGAGGGGGGTGGGGGCGGACCCAAGGGGGGGGGGGGCTGCCTGAAGCGTGACGTCACATCAACCGTGAAGTGAGCCCTCTGGTGGCGCCACCATACACTAGCGGCATGTCACCTGATCGCGATCTCAATCACCCCTTGTTATGGGGTATTTACCCCTTTCACATTCTCGTCTCTAACAGCACTAAATCTTGAATTCCATAGTTTCAATTTCCACAGGATCCCGATTCTGGACTAGAATCAGGAGGACGTTATATATATTATCAGAAAAAGATAAAGACTATCTATTTTTGCTATTATATATGTATGTCCATACAGAGTTTACGTCAATTGTGGGCAATTTGTCTAAGTCCATTACGCGGAGCGCCTCATAATATATTAGCATCTCGCGCTTCAAGAGTCACAACTGACCGTTTCTTTGAAGATACAGATCAGCGCAGCGATCCTTAAACTATAGATCAGCCTATTAAGCCCCAGCGTCGCGCTTATGCCACACATGGCATTTTTTGAATAAATTTAATCGAAAGTAGTGAGTTTTAATTTGAGACATTATCAGATTATACCTGGGTATATCATCAAATCAGCACATGTTTATTCATACTCAGTTGATATGTGAATCAAAATGATCAGGTTTATTGTGC
>OZ024918.1:1952224-2122499 GCA_964017125.1 Flabesymbios commensalis
GGTCACTTTCCATAGATTCCACCACAATCATGACATTCTCCATAGATTACACCACAATCATTACATTCTCCATAGATTACACCACAGTCATGACATTCTCCATAGATTCCACCACAATCATCTCCATAGATTCCACCACAATCATCTCCATAGATTCCACCACAATCAGGTCACTTTCCATAGATTCCACCACAATCATGACATTCTCCATAGATTACACCACAATCATTACATTCTCCATAGATTACACCACAATCATGACATTCTCCATAGATTACACCACAATCATCTCCATAGATTCCACCACAATCATCTCCATAGATTCCACCACAATCAGGTCACTTTCCATAGATTCCACCACAATCATGACATTCTCCATAGATTACACCTCAATCAGAATATTCTCCATAGATTCTCCATAGATTCCACCACAATCATCTCCATAGATTCCACCACAATCAGGTCACTTTCCATAGATTCCACCACAATCATGACATTCTCCATAGATTACACCTCAATCAGAATATTCTCCATATATTCTCCATAGATTCCACCATAATCAGGTCACTTTCCATAGATTACACCTCAATCAGGATCTTCTCTATATATTCTCCATAGATTCCACCATAATCAGGTCACTTTCCATAGATTCCACCACAATCAGGATCTTCTCTATATATTCTCCATAGATTCCACCATAATCAGGTCACTTTCCATAGATTACACCTCAATCAGGATCTTCTCTATATATTCTCCATAGATTCCACCATAATCAGGTCACTTTCCATAGATTACACCTCAATCAGGATCTTCTCTATATATTCTCCATAGATTCCACCATAATCAGGTCACTTTCCATAGATTACACCTCAATCAGGATCTTCTCTATATATTCTCCATAGATTCCACCATAATCAGGTCACTTTCCATAGATTACACCTCAATCAGGATCTTCTCTATATATTCTCCATAGATTCCACCATAATCAGGTCACTTTCCATAGATTACACCACAATCAGGATCTTCTCTATATATTCTCCATAGATTCCACCATAATCAGGTCACTTTCCATAAATTCCACCACAATTTTAGTTCAAAATATGTCATGTTGAAGTGGGCGGGGGCCCTAGGGTAGTGGTTAGCACCGCTGCCTTTCACGCCAGAGTCCGGGGTTCGGTTCCCGGTCTCGGCGGTTTGAAAGAAACAAAAATTGTTTCTTCCCCATCCACGTGTGAAAGTTAGTATTGTGGGGAGCCTCCGTGACCGAGAGGTAGCGTGCTCGGCCTCAGACCGCCAGGGCTCGAATTTCGAATCCTGTGTCTGGAGGACAGTGTCATCTCAATCATCTCACCATCCTCAGGAGGTTCTCCTGGCCCAGTTTAGCCTATATGTGCACAAAGGTGGCCTAAAGCCCGATTCATTTCATTGTCATGTTGAAGTTGTGTCTCGCTGACGCGATCCACAACTTCAAGTGAGTGAAAATTATTCTGATTCGACAGAATGGAGGTCAACTCTTTTCAAATCTTGCTGGTTGATGTAGCCGGCGGGTTGAGGGTTATGGATCCACGGCCAGTATAAATGTTTCAACTTTGTCAGTACGGCGACCCCTATGGATGTCAAATTCTGACGTCTACAGACGGTAGATTCCGACATATTAAGCCTGTCCCCGCACTCAAAGGGTTAAGACAAAACGTAATATAGCATGTACAACCCACAAAGGGGTAATAGACCGGCTTTTGATCTGTGCCGCCCACACAAACATCATTAAAGGTTTCCCCTCGTGTCATATGGTGACTAAACACACGTGTGACGTCATAGATCACGCGCCGTGACGTCATGTTTCTTGCTGTGACGTCATACATCACGTGACAGCTGAGCTCCCTCTGTCACATGACATAGTTTGAACTAACATCATTAAATAGAAAATAAGGATTAAGTGTGTGAATTACAAATATAAGCTAAAAACTATTAATTTAATCGCCACTTGTGGTTCAATTGTGTAAGTTTATAAACAGCTAAACACCGCAGTCATGCAGTTGTTATTTATTTTATTTATTTTAAATTAAATTTGGGGTGGGAAAACATAATTGGCTGTAGAAATGGTATAGGCTTATCCAGCACAGTAAGGTTCTGAGTTTTCATTTCTACTTGTGCATTTTCTAAAACAAGGACATTTTAATTTACTTTGATGCTGGAGTTGGGACAGTAATTCACATCTCTCGGTGAATAAAAAGGAGAACAAATACTAGGGAATTAATGATTGAAGGATTAAAGAGCAGACGGACAAGTGTAACCTACCCTTTATGTGCCATGTCGCATTGATGTACCGTATGACATGCTGAGGAAAATACCAGGTATGTAATGTTTTTACAATCCGTCCGCGTTGACCTAATATAGGATGTATTATACTCGGCTGTTTTATAGAATCCGGCTATTTCAACTTAATTTTAAGTGTGAATTCTGAAATATAAATCGCTTAACAATGCTTATCGCAAAGT
The DNA here is from genome assembly GCA_964017125.1 of Flabesymbios commensalis. NCBI lineage: Eukaryota > Metazoa > Annelida > Polychaeta > Terebellida > Flabelligeridae > Flabesymbios > Flabesymbios commensalis. The sequence continues at coordinate 1,954,723 of OZ024918.1, forward strand.
TACTCAGAAACCACACAAACAAATGTTGTAGCAGGCACATGTGTATTATCTAGTCCATTACAGCAGACAGTAATGCATTTTAACCCTTTAACCCTTTCATATACGGAATACGGCGTTCGCTCATCGTGATTGGCTCTATCACTGAAGTTAAGCAACGTCGCGCCCGGTTCATAATTGGATGGGTGACCGCCTGGTGACTACCAGGTGCTGTATACACTCGTGGGGCTCAGAGAACCACGTAAATCAGATGGCTCGTCTGACTGACCTAGAGTTGGACGTAAAAGAACCTCAATGGACGTAGGCGCAGTTTCCATCCAGCGAGACCCCAAAAAATCCACAATGTGTGAGTACTTGGCACATAAGGCGAATTTGCTTGGAATGAAAAATAGCTTGATGCGTCTCAATGGCAGCTCAGCTGTATATCTCCCAGGAGACTAAGTTGGAATTTGAGTGATAACAGGCCTTGCTAAGTTACTCTCGATGTACAGCGCTCTGAACAGCCGCCGGCTGGATACATGCGCTATATAAGATTTCATTCATTCATTCATTCATTCATTCATTCATTTATTCATTCATTCATTCATTCATTCATTCATTCATTCATTCATTCATTCATTCATTCATTCTTACAGCACTGTTATAATCAATTTAAATTTTCAGGCACTTGAAGTTGTGTCTCGCTACCGCTACCGCGATACACAACTTCAAGTGACTAAAAATTTGAGTGATTTGCGAAATTCAAGTTCTAATAAATATCAGTGTATTAAGATTGAAGGCATATTCTACTTTTAACAACTGATACTATTAAAAAACACACAATGTCTACTGTAGTGGACACCAGTGATCTAAGGGTTAACCCTTTCAAGCCTGTATTTACCATAATTATCTCCATCCACTACTGTCGCAATTCTCGACTTGTAGTGAATAAAAATGATTTGATGTGGCATGAAAATTAAAAAAAATTGCTATGTATTGGTAAACCAGTTTCAGGGGAATTTTCGTGCTAAAAACCGTAGTTTTAGAGAAATTAGTTCTGTTTTCAGGGATGTAAAATGATGCTTTAGTGCATCGTGAGGGTTTGAAGAGATAAGACCTCATTTTCAGGCACACAGAATCTAAGCCTGATGAACCTACGATGAACCTACGGAGAAGGTTTTTCTGGTTTCTGTTCTTCATTTATTTGAAGATAGAATTGAAGGGCTCTGTGCAATAACCTGTCAAGCGCCATTAACAGGTTCTTGCTGATAACGACGGATTTGAGGTATTGAGGTAGGGAAGATAATTGTGTAAAAACATCTTAGTTCTACGACCATTTTAAAGCACTTTTCTCAAAAGCAAGTACATGTTTATGGCTGTTAGTGAGACAAACCTCACTATAAAAAACTGTTAAGTGCGTTTACCAGTAAATATTACTAAAAAAAACATGTAGCAAATCCTACCGGTAAACTCACTTAACATGTTCTTGCAAATAATAGAATCACAAATCGGAAATGGTAAGCACCATTAACATGATTCTACAAATATCAACACTATAAATTTTAAATGTGCAAAAGTATTCAGATAAGTGGTTGTGAAGTCACTGTTTTACAGATATCTAATCGATATCCATGATTTCGCATAAAGCAATAAAATTGTAATGCCATTTATCATAACATATTGTAATATTGAATTTGAAGACTATTGCCAAATACCAGTTAACAAACTTTGAAAATGTGCGCAAGGCATGCTGGGAGTCTTGGATATGATTCCTAAACTTACTTTACCAATGTTATTGATAAACAAACTTGTTTTACGCGGAAGCTCTCGAAGAAAAAAAATATTGAACTTAAACTTTGAAGTCGTTTTTCTCAAAACTATAAAACATGCACTTACCAGGTTCTTGCAGGGAGCCATTCAATTTCTAAGGCAATTTCCTGCTTCAAGTGAAGAAAAATAATTACTTTTATGAAAAATAAAACTGAATTCTTTGATCAACTACGCATTTTTATTGAGACATTATTGGAACCGTTTCTATTTGGGTCTAGTAGGAAAATAATTAGGATGTCAATTTGGGAGGTAACCATGACGAAATCACCTCAACAAGTCTGTGTGAAAAACGTTTATTGGGAGTGACCCTCTAACATAGCACAACAGTCTTCTAGTTGTGTGACTTCCAAGGACACTTTTAAATGAAATGAATCGGGCTTTGGTCCACCTTTGTGCACATATAGGCTAAACTGGGCCAGGAGGATGGTGAGATGATTGAGATGACACTGTCCTCCAGACACAGGATTCGAAATTCGAGCCCTGGCGGTCTGAGGCAGAGAACGCTACCTCTCGGTCACGGAGGCTCCCCACAATACTGATTTTCACACGTGGATGGGGAAGAAACATTTTTTGTTCCTTTCAAACCGCCGAAACCGGGAACCGAACCTCGAACTCTGGCGTGAAGGGCAGCGGTGCTAACCACTACCTTGGGGCCCCCGCCCAGGACACTTTTAAAGAAAGGGTTCTTCTGTGTTTGCAATGCATATGGAGTTATCTAACTATATGTCTGTGCAACCGGAAACACATTGCGTATACACCAATACCACCAGGTGCAGGTTGACGAGCAGTGAGTTTCTGGGGTCATTATATCGTCCCCTTGGAATTAAAAGGTGTACGTACCTCTCACTTTGCAGCCTTTCAATTCCTTGGGTATGGTATTGAGGGCAGTCGGCGATAAATAAAGTTTAAATGTATACATATGGGCAAAGCCCGCCACTTCAAGAATCATGTGACCCCAGCAGTGTTCTCGTTTGTAATGCCCTCAACTTGTGTTTAACTAGTTTTATCATTAAATTCATGCACAGACCTTTCAGAAAATGCATAGTTATCCATAGCCTAGACAAGAAAAATTGTGCTTTTGACCGATGGAATGCCATAAAAATGTCATTTTGGCATGTCGCCAGCCTAAATTTTCGTTTTGACAGGTCACAGTTCATGCGTGCGTGCAGTTTTTGAAAGATAAATTGTCTGAATTTGACGAACATATAGTAGTGATTGTATTAAAAAAGAGAATTCCCAAAAGTAGTACATTGTCCCTTCCGAAATTGAATTTATGTTCATGTCGCCACAAAATAACATATTTCATAAATTGCAAGTAAAATGCTTAGTAATTGAATTCATATAATAATGATTTCAGACTAATTTATTGATATCTAAATAATTTTCACTCTCTACGTGACAATTCTGATGTGACAATTTATGCTGTGAAACTTGAATTTCCCTTACGTTACCATGGTTACGTAACACGAGTGGGCGGCAGCTTGTAAGAACATAGCCGCCTTGATGACGTCATATCACGTGATCAGGCAAACCGTTTAGTGCACTGTTTATTCACTGTACACACCAGGATACATGATCTGGCTAATGATGTGTGCTTCTCATGGGAGGTGGTACAGTTTCTGGCTGAACATATTTAATCCTCACTATGCATCAGAGCATCATTTTGCATTTCTGAAGAATGAAATAATTTTTTATTTGCACCTAGGGGTTTTAAAACTTTTTTTTTCATTGGTCCACGTCTGTTACGTTAGCCAATAAGCCCACGCCAGCGGGGCCAATCGGGACAACAAAATATGAAAATGTTCATTTTTGATAAAGCATTAAATCAGAATTTGCAACACTATTATAAGCGCGCGCTCCCTCGGAAAATGTCATCTTGATCTAAACATTTCTTTTTTAATGGCCTAAAAACATCACTTTATATAAATAAATACATAAACACATAAATATGTTAGGTTCTATCAATAAATACATAAATATGTTTGGCTATATATATTAAATATTATTGTCGGGGTTGGGAAAAACAACATTTGTTAAATTGTATAAAAAGTATGTACATAAATCAGTAAAAATAACAAACCATAAAAAGTCCACCTCTAAATTTCATAACATAATAAAAACGGAGAGAATGTACGAATCCGTAAAATGGGTAAACCTGTGTGCGGTCCCAACATGCTGGTGGCTGCCTGTCACATTCTTAGTGAACTCATGGAAAAAGTGAGTTTGTCTGTCGGTCAGAACCATCCACCAACAAGATGTATAAAGGTTTGTCCCTCCGTCTCCGAAGTGATCAATCTGTCTATCTCCGTGAATCTATCTCAATCATCTCACCATCCTCAGGAAGTTTTCCTGGCCCAGTTTAGCCTATATGTGCACAAAGGTGGCCTAAAGCCCGATTCATTTCATTTCATCTCCGTGAATTACTAACAACACTGTCAGAAAAACCCAATTCTCAGCTCGAGGAACACGAGGATGTCCTGATTTGATAAAACAACTGAGAGTTATAAATGCATTGACATCTCTCAGCTTCATTACGTAGCCATTACGTAATCCACCATGTGTTTAGAAAATACCGTATAGGTTGAAGGTTTAAAATGGCAGCATATAACCAGGTGTGCTGTGCAAAGGCAGTAACAGCAGGCTGTATACTTTATAGTATTTTTGTCAGATATTAACCAAAGACAAACAGCAGTAGCTGTTTACTTTTCAAGTGAGCAGTTACTGCTTTTTTTCTTTGTATTGCATACTGCACTCAAAGAGGGGGAAAGATAAACAACCGTATCTCATTATGTTTCTCAGGTGAGCAGTTACTGCTGTTTGGTATTGTCATCTTCATCCACTACAAGCCGCGAATTGCTGTCGCAATTCTTGACTTGTAGTGGATGAAGTTAATTTGATGTGGGTGGCAAATTGAAGAAAATTACCATGTATTGGTGAACCGGTTTGATGGAAATTTTCGTTTTAAAACCCTTAGTTGTAGGAAAATTAGATATGTTTTCAGGGATGTAAAATAAGTCTTTAATGCATCGCGAGGGCCTAAAGGGTTAATCAGCCTGACGGGATCAAATACTTGATGCGTGAAAAGTACAGAGAGGCCCAAGGTAAATCCAGTGAATATCACAGCTGGACGCCTCACAGCCACTGTCACGGTATGAGAGCGGTATCTGTCACTCACCCACACGGATGGCTGTCAATCACCCACACGGATGGCTGTCAATCACCCACACGATGGCTGTCAATCACTCACACGGATGGCTGTCAATCACCCACACGGGTGGCTGTCAATCACCCACACGGATGGCTGTCAATCACCCACACGGATGGCTGTCAATCACCCACACGGATGGCTGTCAATCACTCACACGGGTGGCTGTCAATCACCCACACGGATGGCTGTCAATCACCCACACGGATGGCTGTCAATCACCCACACGGGTGGCTGTCAATCACCCACACGATGGCTGTCAATCACTCACACGGATGGCTGTCAATCACCCACACGGATGGCTGTCAATCACTCACACGGATGGCTGTCAATCACCCACACGGGTGGCTGTCAATCACCCACACGGATGGCTGTCAATCACCATTACGGAAGGCTGTCAATCACCCACACGGATGGCTGTCAATCACCCACACGGGTGGCTGTCAATTACCCACACGGATGGCTGTCAATCACCCACACGATGGCTGTCAATCACTCACACGAATGGCTGTCAATCACCCACACGGGTGGCTGTCAATCACCCACACGGATGGCTGTCAATCACTCACACGGATGGCTGTCAATCACCCGCACGGATGGCTGTCAATCACCCACACGGGTGGCTGTCAATCACCCACACGGATGGCTGTCAATCACCCACACGGATGGCTGTCAATCACCCACACGATGGCTGTCAATCACCCACACGGATGGCTGTCAATCACCTACACGATGGCTGTCAATCACCCACACGGATGGCTGTCAATCACCCACACGGATGGCTGTCAATCACCCACACGGATGGCTGTCAATCACCCACACGATGGCTGTCAATCACCCACACGGATGGCTGTCAATCACCCACACGATGGCTGTCAATCACCCACACGGATGGCTGTCAATCACCCACACGGATGGCTGTCAATCACCCACACGGATGGCTGGCGATCTACATAATGCATGGGCATTTCAGTTTAACATGCAATAAATGCAAAATACCAATTTTCAAATCACTATATTTTTCATTGCATATCCCACATAGAATCATTATAAGATTAAAAAGTGTCGTGATTCAGGGGGAGGGAGGGTTGTGGTATTTTACCTAGGTCATAGAGTATTTTTTTTGAGATCAGGTGAAGATTGTGGTATTTTTATTTAGGTCAGGTGAAGATTGTGAAGTATTTTTATCGAGGTCAGGTGAGCATTGAGGTCTTTTTATTGAGGGCAGGGGGGATTGAGGTATTTTCATTGAGGTCAGGTGAGGATTGAGGTATTTTTATTGAGGTCAGGTGAAGATTGTGGTATTTTATTGAGGTCAGGTAAACATTGTGATATGTTATTAAGGTCAGGTGAGGATTGAGGTATTTTATTAAGGTCAGGTGAAGATTTAGGTATGTTATTAAGGTCAGGTGAGGATTGTGGTATTTAATTAAGGTCAGGTGAGGATTGTGGTATGTTATTGAAGTCAGGTAAACATTGAGATATTTTATTGAGGTCAGGTAAAGATTGTGGCATGTTATTGAGGTCAGGTGAAGATTGAGGTATGTTATTGAGGTCAGGTGAAGATTGAGGTATGTTATTGAGGTCAGGTGAGGATTGTGGTATGTTTTTGAAGTCAGGTGAGGATTGTGGTATGTTATTGAGGTCAGGTGAGGATTGAGATATTTTATTGAGGTCAGGTGAGGATTGAGGTATGTTATTGAGGTCAGGTGAGGATTGTGGTATGTTATTGAGGTTAGGTGAGGATTGTGGTATGTTATTGAGGTCAGGTGAGGATTGAGGTATGTTATTGAGGTGAGGTGAGAATTGAGGTATGTTATTGAGGTCAGGTGAGGCTTGTGGTATGTTATTGAGGTCAGGTGAGGATTGGGGTATTTTATTGAGGTCAGGTGAAGATTGTGGTATGTCATTGAGGTCAGGTGAGGATTAAGGTATTTTATTGAGGTCAGGCGAGGATTGTGGTATTTTATTGAGGTCAGGTGAGGATTGAGGTATTTTATTGAGGTCAAGGGGTATTGTGGTGTTTTTTTTAAGGTCAGGAGGTGATTGTGTTATTTTTATTTCAAATTAATGTCTGTACTTTTGCAGACAGAAGTTTACATTTTAAGAAAAAACATCCCACGCAGGGTTTTCACACCATGTAGACAACGTTGTGCGGTGTTAACTGAGCTGCCACACATTGATAAAATGTTTTTTGTACGGGATTGTGATGTGGTCAATATAATAGGGAGCCTGAGGATTAGGCCTAGATTGGGCCTACCACAACACAAACACTGACAAACCTCTAATAAATACATCCACTTTCACCAGCTGGCGTCAGACAGAGTAAAAAAATCATGATAGTCAGGGCGTCAAACTGCGATATGTATCTGGATGACACTTTTGCTAAGCATGTTTAGTGCAAGCTATAGACCAATGCCAGGACATTCCCTAACATCTCGAAGCCCTAAATCAAGTTCTACAAGCTGTAGTATGAAATTTAAGGGTTTTCTCATTTTTTTGAAATTATCACTCATTTTTTTATTCGGTTTATCTCGGGTTAAGTAAAGTCCAGCCGAGTACAATGTTTTAATGGGCAAAGATAATGGCGCTTTTAAATTTATTAATGCTCAGAGGTTTACCACATGTCCTGACTGCCGTAGATTTGATTTTCGTTGTGCAATTTGAATGCTGAAAAGCTGTGGCCTTCGGTCAACTCCCCTATTCTAGGGGAGCATAGTTGAGGGGTAGCTTCTTTCACTAGTGTCAAACGTGGGCCAACTCTTTATTACCAGACTAGTGTAAGGCCGCCAACCGCTTATTACGCGCATTGTTGGGTAAACAATCATTAACCATGATTATGTGAATTTGCATGTTAAACGTATGCATATTCTGTGAAACTCAATGACCTTGACATCGTTTGTCTTCACCGAGCTGGCTAAAACAATGACGTTTGGGGGAGGGGTATTATATAACCTTGTTTTCATCGAGTGATGTCACTGCGTTTCACAGAATGAAGTATGGGGGAGGGGGTATTATATAACCTTGTTTTCACCGAGTGACGTCACTGCGTTTCACAGAATTAAACTTATGTTGTACTGTTTCAACCAATGAATTCGTTTAGAAATAATACTAATCATGAAAAGCCTGATATACAGTCTAAACAATTTCTTTGTGGAATCCTCCACATCCTATGTGAGAGGTAATAACCCTCTCGCAGTCTCCCTAGCGCCGACTCCGATGACGTGGCGGTAGATTGTGCTTAGCCGAATCCGGTATACGGTTTCAAACATAAATTTTCAGGATCGGAATAAATATAGCAATTATTTCTGATAGAGAAAACATCATGCTAGATCCAAATTCCGAATAGCTGTAGAAATATTATGCGGTAAACCAGAGATAAACGTTTCTATATTCGGCTATGAAGCTATTTAATGTTTTCTTACATCGTTAATGGTAAAAAAATGTTTGTAAATTTGATTTTAAAACTAGCCACACATGTGATTATCTAATACTTTTTCAAAACATTATACTGCCTCCAGCATAGCTACTGAAGCTCCACATATATACCAACATGTATATTCACACTATATAAAACATTATACTGCATCCAGCAGAGCTACTGAAGCTCCACATATATACCAACATGTATGTTCACACTATATGTTTCCTCAACTGATTATATGAACCGCTATATTACATGGTTGTAATATATCTTAGGTTAGATATCTGGACAATAACAACAAAGAAACATCACCAGAATATTAGTACATATAATATTAGTTGATGATGAGTGTTTTTTGTACAAATACAATAACTCTGGCAAAGTTTTGTTGTTTAGCGCCATGAGCATACAACATTAAGCCCAGGTCTGCTGTCTCGTCATATGTTTACACTATACGTCTGTTAGAAGCTGTGAATATTACATCAAGCAAAGAATTTAGGGCCCGCTCTAATTTATTTGCATCAAACTCATAATTGCAGATTAATAATAGTTCGCCATCTACTATTGTGCATGTCTCTGTACCTCTGGTATAATCATGTATAGTGTGATTAAAGTGTTTTTTCTAGTATCTATAATTTTATTTCTTTACTTGCTACCTGGGCTCGTCATTGACATCTGATACATTATTTTAATGGGGTAAAATTCTCCTATGATGTTGCAAAATTCACTTTGCAACATCTTCAGAATGACTATTCCTTCTACCACCTTCCAGATTCGCTATATTTTGCTTCGGAAGAAGTGATCATCTCGCTAACTGTTTTTAGTTTGCAGTTCTTTGGATGGTTGATGTACTGGGATGCAGATGTTTTAGAATGTTGTTTGTTGCCACAGCTTCAATATCTTACTGGCTTGATCAAAAATACCAAAACGCTCAGCTTGTGCGATCAGTGATATTAAACATCACTCATTCTGGTTGGTTCACAGACGATGGCCATGACTCGAAAGTCAGAGGTACAGGATTCGAATGCCACTGGCAAGGGCTACTCACTGTTGACAGAGGTACAGGGCTTGAATGCTACTGGCAAGGGCTACTTATTGTTGACAGAGGTACAGGGTTGAATTCCACTGGCAAGGGATACTCACTGTTGACAGAGGTACAGGGTTTGAATGCTACTGGCAAGGGATACTCACTGTTGACAGAGGTACAGGGTTTGAATGCTACTGGCAAGGGATACTTATTGTTGACAGACAAAATGACTATATTCCAGCAAAAGAGGTATCACAAAAATGATAAATAACATCTATGTTCTTGAAAATTGCTGAATTGCGACCAAACCGTTTTTATTTGAGTCGTGCAATTAAAATAGAAACAAATACATTTCACAGATTTAATAATTACCATTTTTTTTTACAAATTGTATTTACTATAGTCAACTAAAAAACTATTTGTATTCGAGATATCCTATTATATATATTACTGGGTAATGCCAACGCTATTTTAAATGAAGATTTTAAAAATCAGGCAAATCTATAAAAAATAGGACTTGGGTTGTGGAAGATGAGAATCATTAAAACTGCATTTACCGCTAAAATAGACCAGAAAATGGTACATGTCAAATACATGAAAAACTAAATTTTAGTTTGGACATACCTCAATATAGTATCTAAGAAAGTAAAGATAGCATTTAAGGTGGTCTCTTGCTTGTACTAAAATGTTCAGCGATATCATTTTGTTTCCTAGCATTCCATTATATTCACCAGAGGGCTCCAGCACACATGGTGCTTTTATTGTGGAGCAAATCTCCTCTTACGCCTTCAACACACACGAAACACGTGGAGATTGACCCACTGCTGGTTCAATGTAAGCCCAGCATTGGTCTCACTTCACGTGATCACGAGAATTACTGTGTGTTTTGATTCTATTTCCAGCTATACCATTCCCATCATAAAGTTATAAAATGAAAACATGTAAACCATTGTGACGCAAGGGCGGTTTATATTAGAAATCAACAGGTGTCGTTCATAGCTGATTTGTTAGTGAATGAATAAATGAATGACTGAATGAATAAATGAATAAAGAAATAAATGAATAAATGAATAAATGAATGAATGAATGAATGAATGAATGAATGAATGAATGAATGAATGAATGAATGAATGAATGAAAATAAATTGTGAATAAATTGTGACTTAGTATGGGTGGTGACTTTGAACATACAGGCTTAACTGGGCTAGGAGAACCTCCTGAGGATAATGAGTGAGTGAGTGAATGAGTGAATGAGTGAGTGAGTGAATGAGTGAATGAAAGGATGAATTAAGTAATGAATTGGGTTTTAGGCCACATTGTACACACTTAGGCTAAACTGGGTTAGAAGAACCTCTTGAGGATGGTGAGATGAATGAGATGACGCTGCCCTCCAGATACAGGATTTGCAACTCTTTCCGGGTCGAACACGCTACCTCTCGGTCATGCACGGAGGCTCTCTACACTGTTCATGCTTTAAAGAATAGACGAAAATGAAATATTTCTTGAAACCTGAAGACATGAGCGAGAACAAAACCTTTATTCTGTCGTATCAGCCGTAGTGCTACACCTACACCACCGTCCCCAAACCCGACTTGGTGATGAGAGGTCACTGCATGGTGTTTGTTTTATTTCCCATACAGTATAAACAATACACGCTTAAACAGTGAAATATGCAGGTAAATACCATTCTTTTGTTCTGTTTGGCCGGCCCCGATGGCTCCTTCGTATCGACTGGGGCTTGTAATCTGGAGGTACCAGGTTCGAATCCCGGTCGGGCCGGATATTTGTCATCGTGGTTGTGCATATACAGTGCTCCAAACTGTTCAAAGGCCTGGAGTGTACAGTGCTGCCTATGGTACTGTGCACTATAAAGAACCCTTGAAGTCATTCGAAATAAGAGTAGGGCATAGTCCCGGCTTCGGGCTTCCTTCTGTCGCGATATTGCCATGATTGTGCAGAAAACGACGTAAAGCAATATTATATATATATAAATATTTCGTTCTATGTCTGTATATGTATCTGCCGTGGTTAACTGATCATAGCGTTAATCACGGTTGCAACAAATTCAAAACTTTATAGGTTCATCAGATACATATTATTTTTTAATAAAGTATTTCGTCGAATAAATTATAAAACTTAGTCTTGATACATTGCTTGTTAATGTTTATTCATTTCAAGCCGGAACTGTGTATATTTGAGCCATCAATGCAAACAAAAATGCTTTTAGTGATTTTTATTAGGGTTTTTAGCTTTGATTCGATTGTTTAAAAGAATATAATGAGTTTATTTTTCTATTTTTAAAGGTAGCTTATTCCATGATTTAATGCCATTAAATTTAAATGCCTTCGCCCTGTTTCTCCCATAGGAGATACCTTATGTCAGTCTTTGATGAAATTACATTATTCGCACAAGAAATAGCTAATTTGGAATACTTTAACAGCATATGTTTGGTTCTAAAAATACTAGCTTCTGTTTTACCTAGGTGGAGAGACAACTTGTTGTCAATTAGCTAGTTTCTGAAAGACAAGAAATTGTCCCCCAATATTTCCTCAATGTTTTTTATGTGTTTTCCTGATGCTAACAGGGCAGAGTCGTCAGCAGAGAGTACTAGGTCTAAAACTTGATTGCAATTTATATAACAATTTTTTTTAGGTGGTGTTCCAGCTGGTCGTACAATATTCTCTCAAACATTTTGGAAGTAACACTGAGAATGGAAACAGGTTTGTAGTTTCCAGGCTTAGTTTTACTTTACTTTGCATTTTTCATATCATCTGGAATTTGACTATAGTGTAGATATAAATTTAAAATATGAGACAATGGACACGCAAAGACCACTGCACCATCCTTCAAAAGCCTTGCAGGTGAACTATCCATTCCAGTCTTTTCGCCTGAGTTTATTTAATAGTTTCAAATTCTTCTTCGCTGACGATCACAAAACGAAAATAATTTTCGATGACACTTTTTTCCTGGTAATAGTCTTTTAAGAATTGTTCAGCAAAAAGTATTGCTCTTTTAGGTAATTTGTTAACCAGGTTTTCTGCCACCGAAGTGAATTTTTTTTTTTAAATATTTGCCACTTTAATTTTTCAAATACAATTTCTTTTCTTCAAACAAGCTAATTGTAGAAGAGCCAGATGTGCATTTAGACAGACCGACAATATATTTCAAGATTTTCCATAGCTGGGAGGATGACCCCTTACATTCTTCAACCTCGGCATTTTAAAAATAATTTTAAAACTTTAATAGGTTTGAAAAAATATTGAAACCGTGTACTACTATAATACGGACCTATATTCGCCGTCAAATTAAAAATGCTGAGCCAGGAACGCATGATTTTCGTCGATTTCTCCGTCAATTCTAAATCGATTTCCTTCAAATTTGCAAAGGCTATTTTCTATTCAAATCCTAACAGCCCTGAAAATTTCGTGAAATTATATAGCGTATTTCAAAAGTTGAACCATATCCTATGTAGTAAAATGAAATTACGACGTCCCTCTATAACCCCATTAAACTAATTCTAGAATTTTATTACATGCAAATGGTCTAACTTTTGAAAGCTTGGCAGTGGTGAGCTGTCTTTTCAATTATGAACTCATATCGTCGATATTGCCTTACTGTGCATACACGACTAATTCACCACAATCACCAACTAGTGCAGTAGGTGGACTGAAACTCCATTCATTCAATCAGCTGATCGATTGCCCACGACGCAGGCCATTCAAAATTTTCGCTGACAATTAAGTAACGATTTGGACGTCGTCATGTGTAGCTGTCGAGTGCAACTCTTGGGGCCAACCAATCAATCTCATAGTAAATACGCGACGATGTCTCTATATTGGTTTAATTTAGGGCCACCGTCCCCAGCGCTGGCCCAGCAGTAAGCCAGCATGAGCACAACGTGTGTACTGGTCTATGTGGAGATTGAGGTTTGTGATCTGACGTTCACCTCATTGATATCAGCTGATACTGTTATCAGCAGTCACCCCATATTACGCAACCAACTTGTCCCGGAATTAGAGAAACCTAATTGACAATCAGGCCACCCTTTAGCTTACAAATGTTTGTTTATTGTATTTATTTTCGTTTATTTTTAAACCACGAGTATTGCATTTCTCTATTCACTCACTCACTCACTCACTCACTCACTCACTCACTCACTCACTCACTCACTCACTCACTCACTCACTCACTCACTCACTCACTCACTCACTCACTCACTCACTCACTCACTCACTCACTCACTCACTCACTCACTCACTCACTCACTCACTCACTCACTCACTCACTCACTCAACCACCACAGGTTGTGAGTGTCAGCTGGTTGAATAACGCCGATTAGTGAGCACGGCTATAAGTGTTTGCTCCACAATAATATTATCAGGGTTATTGTAGGCATAGCGCCCACAGTAAGCTAATAGCTACCTGCCACCCCCCCCCCCCCCCCACACTGTAGACAGTACTTATGTCTCTGCATTTTAACATTTACAGGGCTGAAGCATTCTGATCAATATTATACATTACAAAAGGTGACTTACTTTGATAACGCTATGAGTGTCTTGGTCAGTTCTTTCCGCTTTGTTTGTAAACCAATAGTTATGGATGCCCATTTATCACCAGTTGACCCTCGCAGTGCGGGAACCGATTGCTGATAATGATCACATACCCATCCAGCTGTGCAGCCTCATTTTTTATTCACCTTGAGATGAGAATTGCAGCAGCAATCCTCATCTCAAGGAGAATAAAAAATATCATATGTCAAAAAACACAAGTGTAATATTCCAAATGAGGCTATGTGATGTGATGTGGTGCGATGTGATGAGTCATGAGTCATGAGTTATAGCATGGTAAAGCGTGGTCTGTATGAAAAAAAGTGTGGCCTGTAGCAGTTAAAATGTGGCCTGTAGGAGTCAAAGCGTGGCCTGTGGGAGTCAAAGTGTGGCCTGTAGGAGTCAAAGCGTGGCTTGTGGGAGTCAAAGCGTGGCCTGTGGGAGTCAAAGCGTGGCCTGTGGGAGTCAAAGTGTGGCCTGTAGGAGTCAAAGCGTGGCTTGTGGGAGTCAAAGCGTGGCCTGTGGGAGTCAAAGCGTGGCCTGTGGGAGTCAAAGTGTGGCTTGTGGGAGTCAAAGCGTGGCTTGTGGGAGTCAAAGCGTGGCTTGTAGGAGTCAAAGCGTGGCCTGTGGGAGTCAAAGTGTGGCCTGTAGGAGTCAAAGCGTGGCTTGTGGGAGTCAAAGCGTGGCCTGTGGGAGTCAAAGCGTGGCCTGTGGGAGTCAAAGTGTGGCTTGTGGGAGGCAAAGCGTGGCCTGTAGGAGTCAAAGCGTGGCTTGTAGGAGTCAAAGCGTGGCCTGTGGGAGTCAAAGTGTGGCCTGTAGGAGTCAAAGCGTGGCTTGTAGGAGTCAAAGCGTGGCCTGTGGGAGTCAAAGTGTGGCCTGTAGGAGTCAAAGCGTGGCTTGTGGGAGTCAAAGCGTGGCCTGTGGGAGTCAAAGCGTGGCCTGTGGGAGTCAAAGTGTGGCTTGTGGGAGGCAAAGCGTGGCCTGTAGGAGTCAAAGCGTGGCCTGTGGGCGTCAAAGTGTGGCCTGTAGGAGTCAAAGTGTGGCTTGTGGGAGGCAAAGCGTGGCCTGTAGGAGTCAAAGCGTGGCCTGTGGGAGTCAAAGTGTGGCCTGTAGGAGTCAAAGCGTGGCTTGTGGGAGTCAAAGCGTGGCCTGTGGGAGTCAAAGCGTGGCCTGTGGGAGTCAAAGTGTGGCTTGTGGGAGGCAAAGCGTGGCCTGTAGGAGTCAAAGCGTGGCCTGTGGGCGTCAAAGTGTGGCCTGTAGGAGTCTAAGCGTGGCCTGTAGGAGTCAAAGCGTGGCCTGTAGGGGTCAAAGAGTGGCATGTAGGAGTCAAAGCGTGGCCTGTAGGAGTTAAAGCGTGGCCTGTAGGAGTCAAAGCGTGGCCTGTAGGAGTCAAAGCGTGGCCTGTAGGAGTCAAAGCGTGGCCTGTGGGAGTCAAAGCGTGGCCTGTAGGAGTCAAAGCGTGGCCTGTAGGAGTCAAAGCGTGGCCTGTAGGAGTCAAAGCGTGGCCTGTAGGAGTCAAAGCGTGGCCTGTAGGAGTCAAAGCGTGGCCTGTAGGAGTCAAAGCGTGTGGAGTGTGGAGCACTTGACCCTTTCCAGCCTGAATTTACCATTGACTTCAGTCGTGAATTGCTGCCGTAATTCTCGCCTTGGAGTGAATGATGATAACTTAATATGGATGATAAATTATGAAACATCATCATGCATTGTTGGAACAGTTTTGTTGTTGTCGTTTTAACCCTTTAACCGCCAAATTATTTAATTGGAATTTTCCTCTTTAAGTTTCGTCTTGCTGACGCGATCCACAACTTCAAGTGACTGAAAATTGTTCAGATTTGACAAAATGGAGGTCAACGAATTTCAAATCTTGCTTGCATTAATTGTCACGTTTTATCTTTAACAGGTTTAAAAGCTGATGTGTAATGTGCTAATAAAAAAGGT
Organism: Flabesymbios commensalis; assembly: GCA_964017125.1. Classification (NCBI taxonomy): domain Eukaryota; kingdom Metazoa; phylum Annelida; class Polychaeta; order Terebellida; family Flabelligeridae; genus Flabesymbios; species Flabesymbios commensalis. The sequence continues at coordinate 1,970,670 of OZ024918.1, forward strand.
AAAAAACGAATATGGACGGCACCGGCGGTTAAAGGGTTGAACTCGCAGGTTTAGTTAAGGAGTGCGTTATTAGAGGTATGCCTCGTGATGCATCGTGAGGATTTAAAAGGTGAAAGCGTGGAGTACTGCCGGCTGTGTGGGTGTACTAGTATCTGCCTGATACTGACAACACGTATTATCGTTCACAGCACACACCTAGGCCTGCCAGCAAAATACCAGCACTGAACTCACAGGAGCAGACCTGTATACAGCGCTTACTGGCCACACGGGCATATGGTCGTGAAGGACTCAACACTCCTGGTAGAAAGTACTCCAAATCGGCTGCTGTTCACGCTGAATTTATGAAGACTGGACTCAATGTTTTCTGTGAAGTTGTCCCTTGATTTGATAGGATAGCGTAGATGTTATTGTAAGGATAATGTGCTGGTATTAATAACGTTATTCTAAATACATGTGTAGTTTACGTGACTTTCTGTGGAGTAATGAACATGAGAGGGGACCGCCATTAACGTGGTCTATACCCATATTGTAGATCTAGTGTAACATGAGAGGGGACCGCCATTAACGTGGTCTACATCCACGTGGTACACCTAGCATAATGGTAAACATGTGGAGACAAGTGGGCATCAGCTGACCAGGTGAGTGTATTTAACATTATGACAAGGTGAGAGAATTGTAATATATTACTATATGTTCCTGATTCAGTTACACTGCATAGTAGGAGATTTTGTAGAACAGAATGGCACATGGCAGGCACATGACCCATGGTACATGACCCAAGGCACATGACCCATAACCATGGCTTATGTGCCTTGGGTGATGTCCAATGGCACGTGACCACGGGTCATGATCATGTGAGATTACATGACCCATGGTACATGGGCCATGTAATCTTCAAATATCAAATACCGATAATTGATTAACTTGATCGATGTTGATGCAATTTAGTTTTGAAAAGGACCCCCTGACCCCCCTCTGTGTGTCAGTACCCCCTGACCCCTCTCTAGGTGTGAGGACCCCTCAGTACCCCCTGACCCCCTCTGTGTGTCAGACCCCTGATCCCCCTCTGTGTGTCAGTACCCCTGACCTCTCTCTGGGTGTCAGTACCCCTGACCTCTCTCTGGGTGTCAGTACCCCTGACCTCTCTCTGGGTGTCAGGACCCCATGACCTCTCTCTGGGTGTCAGTACCCCTGACCTCCCTCTGGGTGTCAGGACCCCTGACCTCTCTCTGGGTGTCAGTACCCCTGACCTCTCTCTGGGTGTCAGACCCCTGACCTCCCTCTGGGTGTCAGTACCCCTGACCTCTCTCTGGGTGTCAGGACCCCTGACCTCCCTCTGTGTGTCAGGACCCCTGACCTCTCTCTGGGTGTCAGTACCCCTGACCTCTCTCTGGGTGTCAGACCCCTGACCTCTCTCTGGGTGTCAGTACCCCTGACCTCTCTCTGGGTGTCAGTACCCCTGACCTCTCTCTGGGTGTCAGACCCCTGACCTCTCTCTGGGTGTCAGGACCCCTGACCTCTCTCTGGGTGTCAGTACCCCTGACCTCTCTCTGGGTGTCAGTACCCCTGACCTCTCTCTGGGTGTCAGTACCCCTGACCTCTCTCTGGGTGTCAGACCCCATGACCTCTCTCTGGGTGTCAGTACCCCTGACCTCCCTCTGGGTGTCAGGACCCCTGACCTCTCTCTGGGTGTCAGTACCCCTGACCTCCCTCTGTGTGTCAGGACCCCTGACCTCTCTCTGGGTGTCAGTACCCCTGACCTCTCTCTGGGTGTCAGTACCCCTGACCTCCCTCTGTGTGTCAGTACCCATGACCTCCCTCTGGGTGTCAGGACCCCTGACCTCTCTCTGGGTGTCAGTACCCCTGACCTCTCTCTGGGTGTCAGACCCCTGACCTCTCTCTGGGTGTCAGGACCCCTGACCTCTCTCTGGGTGTCAGGACCCCTGACCTCTCTCTGGGTGTCAGACCCCTGACCTCTCTCTGGGTGTCAGGACCCCTGACCTCTCTCTGGGTGTCAGGACCCCTGACCTCTCTCTGGGTGTCAGTACCCATGACCTCTCTCTGGGTGTCAGTACCCCTGACCTCCCTCTGGGTGTCAGGACCCCTGACCTCTCTCTGGGTGTCAGTACCCCTGACCTCCCTCTGTGTGTCAGGACCCCTGACCTCTCTCTGGGTGTCAGGACCCCTGACCTCTCTCTGGGTGTCAGTACCCCTGACCTCTCTCTGGGTGTCAGGACCCCATGACCTCTCTCTGGGTGTCAGGACCCCTGACCTCTCTCTGTGTGTCAGGACCCCATGACCTCTCTCTGGGTGTCAGGACCCCTGACCTCTCTCTGGGTGTCAGGACCCCATGACCTCTCTCTGGGTGTCAGTACCCCTGACCTCCCTCTGGGTGTCAGGACCCCTGACCTCTCTCTGGGTGTCAGTACCCCTGACCTCTCTCTGGGTGTCAGTACCCCTGACCTCCCTCTGTGTGTCAGGACCCCTGACCTCTCTCTGTGTGTCAGGACCCCTGACCTCTCTCTGTGTGTCAGTACCCCTGACCTCCCTCTGGGTGTCAGACCCCTGACCTCTCTCTGGGTGTCAGGACCCCATGACCTCTCTCTGGGTGTCAGTACCCCTGACCTCCCTCTGGGTGTCAGGACCCCTGACCTCTCTCTGGGTGTCAGGACCCCTGACCTCTCTCTGGGTGTCAGACCCCTGACCTCCCTCTGGGTGTCAGACCCCTGACCTCTCTCTGTGTGTCAGGACCCCTGACCTCTCTCTGTGTGTCAGTACCCCTGACCTCCCTCTGGGTGTCAGACCCCTGACCTCTCTCTGGGTGTCAGTACCCCTGACCTCTCTCTGGGTGTCAGTACCCCTGACCTCTCTCTGGGTGTCAGACCCCTGACCTCTCTCTGGGTGTCAGGACCCCTGACCTCTCTCTGGGTGTCAGGACCCCTGACCTCTCTCTGTGTGTCAGACCCCATGACCTCTCTCTGGGTGTCAGTACCCCTGACCTCCCTCTGTGTGTCAGGACCCCTGACCTCCCTCTGGGTGTCAGGACCCCTGACCTCTCTCTGGGTGTCAGGACCCCTGACCTCTCTCTGGGTGTCAGTACCCCTGACCTCCCTCTGTGTGTCAGTACCCCTGACCTCTCTCTGGGTGTCAGTACCCCTGACCTCCCTCTGTGTGTCAGTACCCCTGACCTCTCTCTGTGTGTCAGTACCCCTGACCTCTCTCTGGGTGTCAGTACCCCTGACCTCTCTCTGTGTGTCAGTACCCCTGACCTCTCTCTGGGTGTCAGTACCCCTGACCTCTCTCTGGGTGTCAGGACCCCATGACCTCTCTCTGGGTGTCAGTACCCCTGACCTCTCTCTGGGTGTCAGACCCCTGACCTCTCTCTGGGTGTCAGACCCCTGACCTCTCTCTGGGTGTCAGGACCCCTGACCTCTCTCTGGGTGTCAGGACCCCTGACCTCTCTCTGGGTGTCAGGACCCCATGACCTCTCTCTGGGTGTCAGTACCCCTGACCTCCCTCTGGGTGTCAGTACCCCTGACCTCTCTCTGGGTGTCAGGACCCCTGACCTCTCTCTGGGTGTCAGGACCCCTGACCTCTCTCTGGGTGTCAGTACCCCTGACCTCCCTCTGGGTGTCAGACCCCTGACCTCTCTCTGGGTGTCAGACCCCTGACCTCTCTCTGGGTGTCAGGACCCCTGACCTCTCTCTGGGTGTCAGACCCCTGACCTCTCTCTGGGTGTCAGTACCCCTGACCTCTCTCTGGGTGTCAGACCCCTGACCTCTCTCTGGGTGTCAGGACCCCTGACCTCTCTCTGGGTGTCAGACCCCTGACCTCTCTCTGGGTGTCAGTACCCCTGACCTCTCTCTGGGTGTCAGACCCCTGACCTCTCTCTGGGTGTCAGTACCCCTGACCTCTCTGTGGGTGTCAGGACCCCTGACCTCTCTCTGGGTGTCAGGACCCCTGACCTCTCTCTGGGTGTCAGGACCCCTGACCTCTCTCTGGGTGTCAGGCCCCATGACCTCTCTTTGTGTGTCAGTACTCCCTGACCCCCCTTTGTGTGTCAGTACCCCCTGTCCCCTCTCTAGGTGGCAGGACCCCCTGACCCCCTGTGTGTGTCAGGACCCCCTGACCCCTCTCTGTGTGTCAGGAACCCCTGACCCCCCGCTGTGGGTCAGGACCCCCTGACCCTCTCTGTGTGTCAGGACCTCCTGACCCCCTCTCTGTGTGTCAGGACCCCCTGACCCCTCTCTGTGTGTCAGGACCCCCTGACCCTCTCTGTGTGTCAGGAACCCCTGCCCCCCCCCCGCTGTGGGTCAGGACCCCCTGACCCTCTTTGTGTGTCAGGACCTCCTGACCCCCTCTCTGTGTGTCAGGACCCCCTGACCCTCTCTGTGTGTCAGTACCCCCTGACCCCTGACTTTGTGTCAGGACCCCCTGACCCTCTCTGTGTGCCAGTACCCCCTGACCCCCTCTGTGGGTCAGGACCCCCTGACCCCCTCTGTGTGTCAGTACCCCCTGACCCCTCTCTGTGTGTCAGTACCCCCTGACCCCCTCTGTGGGTCAGGACCCCCTGACCCCCTCTGTGTGTCAGTACCCCCTGACCCCTCTCTGTGTGTCAGTACCTCCTGACCCCCCTCTGTGTGTCAGGACCCCTAACCCTCCTTTGTGTGTCAGGACCCCCTGACCCCCTCTGTGTGTCAGTACCCCCTGACCCCTCTCTGTGTGTCAGGACCCCTGACCCCCCTCTGTGTGTAAGAACCCCTAACCCTTCTTTCCTTTGTGTGTTAGGACCCCCTGGTCCCTTTCTGTGTGTCAGGACCCCCTAACCCCTCTCTAGGTGTCAGGACCCCCTGACCCCCTCTGTGTGTCAGTACCCCCTGACCCCTCTCTGTGTGTCAGGACCCCCTGACCCTCTCTGTGTGCCAGTACCCCCTGACCCCCTCTGTGGGTCAGGACCCCCTGACCCCCTCTGTGTGTCAGTACCCTCTGACCCCTCTCTGTGTGTCAGTACCCACTGACCCCCTCTGTGTGTCAGTACCCCCTGACCCCTCTCTGTGTGTCAGGACCCCCTGACCCCCTCTGTGTGTCAGTACCCCCTGACCCCTCTCTGTGTGTCAGTACCCCCTGACCCCTCTCTGTGTGTCAGTACCCCCTGACCCCTCTCTGTGTGTCAGTACTCCCTGACCCCCTCTGTGTGTCAGTACCCCCTGACCCCTCTCTGTGTGTCAGTACCCCCCATTTTAGTTAAATGTGTATATTCTGTTTGAGCTCACAGGCGTAGGATAAAGTCTAGTTTTCTACCTCCGACCAGTAGATGGCTCCGTCTGTCACATGACAAGATCAGCCACTCACCGCCGTCATTCAGTGGTTATTTTTTATTACGGGTAGAATACCATACCATGCAATCTTCAAGCGAAGAAAAAAATAGTTGATCTTGATAACCAGAGCCGCTTTGAGCAGCGCATCGTTTTAGCGTATTATTCATTACCTACCTGTCCGATTGCATTTAAACCTCGTGTAGACGTTTTCGGATGTTTCCCGCGATATCTGGACTAGGTTAGCTTGACTTTTTGCATACAGGTTAGGTCCGATGGTACACGACATATCCCACTTAAAATCACCTTTCTTGCCGTGAAAATGTCAGATCGGTTCTGAAATGGTGGGTGTAGTCAGGTAGCTTAGCAAAAAAAACGATAATTGGCGGATAAAAGCACCAAATTTTGCATGACACTCCCATAAGACCCATTAATCAACATTAGCCTAGGAGCCCTCCTGAATTTTGAAAAGTGTTGACGTGAAACGTAAAAAATTCAAAATGGCCGCCATTTTGACCAAAGTCAAGGATTAAATTGATATAATTTTCGATATAATATAAGCAGATGCATGATTTTGGTATCTACCATAGGGTTTTCATGTTTGCCCAACATAATGGTGTGGCCAGAAATTACTTTGGACATTGCATTGTGGGTAAAATCTAAGATGGCCTCCATTTTCGCAAGGTTAAGCTATAAATTGACATTATTTTCGACAGAATGGACACAAAAGCATACTTTTGGTGTCCACCATAGGGTTTTCGGGTATGCCCGACATAGTGGAGTGGTTTGAAAGTACTTTAGATATTGCATTATGGGTAAAATCCAAGATGGCCGCCATTTGTGAAAAAACAAAAATTAATATAATTGTCAACATAATGGAAGCAGATTCGTAATTTTGGTAACAACCATGTAGGATTTTTATACGCCCTTGCGACTGGCAAACATATTATTAGACAGTCTATATACTAAGATGGCAGTCATTAGACAAACAAAATGGCCGCCAGAGGGCCATGACAGGGCACAAAGTATGTGTAACTTTTAATTAGGATTGAGAGCTACATACATGCAGGCGTCATTTAAGAGCCGCCACAGAACCACGAACGAACACAAAATATGTATAACTTTAGCAGGAATTGAAATAGATCAATGAGTTTGGCGTTGATCAGAGTTCTCAGGTATGGTTGACATTGTGGCATTGTCAAAAATAGGCCAAGCATCAGAGATGGGAATAGTCCATATAAGATGTTGACGTTAGGTAGACAGATATGTTGGGGACTATTGGCCGTATTTGGGTCTGACGTTTAGGCCGATGAACATGAATTAGACCTGTTAATACATATAAGAACTATAATAAAATGTCAGGTTTTGTGGTTATTCGAGGTCCTAGCTCTTTCTGGGAATTGAAGGCGGCTTTTAAACTTAGCCTCGGAACTTCAATTATTATCACAAACACTATTTCATTATATCTTTCATGACACAAAGAGGGGAATTTAACCACGTTTTCGAACGCTTGAGAACGACTGTTAATTACATGCACATGCACATTTTTTCTGGTATTCACAGATATTTTAAACGTCTTAAATGTGAAATCAAATATTGTAGTGTTTTATAACAAGACAGTTCGCTGCTAGAGACCAAACTGGTGGTCATCATCAACAGATATGGGGGAATTGTGGCAGTCACAGTCGAGTGACAGTCTATCTGTCAAGAAATTCTTCAATTATCCAATAATTTTAAAGAGATTATGTATGTTCAGTCAATAAATCATTGTGAATATCCAAGGGTTCACCACAGGTCTTAAAGCTATATGTGACTAAACTACAGAACCTATGAGTATCGAACAGAAAAGGTAATCCCTGTGCGACACTATATCAAGTTCCACATGACCTCGTCACCAAACTGTTTGTAGACAAAAAAATGACAACAATGCTTCTAAATGCTTATTGATTTTTGTCTAAGATTGGGTACCTTGTTGCATTAAAAATGCTCAAATGGACATTGATAGTCCTGAGGAAATGTGGCAATAATTGTTTTTGACTTCGTATAAAACGTTGGGTCATTTAATAATTTGATGGATTTTAAACCTTGAACTAGTCATTCTGAATGCTTTTTCTGTAGATATTACAGTTTGTTCCAAGAACAGTCTGCATACTGTATTCGACAGCTACAATTTGTGCAATACGCTATCCAAAAGAGGGAAGGGGTATACTTATCAAAAGATTATCCTGTCACGGCCACGTGGTACCCAATTCGGCTTCCTACTGGCCAATATATTTACCCCTTTACCATGGTCACGCTACAATGTCTAGCATATATATATATAAAAAAAATATAGCCACCAAAACCATCCATCTATGTCTATTTCAGCAAAGCTACATAGGCCCGGAGTGGCCATTAAGGTTTTAAAATATCGATCATCTCTAAAATTATTTTCTGATCATGTCGGGCGGTGTATCTGAGAACCCTGTGATGGACTACAAAATCATCGATTTATCCTAATTCCGGCGAAGGTTATACACATTTCTTGTACGGCCATATCTTTGTGATAGTTATTTTGCTTGTCTTATGGCCGCCATCGACCATTTACTACATCGACCATCTCTAAAGTTGTTTTAAATGACACCAAAATGGTCATATGTCGGGCTACCTATCTGAAGCCCCTATTGTAGACACCGATATATGCTACTTCCAGTTATAGATATTTCCCGCTCTATCATGAATCTCTTTCTATCTTGTCCGAAATTATAAAAAAAATGTTTGACACGAACGTCGTTTTACCGTTACCTTGTCAAATGGCGGCCATCTTGAATTTTACCCACAGTAAAATGTTTGAACTTCCCCCTAGCCACACCACTAAATCGAGAATACATGGAAACCAACGACATACACCTAAACGTGACGCTTCTTTTATGTTGTCTAAAATTATGTGAATTAATTGTTTTGACCTTGCCCACATGGCGGCCATCTTGGATTTTGCTCACAATGCAATGACTAATGTACGTTCCGGCCACACCCGTATGTCAGACATACTTGAAAATCCTATGGTACACACCAAAATTATGCTTGTGCTTCTATTCTGTTCAAAATAATTTAAATTCATTGTTTTACCTTGCACAAATGGCGGCCAATACTTTCTTACTACATCACTATGTCAGGTATAACTGATGCCCGTATGCTAGACACCAAAATCAAGAATCTGCATCTATTCTATCGAAAATAATATCATTTTACTGTTTCATCTTGTACAAATGAAGGCCATTTTGGATTTGGTCACTTTTTGGTGTCTTAAGTAGAAAAAAATTTTGGGCTCCTAGGCTAACTTTGATCAGGATAGGCTACTGAACCCTCAAAAAAATATTTGGTGCTTTTATCCGCCCGATATCGTTTTGCCTAAAATTTGATGCTAAGCTACCTGACTAGTAGATCTGCGCATGCTTCGAGAATGGACGGGATCATTGCACAAAGTAGGGGTGATCAGGTTCTAGGCCTATTCACATGAATCATGATACATGAATGAGGGACCCAAATTCTAGGCTAGACTAGCATATTTCTTTACAACTGTAAATGATAACAATGGTATATATATATATATAATATTTGGTGAAAAAGAGGTTGATTCAATTGGTTAAGACTGGATAATGCATGTTTGAAAGTAGAATTTATGTGGTGTAGACCTACACAAATTAGTGTAACAGAGTGGATGATAATCATGTAGGCCTTTAATTTTTTTTTCGAGTCCAGCATTATGCCTACATGTATAGGCCTATCTATATCGTTTAATTAATTGGATTATTGGCATATTTATATGGTCATCACTTAAATTTCAGGCCCATAAATATATAATATTATAATGGATATAAATATTACGACTTTTTCAAAGTAGTTTTAAATGGTAGACTAGCCTACTGTAGGCCTGTAGATACGACGAAGATGCGTTGCCGGTAGCCGGTCGGCCTGCTGCACAGTCACTGGGTGGCAGCCCCAATGGAGATTGCAGCCGGCTTTTGCTGAAGTCATGAAAATGGCTAGCCCTGGAAACCGTCTGTCCTGGCATTTGTTATTAGAGACTATAAAATAAATGTCGTAGGCTTACTGTATAAATACTATGCAAGCCTAAGGTAGGTTTATTGGCAACAAAAGACAGAAGACAAGATGTGACCTACAAAGTATGTGGCCTATAATGTGAAACTTGTAAACGTCATCATTGCAATTCATAGATGTTAATTATTGGTGGCCAGACTATTGCAAATGAAACTGTCACTCGTGAGTTTGTTGCGATTTTCACTGACACTGTGTGAGTTGTGATCGTCACCTGTCATCCACTGTGTCGCCAAATTCGCGCTTTCACAGCTTCGATCCGCGACAACAGCAATTAGTAGCCTAACGGTTAGGGGGTTAAGATAATGCGCGAGTCTTCTCAATCAGAGTACTGATCTTCACCCAGTGTCACTCGTTTAGTTGTTATCAACAATAACAATTAATGGGGATTAGTTTGATGAGTGGATGTGTTTAATTAATTCATACAAATAATTGAAGATTTATAATTCATTTAATAGGGGGAGGTGGGTAAATTGGATACCTTAACTTAGAAGTAATAATGTTAAATGATCAAACAGAGAGTATAATGGACATGGTGTCCAACATACCCGCTTTCTGTCATCTCCAATGGAAATAAAGCACAGCCCAGTAAACACAAAGCTATTGTATAACATTTATACAACGTCAGCCTGACGTGTTCGACGTTGGTCCAACATATTGTTATAAATGTTATACAAATGTTTTGTGTTTGCTGGGAGAGGTGGGTATATTGGACAGCTTAAGGACTATGCTGTTATTTATTTAGTTGATCAATCAATAATAAACAATATGTTGTATTTTCTAGGGGGTAGCGGGGGTCAGTTGAGCCAATTTTCAAAAACACCCTTACCAAATCCACAGAAAATTAAGTACAGTGGAGACCCCGTATAGAACCACAAAGCGGACCATCCCGGAATACGGACCACCTTTTTTCAGTCCCAAATATTTCCCCATCCACATAATGTATTATCAGATTCAGAAAGCGGACCGACCCGCGATTCGGGACACGGACCACCCTTTTTCAGTCCCAAATCTTGAAGAACTCGAAAAACGGACCAGCAAAAAAATTAATTCACACTTTTACAGTTATATATGCATCAATTAAGGGACCAGCTGCGGGCTGGATTCACTAATGGGACGCAGGCCACATTTGTGTTTTGCACATCACCGGGTGTGAAGATATTACAACTGTTGCCCAACTGATTGAGCATAAAGACGAGTTAGATACTGTAGATCATCTTCCTGGCAGCAAGTCTTGACACAGCGAGGCCTCAGGAGTAGCGAACCTTGCGGGAGAAAATGCTGTAGATATAAAAAATGGGTTCCACCACATCAAAATACATAGTCTCTACCTGTCTACTGTCCAGCGGAGCCTTTTAGTAACATTAAATAAAAAAGCCAGTGACACAACATCTAATAGCTATCAACCTTTATGGTTACGCTGCTGGAGGGGAGACATATCCAGTTTTTTTTTAAAACCTACTCTTCTAGAACTTATTATACAACTAAGATCATTCTTATTGATCTAGGTAAACAGTCCTTCCAAGTAAACACGATCTGCCACCAGTGTTGGTTTAAAGTTGAGCCAGCGTCATGGACCAGCATTGAACCAATGTTGGTTTAACGTCTCCATTTTATGGGTGGGTCACTTTCTTTTAATGACAGATGACAGAGATAGAGGAGTAACATTTATGTTTTGCATATAAAAATCAGACAAAAGAGATGGAGAGATGACATGTTTGTGACAAGCCCCGCTGTGTGTACGTCCCCTGGCGAGTGGGATGGAGACATGACAAGCCTCGCTGTCTGCACGCCCCCTGGTGAGTGCCAATCTGCTGAAGGGTACATTAGTGTCGCCCTGACTCACCAGGGGAGCCAGCTGTCAGTTTTACCTCCAGGTTTTGCAGGATTCTTTTCAGATTCATGTCAAATTATTGTCAGATACCTCTCAGATTCCTGTCAGATTCCTGTCAGATTCCTGTCAGATTTCTGTAAAATTCCCGTCAGATTCCTGTCAGATTCTTGTCAGATTCCTGTTATATTCGGGGAGCCTCCGTGACCGAGACGTAGCGTGCTCGCCCTCAGACCGCCAGGGCTCGAATTTCGAATCCTGTGTCTGGAGGACAGTGTCATTTCATTTATCTCACCATCCTCAGGAGGTTCTCCTGGCCCAGTTTAGCCTATATGTGCACAAAGGTGGCTTAAAGCCCGATTCATTCCATTTTTTCTGTTATATTCCGGTCAAATTCCTGTCAGATTCCTGTCAAATTCGTGTCAGATTCCTGTCAGATTCCTGTCAGATTTCTGTCAGATTCCTGTAAAATTTGTGTCAGATGAATGTCAGATTCTTGTCAGATTCCTGTAAGATTCCCACCAGATGCATGTCAGATTCCTGTCAAATTCCTGTCTGGTTCCTGTTAAATTCCTGTCAGATTCCTGTAAGATTAATGTTAGTTTTCTGTCAGATTCCTGTCAGATTAAAGGGGCCAAAGTTCATCTAATAGAGAATAAAAGGGCCAAAATACATCAAATGAAAACTGAACGGGTCAAAGCTCATCAAGTTTAGATTAAAGGGGTCAAGGTACATCTAGTTTACATTAAAGGGGCCAAAGTTCATTAAGTGGAAACTAAGGCGGTCAAAAGTACATCAAGTGGAAATTAAAGGGGCCAAAGTACATCAAGTGGACATTAAAGAGGTCAAAGTACATCAAGGGGAAATTAAAGGCTTCAAAGTACATCAAGTTTAGATTAAAGGGGTCAAACTACATCAAGTGGAAATTAAAGGGGTCAAACAACATCAAGTGAACAATAAAGGGGTCTAAGTACATCAAGTTTAGATTAAAGGGGTCAAAGTACACAAAGTGGTACTAAATGTGAGAGAATATAAAGGGTTCAGTGGTTTTAAATGGGATAAAAAATCAGAGGATACTACACATCACATCATGGTGACGCATTCGGTTTGCCTGTGTAGCCTAGAGAAAGACTGAGTCTTATATAGGTTCTCCAAACTGTTCAAAGACATGTGGTGTGGAATACAGTCTATGGCACAGTTCACTATGGGTAGCCCCTGTATTCATTGGATAACACTTCGGATTGTATCCTGTTTATTGTCACAGAGTACATAGTGTTACGTCTCAGCTAACAGAAGTACGCCCGCACAATACTGGTTTATTGTTGGTCCACCGTCTGCAACGCTGGTCCAACATTAAATCAGCATCAGGTCAACTTTTCGATTAATCAGTGGTATCATTTATCCCCCTATCTTAGTGAGGGCTCTATAGAGGGGTGTGGGAGATGCCACATGTGACATGTCGATGTATCTAACAGATGTATTCTACATGACCCCCTGGACTGAAATAACACTGTGTAGTCCACAAATAACGACATGACAGTGTGCAAAACCCCCAAAACAATTGTTCTTGACACGTGTTCTGTCTCGAGTTGACAGCGATTGGTGCTCTTTCGTGTTTCACGTATAGCGGGCTATTTATGCGAAAAAGTGAAGTTTTTATGAATTATTTGAATAAAGTCAGGGATGTTTGTGTTAACATCTATTCGTTCTTTCGCTCATTTTATATGCCTCGGCTGATTTTATTGATTAAGTTGTTCGCTTACTGGCTCATTCATTCGCTCGTTCAAGTAACAACAACTAACAAGTAACAAATATTTATTGATGATGGTTCCTGTAAGAGGAATATGACAGAAGTTAGTTCGCAAGTTTGTTCGCGTTCGCTCGTTCATCCATGTATTCTCTCATTCGTTCATTCTATTCATTCGCTCCTTTTTCCTTTTGTTCATTTTGCTTGTGCTTTAATTCATTTGCTTGTGCCTTCATTGGTTCATGTTCTCGGCCGATGGCTCATTCATTCATTCATTCATTCATTCATTCATTCATTCATTCATTCATTCATTCATTCATTCATTCATTCATTCATTCATTCATTCATTCATTCATTCATTCATTCATTCATTCATTCATTCATTCATTCATTCATTCATTTCTTTATTTATTTGTTCATTCATTCATTCATTCATTCATTCATTCATTCATTCATTCATTCATTCATTCATTCATTCATTCATTCATTCATTCATTCATTCATTCATTCATTCATTCATTTATTTTTTCATTCATTCATTCATTCATTCGTTGATTTCTTTATTCGCTCGTTCATTGGTTCGTTGGCTCGTTCCTTTGTCGTTCGCTCATACCCATTTGATCATGGTTTTCACGTGAACTGACATGTGCCATTCTTGATAGCAATAGAAATATTAAATATATCTCCTGACAATTGATGAAGATCGCTACATAATTTGGTGATATCACAATGTAAAGTTATCTGAACAGCCCTTCAGTTCATGCCCACTGAATTCCATATTTATAATGCGAACCATATCCGAGCAAACACGAGACGTTGGAAAATGTTGGGCTGGTGTTGGGCTAGCGTGGTGGACGCTGGCCCAACACCAGCCTAACATTGGGCCAACGTCTCGTGTTTGCTGGGTATCAACATGTCCATGACGTGACCTCTGCGACCCTATCTGACCTTTGTGACTGGTTCAATGCAGGCTTAATGCTGGGCCAGCGTATTTGACATAAGCCCAACATTAAGCCAACGCTGGGTCATTATCTAATACTTATTGCGATCAAACTGAAGTAGTACGTGCCAATTTAGCACGGCGTGAAGTGTCATAAAACCTGGATTTATCGCTCAGTGGCTGACTGCTGAACGCTGTAAAATCCACGGCGGACGGACGAAATCAAAGTCAAGTAATTGCCAACTAATCCTTTTTTATAGAGGTATAGGTTCTGCTCGGGTGACATACAAAATGAACTGACGAAGTGGTGCATTTTTATGATAATTTATGATAATTTATTCCTTTATGTTGATATTATGGATAGGACTTTCATCTCTACAAAAACTGTACGGATAAACAATGTGGAATGGACGATAATGTATGTGTTTGTGTATAGACACTTATGTACCGCCATGCTGATGGTACCACATTGTAAACAACAGAGCTGAACACCCCCAAACAACTGATCATTTATATAAAAATATCTTGTTGTATTTTACCAGGCAACAAAATCGCTATTTTGCTTCAGCATGGTAGAGAGAGCTGCATTAATTGGCTGTAGGTCGTGTGTTTTATAAAAATGAAATGAATCGGGCTTTAGGCCACCTTTGTGCACATATAGGCTAAACTGGGCCAGGAGAACCTGAGGAAGATGAGATGATTGAAATGACCTGTCCTCCAGACACAGAATTCGAAATTCGAGCCCTGGCGGTCTGAGGCCGAGCACGCTACCTCTCGGTCACGGAGGCTCCCCACAATACTGACTTTCACACGTGGATGGGGAAGAAACATTTTTCGTTCCTTTCAAACCGCCGAGACCGGGAACCGAGCCCCGAATTCTGGCGTGAAAGGCAGCGGTGCTAACCACTACCCTAGGGCCCCCGCCCGTGTGTGTTTATAAAGGCAGCGGTGCTAACCACCACCCTGGGGCCCCCGCCCGTGTGTGTTTATAAAGGCAGCGGTGCTAACCACTACCCTAGGCCCCCCGCCCGTGTGTGTTTATAAAGGCAGCGGTTCTAACCATTACCCTAGGGCCCCCGCCCGTGTGTGTTTATAAAGGCAGCGGTGCTAACCACTACCCTAGGGCCCCCGCCCGTGTGTGTTTATAAAGGCAGCGGTTCTAACCACCACCCTAGGGCCCCCGCCCATGTGTGTTTATAAAGGCAGCGGTTCTAACCACCATCCTAGGTCCCCGCCCATGTGTGTTTATAAAGGCAGCGGTGCCAACCACCACCCTAGGGCCCCCGCCCATGTGTGTTTATAAAGGCAGCGGTTCTAACCACCATCCTAGGTCCCCGCCCGTGTGTGTTTATAAAGGCAGCGGTGCCAACCACTACCCTAGGGCCCCCGCCCGTGTGTGTTTATAAAGGCAGCGGTTCCAACCACCACCCTAGGGCCCCCGCCCATGTGTGTTTATAAAGGCAGCGGTTCTAACCACCATCCTAGGTCCCCGCCCGTGTGTGTTTATAAAGGCAGCGGTGCCAACCACCACCCTAGGGCCCCCGCCCTGTGTGTGTTTATAAAGGCAGCGGTGCCAACCACCATCCTAGGCCCCCGCCCGTGTGTGTTTATAAGGGCAGCGGTTCTAACCACCACCCTAGGGCCCCCGCCCGTGTGTGTTTTATACGTTGGCAACAAAACACCTGTCAAATCCTGTCAAACTGTTTACCCCTTTTTAACTACTGAATTATTCAATTTAAATTTTCACTCACCTGAATTTGTGTCTCGCTGACGCGATCCACAACTTCAAGTGAATGAAAATTATCCAGATTTGACAAAATTTAAGTCGACTATTTTCAAATCATGCGGATGTTCAAAAAGGGGCATGCTTAATGTGGCAATAAAAAATGAAAAACAGAATATATTCGGAACCGGCGGTTAAAGGACTAATAAACAGAAGGTTCAATATTGAACCCTAGCAGTCTAAAATGTCGTAAGTGTCACTCATTTCAGTGGCAGATGCCACACTTTGCCTTCTAGAGGAGTCATATGTGAAACAAAATATACACAGCCTTAACCTTTACAGCGCGGGAATCTGACGTCTGTAGACGTCAGATTCTGACGTATAAAGTCGATCCCCGCACTGTAAGAAGAAAAATATTTATAATGGTCGTAAACCCATAACATAGGTATTCAAATGAATCAGAAAGAGATAACTAAGAGTAAGACTTGTATGATTATTTCAAATTGAAAAAGCAACACTTTTATCACAATGATTTATACAAAAATATTCAGCGTTGTAATAAATAATTCTGGAATCGCAGGTCATGATTCTTTAGTAAATAGTAATTTTAACAACCATTATTCTCTATTATTCCACGCAACAATAAACATCCCAAATTCCCTTTGAATTATCATGTCTGATTCTGAGACGATCGGCCTGCGGCGTTAGCAAACACTGATGTATAAAAGCAAAAAATTGGAAGACGCGGAGTCGAATAGTACAACTCAATCACGTTATTCACCACTTTGAAGCCCCATTTTTCATCAAACCAAGCATTTTTATTCTATACAAGATGGTAATTGCTTCAACAACTGACTGAACTAGAACAGAGATA
Organism: Flabesymbios commensalis; assembly: GCA_964017125.1. Taxonomy (NCBI): domain Eukaryota; kingdom Metazoa; phylum Annelida; class Polychaeta; order Terebellida; family Flabelligeridae; genus Flabesymbios; species Flabesymbios commensalis. The sequence continues at coordinate 1,987,198 of OZ024918.1, forward strand.
CACGACATAAACGACAAAAGATAAGCAATGATATATGCAGGGTTCAATTAAATGAAAACTAAAATCAAAAAATTCAGCATCTGAAGAGTTACCGTTAGTGAAGAGTTACCTTTAGTGAAGAGTTACCGTTAGTGAAGAGTTACCGTGAGTGAAGAGTTACCGTTAGTGAAGAGTTACCGTTAGTGAAGAGTTACCGTTGGCGAAGAGTTACCGTTAGTGAAGAGTTACCGTTAGTGAAGAGTTACCTTTAGTGAAGAGTTACCGTTAGTGAAGAGTTACCGTGAGTGAAGAGTTACCGTTAGTGAAGAGTTACCGTTGGCGAAGAGTTACCGTTAGTGAAGAGTTACCGTTAGTGAAGAGTTACCGTTAGTGAAGAGTTACCGTGAGTGAAGAGTTACCGTTAGTGAAGAGTTACCGTGAGTGAAGAGTTACCGTGAGTGAAGAGTTACCGTTAGTGAAGAGTTACCGTTAGTGAAGAGTTACCGTTAGTGAAGAGTTACCGTTGGCGAAGAGTTACCGTTAGTGAAGAGTTACCGTGAGTGAAGAGTTACCTTTAGTGAAGAGTTACCGTGGGTGAAGAGTTACCGTTAGTGAAGAGTTACCGTGAGTGAAGAGTTACCTTTAGTGAAGAGTTACCGTTAGTGAAGAGTTACCGTTAGTGAAGAGTTACCGTTAGTGAAGAGTTACCGTTAGTGAAGAGTTACCGTTAGTGAAGAGTTACCGTTGGCGAAGAGTTACCGTTAGTGAAGAGTTACCGTGAGTGAAGAGTTACCTTTAGTGAAGAGTTACCGTGGGTGAAGAGTTACCGTTAGTGAAGAGTTACCGTGAGTGAAGAGTTACCTTTAGTGAAGAGTTACCGTGAGTGAAGAGTTACCGTTGGCGAAGAGTTACCGTTAGTGAAGAGTTACCGTGAGTGAAGAGTTACCTTTAGTGAAGAGTTACCGTTAGTGAAGAGTTACCGTGAGTGAAGAGTTACCGTTAGTGAAGAGTTACCGTTAGTGAAGAGTTACCGTGAGTGAAGAGTTACCGTGAGTGAAGAGTTACCGTTAGTGAAGAGTTACCATGAGTGAAGAGTTACCGTTAGTGAAGAGTTACCGTTAGTGAAGAGTTACCGTTAGTGAAGAGTTACCGTGAGTGAAGAGTTACCGTTGGCGAAGAGTTACCGTTAGTGAAGAGTAACCGTGAGTGAAGAGTTACCGTTAGTGAAGAGTTACCGTTAGTGAAGAGTTACCGTGAGTGAAGAGTTACCGTTAGTGAAGAGTTACCGTTAGTGAAGAGTTACCGTGAGTGAAGAGTTACCGTTAGTGAAGATATACCGTTAGTGAAGAGTTACCGTGAGTGAAGAGTTACCGTGAGTGAAGAGTTACCTCTAGAAGAGTTACCGTGAGTGAAGAGTTACCGTTAGTGAAGAGTTACAGTGAGTGAAGAGTTACCGTGAGTGAAGAGTTACCGTTAGTGAAGAGTTACCGTGAGTGAAGAGTTACCGTGAGTGAAGAGTTACCGTTAGTGAAGAGTTACCGTGAGTGAAGAGTTACCGTTAGTGAAGAGTTACCGTTAGTGAAGAGTTACCATGAGTGAAGAGTTACCTTTAGTGAAGAGTTACCGTGGGTGAAGAGTTACCGTGAGTGAAGAGTTACCGTGAGTGAAGAGTTACCGTTAGTGAAGAGTTACCGTTAGTGAAGAGTTACCGTTAGTGAAGAGTTACAGTGAGTGAAGAGTTACCGTTAGTGAAGAGTTACCGTGAGTGAAGAGTCACCGTGAGTGAAGAGTTACCGTGAGTGAAGAGTTACCGTTAGTGAAGAGTTACCGTGAGTGAAGAGTTACCGTGAGTGAAGAGTTACCGTGAGTGAAGAGTTACCATTAGTGAAGAGTTACCTTTAGTGAAGAGTTACCGTGGGTGAAGAGTTACCGTTAGTGAAGAGTTACCGTTAGTGAAGAGTTACCGTTAGTGAAGAGTTACCGTTAGTGAAGAGTTACCGTGAGTGAAGAGTCACCGTGAGTGAAGAGTTACCGTGAGTGAAGAGTTACCGTTAGTGAAGAGTTACCGTGAGTGAAGAGTTACCGTGAGTGAAGAGTTACCGTGAGTGAAGAGTTACCTCTAGAAGAGTTACCGTGAGTGAAGAGTTACCGTTAGTGAAGAGTTACCGTTAGTGAAGAGTTACAGTGAGTGAAGAGTTACCGTGAGTGAAGAGTTACCGTTTGTGAAGAGTTACCGTTAGTGAAGAGTTACCGTTAGTGAAGAGTTACCGTGAGTGAAGAGTTACCGTTAGTGAAGAGTAACCGTGAGTGAAGAGTTACCGTGAGTGAAGAGTTACCGTTAGTGAAGAGTTACCGTGAGTGAAGAGTTACCGTGAGTGAAGAGTTACCGTTGGCGAAGAGTTACCGTGAGTGAAGAGTTACCGTTAGTGAAGAGTTACCGTGAGTGAAGAGTTACCGTGAGTGAAGAGTTACCGTGAGTGAAGAGTTACCGTGAGTGAAGAGTTACCGTGAGTGAAGAGTTACAGTTAGTGCTTCATTATTTGGTTTTTCAATTCATTTCAGTTGCTATTTGCTGAATTGTTACATGTTCTGTTAAATGCATTAAATTTAGAAATCAAAATTTATCTCCATCAATGACGCTTTTTCCATCATATCGGCCTACTTTTAGCCGATCTATATATAGTCCGCTCTTTGGCAGTGATTCTGGGTCACGTGTAAATAGATAAATCTGTACACAACTAACCAAAAAAACACATACGTTGAATCAATGCTGGATCAATGTTGGCCCACCGTCTACGACGCTTGACCAACATTAATCCAGCATTAGGTAAAATCTTGTGTTTGCTGGGAAGTGCTCTGATTATAAACCCTATGTAAGCTCCGGGCTCAGTCAAAATAACCCTTCATGTTCCAGGCTCAGTCAAAATAACCCTTCATGTTCCAGGCTCAGACAAAATATTCTATTCAGTTGTGTTTTAACCCTTTAAAGTCCAGGCTTTGACAAAATAACCTTTCAGATATGTATCAACCCCTTATGTCCCAGGTTCAGACGATATGACTCTTTGAGTTAACCATTTAGACAATCAGCATGCCTCAAAATAACATTTTGTCTTCCTAAAAACAGACTTATTTTCCAACACGTATTTAGTTTTAGAACCAAGAGACCATAAGCTGTTTAACAATACATGGTGAATTTGTCGCCCACTTCAAGTCATTTTCACTCACTACGGTATGTCAAGAATTGTGAGAGCATTAGGCGGCTTGTAGTGATGGAGATTTTAATGGTGAATTTAGGCTTGAAAGGGTCAATATATGATATATGATATGATATATATGACACATGATATGATAATTAATTTGAAACAGGTTATTGGTTTTAATTCAATAAGTAATATATTATGATTGAAAACTAAGTCAGTATGTGCCACTTTTTAAGTAAGTAATATATTATAATTCAAAACTAAGTCAGTATGGGACACTTTTTAAGGCTCAGTTATAAGGAGACGTGTTAATATAATGTAGCTATAATTTATTTCTTTGATCTTCGGTGCCCGCAGTGTTTGTTTTTGGACTTTGATCGTATTTTCTGTATTGTTCATGAGCAGTACAGTAAAAAAATCCAAGGCAAACACTAGTGTTTTATCATTTACACCCTGTAACCTTTGTGACGTCACGATATAATTATTTGACAGCAACATTTATAACTCATAGAATTGTTTGACACCAACATTTATATTTTTGATACAAACATATATAACTCATTTACAGTATGATAACCAAATTACAATCTCATCCCCCAATTGTCAAATTTCTCGATCAGCATGATAAAGTGTCCTGAGGAGGAAGCATACCAAGATCTAACATTAACCCTTTGACTTCCAGGCCGGGGTGCATGCCAGGATCCAGATATACTGGTGTAGGAGTTCTATTTTTCGTCATTTGAAGCTGGAATTGCTAACGCAATTTCCAGCTTCAAATAACGAAAAATACATAAATGTAGTATATATTTGACGAAAATTTGTGTCATTTTATGGTTACGTTCATTGACGAATGACGACGGAAATTTCCGTCATGTATGGTAGTGAAAAGGTTAAGTGAGACCAGCTTGGATGAAAAAGGAGACATTTTAATATTTTTACTTGTTCCCAGAAAAAAAGTGATTTTGTTGGATCACTGTCAGCGACACTGGCCTAGCAATAATATCATTGTCAGCGACCCATAGCTGTATGGGTAAATTATTCACATGTGTTTTGAATACCAGATTATCAGAATATCTAAGAGTTAACAAATTGAATGGCCCAGAACCTGAGAACAGGCCGGTTTTAAAGCAGGTTATTCAACAGTGGATCATATATATTCACTTTGAAAGCCATGATCGACCTATTTCTTTTTAGACAGAAGAAATTATACGTGTGTAATTTAGATGTTAAAAAAGGTTTTGATAATGTCAATAGGCTAAAATTGTGGCAAAAGCTGATCTCATGTGATATAACTGGGAAAATATTAACCATCATTAAAAATATGTACAATAAGGCTAAATCGTGTGATTCAACAAATGGGACTAAGTCCACAAATTTTCCCTGTCAAATAGGAGTAAGACAAGGAGAAAATCTATCACCACTTCTTTTTTCAATCTACTTATCAGATCTGGAATCATTTTTGTCATCTAAATACAACGGGTTCATGGGCAGTGAATTTATTGATGATAATGCAATCGCCACATATTTAAAACTTCACATATTGCTGTATGCCGATGACACTGTATTGTTGGCAGTCTCATCCGACGACTTACAGAAATCAATAAATGTTATGTTAACTTATTGTGATGATTGAGATCTGACTATCAGCACTGATAAAACTAAAGTTATGATTTTATTCAGAGGAAAGATTAGAAAAAAACATGTATTTAATTTTGGAAATCATGTATTAGAAAATGTCGATAGCTATAAGTATCTTGGTTTGTTATTTAATTATGATGGTAAGTTTAAACAGACTAAAAATGATCTTCTGGTGCGGGGCACTAGAGCCATGTTTACAGTGCTTTGTAAAGCTCGCTCTTTTAACTTTCCCATTGATTTTCAACTAGAACTATTTGATGTATTAGTGGTTCCATTTATATTATATGGTTGTGAAGTTTGGTCTTCCGATGGTTGTGATATTTTGGAAAAAATACACCTTCGTTTTTGCAAAATCATTCGCTCATTGAGAACATCTACGCCGAGTTGCATAGTTCACGGTGAACTGGGCAGAAAGCCGCTAGAAATAATCAGAAATAATCGCGAAAACGCGCGCTCTGTCATTCTGGGCTCGTCGCGTCACAACCACGGAGACCAAACTTAGCACCATTTTGTATAAATTATTATATAATATGCATTTGTCAGGTTTTTATCATAATAGTTGGATAATGATTTTAGAAAAGACAATGAATGAATGTGGTTATTCAGGTATCTGGTCTAATCAAACATTAAATGTCAGTCTAAATGTATTTAAAAATATGATTAACACTAGACTAAACGATCAATATTGTCAATTATGGAGAAGTGATGTTTTTAAAAGCAATAAATGTTTGAATTATCAAATTTTTAAACATACTCTTTCCATAGAAACATATTTATTAAATCTTCCACTTAAGTACCAACGTATTTTTTCACAATTTAGATGTAGAAATAATCAACTCCCAATAGAGACCGGGACCAGACATAATATACCTAGAGATATGCGCTATTGTACATTTTGTGAAACCAGAGAATATGGAGATGAATATCATCACATATTAATCTGTATTTTTTTCAAGCAAGCCGAAAAAATACATTAAAACAAAATACACCAACCGACCAAGTGCCCTAAAAATGGTAAATCGCATGAACGATGAAGGGCAAATATTATTTAACCTTTGCAAATTTAATGAAATTGTAATGTTGGTTTTTTAATGTATGGTATTATGTAGATTATTTCGTTATGGTTTACTCGAATGCATAATAATATTGTGCATAATAATGTTGATAATACTATTTGTTTTACCGGGCATCTGCCTGACATATCTTGCATATTGACATGTTTCTTTTGGAACCCTCAATAAAAACTATTGTATTGTATTGTATTGTATTGTATTGTATTGTATTGTATTGTATTGTATTGTATTGTATTGTATTGTATTGTATTGTATTGTATTGTATTGTATTGTATTGTATTGTATTGTATGTATTGTATTGTATTGTATTGTATTGTATTGTATTGTATTGTATTGTATTGTATTGTATTGTATTGTATTGTATTGTATTGTATTGTATTGTATTGTATTGCATTGCATTGCATTGCATTGCATTGCATTGCATTGCATTGCATTGCATTGCATTGCATTGTATTGTATTGTATTGTATTGTATTGTATTGTATTGTATTGTATTGTATTGTATTGTATTGTATTGTATTGTATTGTATTGTATTGTATTGTATTGTATTGTATTGTATTGTATTGTATTGTATTGTATTGTATTGTAATGTATTGTATTGTATTGTATTGTATTGTATTGTATTGTATTGCATTGCATTGCATTGCATTGTATTGTATTGTATTGTATTGTATTGTATTGTATTGTATTGCATTGCATTGTATTGTATTGTATTGTATTGTATTGTATTGTATTGTATTGTATTGTATTGTATTGTATTGTATTGTATTGTATTGTATTGTATTGTATTGTATTGGCCTAGCATTAAGATCACTGTCGGCGACGCTGGCCTAGCATTAAGATCACTGTCGAAGACACTGGCCCAACATTAAGATCACTGTCAGTGACGCTGGCCTAGCATTAAGATCACTGTCAGCGACGCTGGCCTAGCATTAAGATCACTGTCAGTGACACTGGCCTAGCATTAAGATCACTGTCATCGACGCTGGCCTAGCATTAGGATCACTGTCAGCGACGCTGGCCTAGCATTAAGATCACTGTCAGCGGCGCTGGCCTAGCATTAAGATCACTGTCAGTGACGCTGGCCCAGCATTAAGATCACTGTCAGCGACGCTGGCCTAGCATTAAGATCACTGTCTGGCCTAGCACTAAGATCACTGTCAGTGACACTGGCCTAGCTTTAAGATCACTGTCATCGACGCTGGCCTAGCTTTAAGATCACTGTCATCGACGCTGGCCTAGCATTAAGATCACTGTCTGGCCCAACATTAAGATCACTGTCATCGACGCTGACCTAGCATTAAAATCACTGTCATCGACGCTGGCCTAGTATTAAGATCACTGACATCGACGCTGGCCTAGCATAAAGATCACTGTCTGGCCCAACATTAAGATCACTGTCATCGACGCTGGCCTAGCATTAAGATCACTGTCATCGACGCTGGCCTAGTATTAAGATCACTGTCATCGACGCTGGCCTAGCATAAAGATCACTGTCTGGCCCAACATTAAGATCACTGTCATCGACGCTGGCCTAGCATTAAGATCACTGTCTGGCCCAACATTAAGATCACTGTCATCGACGCTGGCCTAGCATTAAGATCACTGTCTGGCCTAGCATTAAGATCACTGTCAGTGACGCTGGCCTAGCATTAAGATCACTGTCTGGCCCAACAATAAGATCACTGTCATAGACACAGGCCTAGCATTAAGATCACTGTCATCGACGATGGCCTAGCATTAAGTTCACTGTCAGCGACGCTGGCCTAGCATTAAGATCACTGTCTGGCCCAACAATAAGATCACTGTCATAGACACAGGCCTAGCATTAAGATCACTGTCATCGACGCTGGCCTAGCATTAAGATCACTGTCGGCGACGCTGGCCTAACATTAAGATCACTGTCGGCGACGCTGGCCTAGCATTAAGATCACTGTCTGGCCTAGCATTAAGATCACTGTCGGCGACGCTGGCCTAGCATTAAGATCACTGTCTGGCCTAGCATTAGGATCACTGTCGGCGACGCTGGCCTAGCATTAGGATCACTGTCTGGCCCAACATTAAGATCACTGTCATCGACGCTGGCCTAGCATTAAGATCACTGTCTGGCCTAGCATTAGGATCACTGTCGGCGACGCTGGCCTAGCATTAAGATCACTGTCTGGCCTAGCATTAGGATCACTGTCGGCGACGCTGGCCTAGCATTAAGATCACTGTCTGGCCTAGCATTAAGATCACTGTCTGAGATACTGGCCCAACATTAAGATCACTGTCGGCGACTCTGGCCTAGCATTAAGATCACTGTCAGCGACGCTGGCTCAGCATTAAGATCACTGTCGGCGAAGATGGCCCAGCATTAAGATCACTGTCAGCGACACTGGCCCAACATTAAGATCACTGTCGGCGACGCTGGCCTAGCATTAAGATCACTGTCGGCGACGCTGGCCTAGCATTAAGATCACTGTCAGTTCCGCTGGCCTAGCATTAAGATTACTGTCAGCGACACTGCCCCAGCATTAAGATCACTGTCGGCGACGCTGTCCCAGCATTACGATCACTGTGGGCGACGCTCGCCCAGCAATAAGATCACTGTCGGCGACGCTGGCCTAGCATTAAGATCACTGTCGGCGACGCTGGCCTAGCATTAAGATCGCTGTCTGGCCCAACATTAAGATCACTGTCATCGACGCTGACCTAGCATTAAGATCACTGTCTGGCCTAGCATTAAGATCACTGTCATCGACGCTGGCCTAGCATTAAGATCACTGTCTGGCCCAACATTAAGATCACTGTCATCGACGCTGGCCTAGCATTAGGATCACTGTCTGGCCTAGCATTAAGATCACTGTCAGTGACGCTGGCCTAGCATTAAGATCACTGTCTGGCCTAGCATTGAGATCACTGTCAGTGACGCTGGCCTAGCATTAAGATCACTGTCTGGCCTAGCATTAAGATCACTGTCAGTGACGCTGGCCTAGCATTAAGATCACTGTCATCGACGCTGGCCTAGCATTAAGATCACTGTCAGCGACGCTGGCCTAGCATTAAGATCACTGTCAGCGACACTGGCCTAGCATTAAGATCACTGTCATCGACGCTGGCCTAGCATTAAGATCACTGTCAGCGACGCTGGCCTAACATTAAGATCACTGTCAGTGACGCTGGCCTAGCATTAAGATCACTGTCATCGACGCTGGCCTAGCATTAAGATCACTGTCAGCGACGCTGGCCTAACATTAAGATCACTGTCAGTGACGCTGGCCTAGCATTAAGATCACTGTCAGCGACGCTGGCCCAACATTTAGATCACTGTCTGGCCTAGCATTAGGATCGCTGTCAGCGACTCTGGCCTAGCATTAAGATCACTGTCAGCGACACTAGCCCAACATTAAGATCACTGTCTGGCCTAGCATCAAGATCACTGTCGGCGACGCTGACCTAGCATTAAGATCACTGTCAGCTACTCTGGCCTAGCATTAGGATCACTGTCGGCGAAGATGGCCCAGCATTAAGATCACTGTCAGCGACTCTGGCCTAGCATTAGGATCACTGTCGGCGACACTGGCCCAACATTAAGATCACTATCTGCGACGCTGGCCTAGCATTAAGATCACTGTCTGGCCTAACATTAAGATCACTGTCAGTTCCGCTGGTCTAGCATTAAGATTACTGTCAGCGACACTTCCCCAGCATTAAGATCACTGTCGGCGACGCTGTCCCAGCATTACGATCACTGTCGGCGACGCTGGCCCAGCATTAACATCACTGTCGGCGACGCTGGCCCAGCATTAAGATCACTGTCGGCAACGCTAACCTAGCATTAAGATCACTGTCGGCGACGCTGGCCTAGCATTAAGATCACTGTCTGGCCTAGCATTAAGATCACTGTCTGAGATACTGGCCCAACATTAAGATCACTGTCGGCGACTCTGGCCTAGCATTAAGATCACTGTCAGCGACGCTGGCTCAGCATTAAGATCACTGTCGGCGAAGATGGCCCAGCATTAAGATCACTGTCAGCGACACTGGCCCAACATTAAGATCACTGTCGGCGACGCTGGCCTAGCATTAAGATCACTGTCTGGCCCAACATTAAGATCACTGTCATCGACGCTGGCCTAGCATTAAGATCACTGTCTGGCCTAGCATTAAGATCACTGTCAGTGACGCTGGCCTAGCATTAAGATCACTGTCTGGCCCAACAATAAGATCACTGTCATAGACACAGGCCTAGCATTAAGATCACTGTCATCGACGATGGCCTAGCATTAAGTTCACTGTCAGCGACGCTGGCCTAGCATTAAGATCACTGTCTGGCCCAACAATAAGATCACTGTCATAGACACAGGCCTAGCATTAAGATCACTGTCATCGACGATGGCCTAGCATTAAGATCACTGTCGGCGACGCTGGCCTAGCATTAAGATCACTGTCGGCGACGCTGGCCTAGCATTAAGATCACTGTCTGGCCTAGCATTAAGATCACTGTCGGCGACGCTGGCCTAGCATTAAGATCACTGTCTGGCCTAGCATTAGGATCACTGTCGGCGACGCTGGCCTAGCATTAAGATCACTGTCTGGCCCAACATTAAGATCACTGTCATCGACGCTGGCCTAGCATTAAGATCACTGTCTGGCCTAGCATTAGGATCACTGTCGGCGACGCTGGCCTAGCATTAAGATCACTGTCTGGCCTAGCATTAGGATCACTGTCGGCGACGCTGGCCTAGCATTAAGATCACTGTCTGGCCTAGCATTAAGATCACTGTCTGAGATACTGGCCCAACATTAAGATCACTGTCGGCGACTCTGGCCTAGCATTAAGATCACTGTCAGCGACGCTGGCTCAGCATTAAGATCACTGTCGGCGAAGATGGCCCAGCATTAAGATCACTGTCAGCGACACTGGCCCAACATTAAGATCACTGTCGGCGACGCTGGCCTAGCATTAAGATCACTGTCGGCGACGCTGGCCTAGCATTAAGATCACTGTCAGTTCCGCTGGCCTAGCATTAAGATTACTGTCAGCGACACTGCCCCAGCATTAAGATCACTGTCGGCGACGCTGTCCCAGCATTACGATCACTGTGGGCGACGCTCGCCCAGCAATAAGATCACTGTCGGCGACGCTGGCCTAGCATTAAGATCACTGTCGGCGACGCTGGCCTAGCATTAAGATCGCTGTCTGGCCCAACATTAAGATCACTGTCATCGACGCTGACCTAGCATTAAGATCACTGTCTGGCCTAGCATTAAGATCACTGTCATCGACGCTGGCCTAGCATTAAGATCACTGTCTGGCCCAACATTAAGATCACTGTCATCGACGCTGGCCTAGCATTAGGATCACTGTCTGGCCTAGCATTAAGATCACTGTCAGTGACGCTGGCCTAGCATTAAGATCACTGTCTGGCCTAGCATTGAGATCACTGTCAGTGACGCTGGCCTAGCATTAAGATCACTGTCTGGCCTAGCATTAAGATCACTGTCAGTGACGCTGGCCTAGCATTAAGATCACTGTCATCGACGCTGGCCTAGCATTAAGATCACTGTCAGCGACGCTGGCCTAGCATTAAGATCACTGTCAGCGACACTGGCCTAGCATTAAGATCACTGTCATCGACGCTGGCCTAGCATTAAGATCACTGTCAGCGACGCTGGCCTAACATTAAGATCACTGTCAGTGACGCTGGCCTAGCATTAAGATCACTGTCATCGACGCTGGCCTAGCATTAAGATCACTGTCAGCGACGCTGGCCTAACATTAAGATCACTGTCAGTGACGCTGGCCTAGCATTAAGATCACTGTCAGCGACGCTGGCCCAACATTTAGATCACTGTCTGGCCTAGCATTAGGATCGCTGTCAGCGACTCTGGCCTAGCATTAAGATCACTGTCAGCGACACTAGCCCAACATTAAGATCACTGTCTGGCCTAGCATCAAGATCACTGTCGGCGACGCTGACCTAGCATTAAGATCACTGTCAGCTACTCTGGCCTAGCATTAGGATCACTGTCGGCGAAGATGGCCCAGCATTAAGATCACTGTCAGCGACTCTGGCCTAGCATTAGGATCACTGTCGGCGACACTGGCCCAACATTAAGATCACTATCTGCGACGCTGGCCTAGCATTAAGATCACTGTCTGGCCTAACATTAAGATCACTGTCAGTTCCGCTGGTCTAGCATTAAGATTACTGTCAGCGACACTTCCCCAGCATTAAGATCACTGTCGGCGACGCTGTCCCAGCATTACGATCACTGTCGGCGACGCTGGCCCAGCATTAACATCACTGTCGGCGACGCTGGCCCAGCATTAAGATCACTGTCGGCAACGCTAACCTAGCATTAAGATCACTGTCGGCGACGCTGGCCTAGCATTAAGATCACTGTCTGGCCTAGCATTAAGATCACTGTCTGAGATACTGGCCCAACATTAAGATCACTGTCGGCGACTCTGGCCTAGCATTAAGATCACTGTCAGCGACGCTGGCTCAGCATTAAGATCACTGTCGGCGAAGATGGCCCAGCATTAAGATCACTGTCAGCGACACTGGCCCAACATTAAGATCACTGTCGGCGACGCTGGCCTAGCATTAAGATCACTGTCTGGCCCAACATTAAGATCACTGTCATCGACGCTGGCCTAGCATTAAGATCACTGTCTGGCCTAGCATTAAGATCACTGTCAGTGACGCTGGCCTAGCATTAAGATCACTGTCTGGCCCAACAATAAGATCACTGTCATAGACACAGGCCTAGCATTAAGATCACTGTCATCGACGATGGCCTAGCATTAAGTTCACTGTCAGCGACGCTGGCCTAGCATTAAGATCACTGTCTGGCCCAACAATAAGATCACTGTCATAGACACAGGCCTAGCATTAAGATCACTGTCATCGACGATGGCCTAGCATTAAGATCACTGTCGGCGACGCTGGCCTAGCATTAAGATCACTGTCGGCGACGCTGGCCTAGCATTAAGATCACTGTCTGGCCTAGCATTAAGATCACTGTCGGCGACGCTGGCCTAGCATTAAGATCACTGTCTGGCCTAGCATTAGGATCACTGTCGGCGACGCTGGCCTAGCATTAAGATCACTGTCTGGCCCAACATTAAGATCACTGTCATCGACGCTGGCCTAGCATTAAGATCACTGTCTGGCCTAGCATTAGGATCACTGTCGGCGACGCTGGCCTAGCATTAAGATCACTGTCTGGCCTAGCATTAGGATCACTGTCGGCGACGCTGGCCTAGCATTAAGATCACTGTCTGGCCTAGCATTAAGATCACTGTCTGAGATACTGGCCCAACATTAAGATCACTGTCGGCGACTCTGGCCTAGCATTAAGATCACTGTCAGCGACGCTGGCTCAGCATTAAGATCACTGTCGGCGAAGATGGCCCAGCATTAAGATCACTGTCAGCGACACTGGCCCAACATTAAGATCACTGTCGGCGACGCTGGCCTAGCATTAAGATCACTGTCGGCGACGCTGGCCTAGCATTAAGATCACTGTCAGTTCCGCTGGCCTAGCATTAAGATTACTGTCAGCGACACTGCCCCAGCATTAAGATCACTGTCGGCGACGCTGTCCCAGCATTACGATCACTGTGGGCGACGCTCGCCCAGCAATAAGATCACTGTCGGCGACGCTGGCCTAGCATTAAGATCACTGTCGGCGACGCTGGCCTAGCATTAAGATCGCTGTCTGGCCCAACATTAAGATCACTGTCATCGACGCTGACCTAGCATTAAGATCACTGTCTGGCCTAGCATTAAGATCACTGTCATCGACGCTGGCCTAGCATTAAGATCACTGTCTGGCCCAACATTAAGATCACTGTCATCGACGCTGGCCTAGCATTAGGATCACTGTCTGGCCTAGCATTAAGATCACTGTCAGTGACGCTGGCCTAGCATTAAGATCACTGTCTGGCCTAGCATTGAGATCACTGTCAGTGACGCTGGCCTAGCATTAAGATCACTGTCTGGCCTAGCATTAAGATCACTGTCAGTGACGCTGGCCTAGCATTAAGATCACTGTCATCGACGCTGGCCTAGCATTAAGATCACTGTCAGCGACGCTGGCCTAGCATTAAGATCACTGTCAGCGACACTGGCCTAGCATTAAGATCACTGTCATCGACGCTGGCCTAGCATTAAGATCACTGTCAGCGACGCTGGCCTAACATTAAGATCACTGTCAGTGACGCTGGCCTAGCATTAAGATCACTGTCATCGACGCTGGCCTAGCATTAAGATCACTGTCAGCGACGCTGGCCTAACATTAAGATCACTGTCAGTGACGCTGGCCTAGCATTAAGATCACTGTCAGCGACGCTGGCCCAACATTTAGATCACTGTCTGGCCTAGCATTAGGATCGCTGTCAGCGACTCTGGCCTAGCATTAAGATCACTGTCAGCGACACTAGCCCAACATTAAGATCACTGTCTGGCCTAGCATCAAGATCACTGTCGGCGACGCTGACCTAGCATTAAGATCACTGTCAGCGACTCTGGCCTAGCATTAGGATCACTGTCGGCGAAGATGGCCCAGCATTAAGATCACTGTCAGCGACTCTGGCCTAGCATTAGGATCACTGTCGGCGACACTGGCCCAACATTAAGATCACTATCTGCGACGCTGGCCTAGCATTAAGATCACTGTCTGGCCTAACATTAAGATCACTGTCAGTTCCGCTGGTCTAGCATTAAGATTACTGTCAGCGACACTTCCCCAGCATTAAGATCACTGTCGGCGACGCTGTCCCAGCATTATGATCACTGTCGGCGACGCTGGCCCAGCATTAACATCACTGTCGGCGACGCTGGCCCAGCATTAAGATCACTGTCGGCAACGCTAACCTAGCATTAAGATCACTGTCGGAGACGCTGGCCTAGCGTTAAGATCACTGTCTGCGACGCTGGCCTAGCATTAAGATCACTGTCTGGCCTAGCATTAGGATCACTGTCTGGCCTAGCATTAATATCACTGTCAGCGACGCTGGCCCAGCATTAAGATCACTGTCAGCGACGCTGGCCTAGCATTAAGATCACTGTCGGCGACGATGGCCTAGCATTAAGATCACTGTCTGGCCTAGCATTAAGATCACTGTCAGCGACGATGGCCTGGCAATAAGATCACTGTCAGCGACGCTGGCCCAGCATTAAGATCACTGTCAGCGACGCTGGCCTAGCATTAAGATCACTGTCGGCGACGATGGCCTAGCATTAAGATCACTGTCTGGCCTAGCATTAAGATCACTGTCAGCGACGATGGCCTGGCAATAAGATCACTGTCAGCGACGCTGGCCCAGCATTATGATCACTGTCAGCGACGCTGGCCTAGCATTAAGATCACTATCAGCGACAGCCTAGCATTAAGAAACCATTGGTTTAAGGTCTAATATATGCTTCGGATATAGTTATGTCATATCTTAATAATGTATTTTATTTTTTACATTTATTTTTTTGATACTGTGGGTGGAGTAAATCTAATCTGGTGTTTTATCAGATCTTTATATCATTTTATTTAGTTATTATGCTTTATATACACAAATAGATGCAATTATACAATAATGGTACAACTATGCAATTGTAAATAAAATTGTGTATATTAGGATGTCATACACAGGGGACTAGCACCCTTACTATGTTTTATCCCCTAATGCCTCTTTTATACTATTTCTGGTCTGTTTATCATGCATAAAACAATCTCAAATAATGTTATTCCGGATATCAAAGACCAACCAGTCACAAACCTAGATCGGTATTTAACTTCAACATGCCAACAAGCCAAGTCAAGTTATTGTAACGTTATTTTGTTGTTGATATATTTTGAGGAGATGTTTGTTTTAGATAGGCGTGTCAGCGTTATCTGCCGTGATAACAGTGTCACTGCAGTATTGATACTATGTCACCAGCATCAGCACAATGGACAAATGTAACTGCTGATTATTTAAGCTCGGTGTGGGAAATTACATTCGTATCGTTTATTATATTACTATGATGTTATTAACCCTGTGCAATATAACAGCTATTGTGCCCTGCATAGTTTTGACCCGGATGGATGAAGTTACCTTCAATTATTATTGTTACGCTGGGGACTATCCGATCCGAGGATAACGGAGCTGCACGAAATGCCACAGTGTTTCTGCATTAAACTGCTCTGCTCCGGCTGTATGGGCATATCTGAAGGTAAATATCTTACACATTCCCAGAACCATCGGGTGAGTGTAGGAAAATACTCTCAACAGCCCACCATGCCCTATCACCCCTCCCTCACGTCATCATCTGTACATCATTTATCTCATCAACGGATTGCACTGCCTTTAGCCTATTACAAAATCACTTTGATGACCGTTGAGGCCGAAAAGTGACGTTACGCATTAGCTTACTACTACTACTCCTGAAAAGCTGATAACTTGATGATGTTTCTAATTATATTTTGTTTCCCTTGGTGGCTTTTCCCCCTCATTTATACTTTAGTGAAGCACAGGCTCTTTATGTTGTCTGAGATAATGAGTCAACCCTTTGAGCCCTGAAATATTTATATAAAAACCATAGAAAGCAAAGTTTTTTTGTCTTTTTTTTTATAGCTTTTTCCGCTTCATTTGAATACCTATGTTATGGGTCTACGGCCGTTATAAATATTTTACTCTTTTAGTGCGAGGATGGACTTTAGACGTCACAATCTGACGTCTTTTATAGTCGATCCCCGTGCCGCAATGATAAACTGAGATTTACAGCCACCCATTGTCAACAGGCTACAGTATGGGCTATATGTCTAGAACTTATATTTCATGTGAATGTGTTTTCTCATAAGTGGATGTTGGAGGTAAAGTGTGTTGGTTTACCCTGGTGTGAACAGAGTCAGTGTTCACACATGTATTAGATGTGAACAGAGTCAGTGTTCACACATAGAACATCATTTATGCCTGAGAATGAACAGAGTCAGTGTTCACAAATAGATTAGATGGGAACAGAGTCAATGTTCACACATATAACATAATTTATACATGAGAATGATCAGAGTCAGTGTTCACACAAAGAACATAATTTATACATGAGAATGATCAGAGTCAGTGTTCACACATAGAACATAATTTATACATGAGAATGATCAGAGTCAGTGTTCACAAATAGATCATATCCCTGAGAATGAACAGAGTCAGTGTTCACAAATAGATCATATACCTGGGCGTGAACAGAGACAGTGTTCACACATATATCATATACCTGGGCGTGAACAGAGTCAGTGTTCACACATAGATCATATACCTGGGCGTGAACAGAGTTAGTGTTCACACATAGATCATATACCTGGGCGTGAACAGAGACAGTGTTCCAAAATAGATCATATACCTGGGCGTGAACAGAGTCAGTGTTCACACATAGATCATATACCTGGGCGTGAACAGAGACAGTGTTCACACATAGATCATATACCTGGGCGTGAACAGAGTCAGTGTTCACAAATAGATCATATACCTGGGCGTGAACAGAGTTAGTGTTCACAAATAGATCATATACCTGGGCGTGAACAGAGTCAGTGTTCACACATAGATCATATACCTGGGCGTGAACAGAGTCAGTGTTCACACATAGATCATATACCTGGGCGTGAACAGAGTCAGTGTTGACACATAGATCATATACCTGGGCGTGAACAGAGTCAGTGTTCACAAATAGATCATATACCTGGGCGTGAACAGAGTCAGTGTTCACAAATAGATCATATACCTGGGCGTGAACAGAGACAGTGTTCACAAATAGATCATATACCTGGGCGTGAACAGAGTCAGTGTTCACAAATAGATCATATACCTGGGCGTGAACAGAGACAGTGTTCACAAATAGATCATATACCTGGGCGTGAACAGAGACAGTGTTCACACATAGATCATATACCTGGGCGTGAACAGAGTTAGTGTTCACACATAGATCATATACCTGGGTGTGAACAGAGACAGTGTTCACACATAGATCATATACCTGGGCGTGAACAGAGTCAGTGTTCACACATAGATCATATACCTGGGTGTGAACAGAGACAGTGTTCACACATAGATCATATACCTGGGCGTGAACAGAGACAGTGTTCCAAAATAGATCATATACCTGGGCGTGAACAGAGTCAGTGTTCACACATAGATCATATACCTGGGTGTGAACAGAGTTAGTGTTCACACATAGATCATATACCTGGGCGTGAACAGAGACAGTGTTCACACATAGATCATATACCTGGGCGTGAACAGAGACAGTGTTCACAAATATATCATATACCTGGGCGTGAACAGAGACAGTGTTCACAAATATATCATATACATGGGCGTGAACAGAGTTAGTGTTCACACATAGATTAGATTTGAACAGAGGCAGTGCTCGCACATAGATTTGAGATAAGTTTTTGTTCACTAGTCCCCTGTAATCTTCGGCCGTCACATTGTTTCAAAATGTTGTATTTACTGGAAGAGCTTCCAATATGGTTATTAAAATATAAATGCCCGTTGGCAAACCTCTGGGTTAAGGCTTTTGCGTATGCAAAATATAAAGTTGATCCATCAATGACAAGGTGGTCCACATATCACGTACGCACGCACGCACGCACGCACGCACGCACGCACGCACGCACGCACGCACGCACGCACGCACGCACACACGCAAGACTATGTCCTGGTGTGTTCTCTATCTGTTGTTTAATTTCATAATATAATAGTTACAACCCTTGAGGTGTCATGCTGTTCCTAATGCAGTCCGATTGTAATCCGTACTGTTGGAATTATCATTTTGGTATTCAAAGTTTACAAAGACATATCTAATTGTTTCAACCGTAAAATTGTCATCCAAACCATTAAATACAGAGGTAGCTCTGTATTAGTCAGTTATCATGCCCTCAGTGTCACCCCCCCCCCCCCAATGATGTCATCCCCCCCCCCAAATCTACACGAGTCTGAACTGTTAACTGTCTCATATACACAGCAGTCAATAGATAGGTAGATTTCATTGCCTCTTGCCATGCTTCTGACACAAATTTGTCGTGTTTTACTACTTTGGTTAGTACGGATTCCAAATGTCCGGTGCCAAGTTAAACATTTTTTCCTTTCTCCTCACCTGTAGTTGTGGTCGCAGGATGTGTACGTCGAACATGGAATGTTGGTCCAACGAGACTAGACTCCTGCCTAAGGTGTTGTTGTTTTTGCTGAATTGGTATTTAAAGCCACTTTACTGAGAGTAAAGCAATATTCGAAGAGACCGCCATTAACGTGATCTTCTAGTCACGAGAGCTACACAATGTGGACCACAGCGCAGGATTCGAACACATGAGCTTTGACATAATGCGCATACTCATCGTTTTTATACGGACCGTACAGCATGTCTCTGAGAAAAGTTGTTAAACAAAAATCATTGGCATCACTCACTTTTTACAAGATGTGACAATTCAATATTGCGAATGGGAACAATATTGCTGTGGTCTAAACTGCTAAGATAAACGCTATTCAATCCCAAGTCGCAGAATGTTAAAAGACGAGCATTCTAAAACTTGTACAAAGATAGAATAAACCACCCATTTATTTATATATGAATTAATAATTTACCTGATCGGAAATGAATTTTGTAATGTTCGTTTTACTTTTGGCATTACGACTTTTTCCGAGAAATGTGCGCTGCGCCTGATGCCAGGCATGTATGAGTCACACACATCTGTATCACAGGAGGTAATGTCGTATGTGGCTGTCACATCCTATGGCAATTGCATCACCTCAACATCGAGGGTTTATAAACATAACGAATTGCTAACAGTAATTTTAACATCGAGTAATTCAAGTGATAATGAATTGCTAGCATAAATGCTACCCCCCCCCCCACTTATTCAGATATTGTCTCTTTATACAATCTGTTTTTCATTCATATGAATCCGGAAACGCCACAACAATTATTCCAACTAGAGAATTACAATAGTACAATGCGACAAATCAAATGCTAACTTGTTAAGTTCACTTTGAGACCTAAAGTGTCTGATATATGAGTTAGTGGCCGCTGACACTTGGTATATATTTAACCTTTGACCTCTGTGGGTGATATCTTTGATAGCTGCCCAACAAACACGAGGCGTTAGTTTAATATGAGCCCACCGTCTATGATGCTGGCCAAACGGTAACATTAGTCTACGTAGAAGGCTGCACTGGTTGAGCGTGTGGTATTTTGTGAGGTGTGGGCGACATATGTGTGCTGTCGATCCTCACTACGCTCTCATAAAGTGACGGACCAGCGCGCAGTCAATATGACGTCATCGGCGTACGTCGGCTATACGTGTTCATCATGGAAATGTACGCATGAAATAGTAACGTCATCAGCGTACATCATATAAAAATACGCATGCATCAGTGACGCCATCAACGTACATGTAAAAGTACGCAAGGATTAGTGACATCATTAGGGTACATAGTGTAAACGTATGTATGAATCAGTGACGTCATCAGCGTACATCCTGTAAAAGTAGACATGGAATAATGACATCATCAGTGTACATGGTGTGAGCGTACTCATGGAATAGTGACGTCATCAACGTATATCCTGTAAAGGTAGACGTGCAATAATGATGTCATCAGCGCACATAGTGTAACCACATCATGTAACCTGGTAACCGTACTCATGGAATAGTGACGTCATCAACGTAGAAGTATACATGAATCAGTGACGCAGTATATGTAGCATGGAAGGATAATTATCGGTACGTCACAATCATTATGATTGAAATGACCACGCTATCCAGCAAACTGCCTTCACATGGTAACAGTTACATCATTAACACATGATTCTTTATGGCTTTATCACATAGTGAAGTCAGTGACGTCACAGTGCCGTCTAACGTCATTATACTTTGTAAACTATAAGGCCACATAATATGATGCACCATGACAAGGTATGTAGACTCATCTATCATCACACTTTTTAGTATCTAGCTCTCATCAAACGTATCAATCATGTCTATTATACAAGTATTACATGCATGCCATATACAATGGTATCATTATTTCAATATGCGCAGTGAAACTGCCATATCGTATCTTGACATGCTCATTGACCCAATCTGAGATCCTCATCGACCAGCTTGACCCTCATTGACCTTATTTGACCTTCAAATTGGCCTTATTTAACATCATGATTGATCTTATTTGATCCTTATTGACCTTATATGACCTTCAAATTGACACAATTTGACGACCTTCAAATTGACACAATTTGACATCTTCATTGACCTTATTTGACCTTCATTCACCTTAGTTGACCTTCGAATTGACCTTTCTTGACATACTGATTGACCATACTTGACCATCAGTGACCCTATTTTAAATTCCCATTGACTTGATTTGGCATTGTCATTGACCATGTTGACCTGATTTTACATTCTCGTTGAACTTATTTACCTTCATCATTGACCTTATTTGAGCTACTCATTTACACTATTTGACATCTCCATTTACCTTATTTGACCTTCTCATTGACCTTCTTCGACCTCCTCATTGACCCTATATGGCTTATCATGGCCCTGAAAATACACAGTGCACCAGGTCATCATGACATCACCCTGACCTCGACCTGACACTGTGCTTCGTGTCATCATGACATGACCCTGACATTGACCTTCAAGTTCTATACTCTCACGTCTGATCAGGTCATCATGACATCACCCTGACCCTGACATTGTCCTTCAGGTCCTATATTCTCACGTCTGACCAGGTCATCATGACATCACCCTGACCTTGTCATTGACCTTCAGGTCCTATACTCTCACGTCTGACCAGGTCATCATGACATCACCCTGACCCTGACATAACTGCATGCAAATGTGATCAACTGAATCAAGTACGCAGAACTTGACCGGTGAGGAGATATAATGGGTTAAACGGGTGGAAACACCACACCAGACATCTGACTCTATTGGTATTAAGTGACCCGTCGGAGGCCTCCATTGGTGTTAGGTGACCCGTGGGAGGCTTCCATTGGTGGCAGGTGCACCCGCGGGAGGCCTACATTCTTCTTCTTCTTCTAGTTTTTACAATTAACAAGTTTTTTGTCTTGTTGGCGCGGATGTGCTGGTAGTTGTAGTCAGCACGTCCAGTTCTGGTGTCCGGTTTTGTAGCTAGTTCATCTATGGGTATGGCCACGTCACCCTTTGTCGCCTTGTAAAACATAGTCAGCCTAGCACTGGATTGTCGGCTGGACAGCGAGTCCCACCCTAGGTCTTGGATTAACCAGAGAGGCCTCCCATTTTGACATTGTGGCAGGTGGCAGGTGGCATTGTGGCAGGTGCACCCGTGGGAGGCCTCCATTGGTGGCAGGTGACCCGTCGGAGGCCTACATTGGTGGCAGGTGACCAGTGGGAGGCCTCCATTGGAGGCAGGTGACCCGTGGGAGGCCTCCATTGGTGGCAGGTGACCCGTGGGAGGCCTACATTGGTGGCAGGTGACCAGTAGGAGGCCTCCATTGGTGGCAGGTGACCCGTGGGAGGCCTCCATTGGTGGCAGGTGACCCGTGGGAGGCCTACATTGGTGGCAGGTGCACCCGTGGAAGGCCTACATTGTGGCAGGTGCAACCGTGGGAGGCCTCCATTGGTGTCAGGTGACCCGTGGGAGGCATCCATTGGTGGCAGGTGACCCATGGGAGGCTTACATTGGTGGCAGGTGACCCGTGGGAGGCATCCATTGGTGGCAGGTGACCCATGGGAGGCTTACATTGGTGACAGGTGACCCGTGGGTGGCATCCATTGGTGGCAGGTGACCCGTGGGAGGCATTCATTGGTGGCAGGTGACCCGTGGGAGGCATCCATTGGTGGCAGGTGACCCGTGGGAGGCCTCCATTGGTTGCAAATGACCCGTGGTAGGCCTACATTGGTGGCAGGTGCACCAGTAGGAGGCCTACATTGTGACAGGTGACCCGTCGGAGGCCTCCATCGGTGTTAGGTGAACTGTGGGAGGTCTCTTAGATAGCAGATGACCCGTGGGAAGCCTCCATTGGTGACAGGTGACCCGTGGGAGGCCTCCATTGGTGGCAGGTGACCAGTGGGAGGCCTCCATTGGTGGCAGGTGACCCGTGGGAGGCCTCCATTGGTGGCAGATGACCCGTGGGAAGCCTCCATTGGTGACAGGTGACCCGTGGGAGGCCTCCATTGGTGACAGGTGACCTCTGGGCACTCCGTTACCTTGCGTCCAGCGCTAACCCATGGAGACTCCGTTACTTTGCGTCCTGCGCTATCCTCTGGGCACTCCCTTACCTTGAGTCCTGCGCTAGCCTCTGGGCACTCCGTTACCTTGAGTCCTGCGCGAGATACTAACTCGCCCGGGCAAGCTACTAACTCGCCCGGGCGAGATACTAACTCGCCCAGGCAAGATACTAACTCGCCCGGGCGAGATAGGCCACTAACTCGCACGGGCGAGATACTAACTCGCCCGGGCAAGATACTAAATCGCCCAAGCGAGATAGACTACTAGCTCGCCCGGACGAGATACTAACTCGCCCGGGTAAGATACTAAATTAGCCTACGATAGTCCATTCCCTGTCCCACAACCCCGTATACATTTTGATGTACCCTAAATTTGTCAATGCTTTCATGTAAAGGGACCAATCCCCGATAAAAATTAACAGGGTAGACATTTGATCAGCGGGGCATAATTCGGCTACGATCTTTTTTTCAAAATGGCCGCCAGATGTCACATATTAAAAAATTATATTGAACTATTCTTCCAAAAATCTCAACTAATACCTCTTTTTTGACTAATTTGAATTCCACGAATTAATTTGTCAGGTTATTTTGACGATATAAGTAACCATTGACATATAGATCCAAAATGGCCGCCAGACGACTTTATTTAAAAAATATATATTGAACTATTTGTCAAAAAATCTCAACTAATACCTCTTTCGACTAATTTGGGGTCCAGGAACACATTTTTCATGTTTTTTTGACAATATAAGTATATAAACATTTACATATAAATCCAAAATGGTGCCCAGCTGTCATCTTAAAACTATAATTTACTACAACTTTTGTACCCCTTCGACTATTGGTTAATTTAGATTCTTAATTTAGGTTTGGGTAAGAAAGTTACCATGGGCTGGTGTTGTGCTTTGCTGGGGTAAAACTCTAAAGTAACTTTAAGGTCATCTCAAGGTCACTGTAAAGTCAAACTGTCAAACAACATGATTTTTTTAGCTTTTTTATTGATTCCAAACTTATTTGGTGTGCAGGTGAGTATTATAATGGCAAGCCGTGGGGGACATGAATTTTTGGCAACCCGTGGGGGACATAAATCCCACATTTTTCGCGTACCTGAGCTTCGTTTACGCGTACCCGAGCCTCGGTTACACGTACCCGAGCCTCGGTTACACGTAGCCAAATTCGGTTACGTGTAGCCGAGCTACGGCTACGCGTAGCCGAGTTCGGCTACGCATAGCCAATGTTTTGGCTACGCGTAAGATCAACACTTTACGTGTAACTCAGTATGTTTACGTGTAAGTTTATTATCAGTTACGTGTAACCGACTTCGGCTACACGTAGCCGAGATATCGGCTACGTGTGAGGTATCTTGGCTACGCGTAACAGAAGTTGGTTAAGTGTACCCCGAAATCTCGGCTATGCGTAAGGTATCTCGGCTACACGTAAAGGTATCTCGACTACGCGTACCCGAGATCTCGGCTATGTGTAAAGTATCTCGGCTACCGTAAGGTATCTCGGTTACGTGTCCCCGAGATCTCGGCTACGTGTAAGGTGTCTCGGCTACCGTAAGGTATCTCGGTTACGTGTCCCCGAAATCTCGGCTACGTGTAAGGTGTCTCGGCTACCGTAAGGTATCTCGGTTACGTGTCGCCGAGATCTCGGCTACGTGTAAGGTGTCTCGGCTACCGTAAGGTATCTCGGTTACGTGTAGCCGCGATTTCTGCAGGGGCAATAAATAAGTTTATATGAAGGAATAATTACTAATGCAAAATTAATTGAAAATGTCCAATTATTTGATATAATAAACATATGTCCACAATACTTTTACAAGGTGATCCACAGGAAACACAAAATGTTATGCTAATGTTGTTTTAATGCTGGGGCAGTGCACTAAACCATCCGCCAGCATTAATGCTGTATTGGCTCAACGTCTCGTGTTTGTTGGGTCATGACATAATTATCATTATACATGATATGTCCTGTTTTTTTCCCAGCACCAATGTTGTTTGAATATTGGTCCACTGTCTACGACAATGGCCCAACATTGACACAATATTGGGTCAACAACTCTTGTTTACTGGGTTTTGTTTTCTAGTTTAAGGCTAACATTATAAAAAAATCGGTGATGTTTGTTGGCTTGACATGCATGTCCGAAATAAGAAATGCGGCAATTTCGTCTCTATATCTCGCTTAACTGGTAAATGCGCAGCACGAAAATTAAAAAAAAACTTTTGCAGTTCTAATGTATGGACATGCTTACATCATATGTTTTTTTATTTGATTTTTTTCAGGAGCTCATAATAGCCTACTCGTATTTGACAAAAACAGGTTATTTCAAATAGTCCATTATTGTACAGTTGACGAAATTTCGCACGTGAGAGAAAACCTTGGACCAAGAGACATGCTCCATAACCAGCTAAACAGTCCTTCACTTGATATGATAATATTCATATAGATTTTTATTATTTATTTTGAGTAAGCTATATATGTTTGTGGAATATTTTTATTCGACTTATTTTAATACAAAGGTCATTTGGCCAATGATTTGCAAATGTTTGGCCAACGTATGAGTAATTCGGCAACCATGATTAAAACAATTTGAAACAAATTCTCGTGTTTTCACGCGGAAGTTGAGAGAAACTAATGTTCATATCATTTTAGGGCGTGATGAACACCTCGTCATTGGTCACATTGTTCATATGATTTTGTATCTACAATATCTGTAGATAGTCACTGCCCCTCCTTTTTCCTACTGTTTCCAGAAAGGATTATCTCGCCAAAAAACGAGAGGACTAGATTTCACCCTGCATTATTGAACATCTACCAGTGATTATTTTTAATTAAATGTAGAGTGCATCTATGGTGAGCTCAGAAACACTAGCAGACATTCCGCCGCTGCCCCTGTCTGTGATATCGTAGCCCACCCATAGTCTCTGCAGTTTGGTTTAGATACCCCTCTCTAAAATATGGTAAAAATAACGTTTACAAAACGTTGTATAAATTATGGGCCAACATCGTCTATGCATTAGACAAATATTACGCCTTCATTTGATCTACTGGGCGGGGGCCTGGGCACGCTCGCCTGCAATTGAGATATAGATGGGGACACTTGGTGACCTGAGATTGAACCAGATCTGATACTCATAGTCATAGAAAATATTTTTTTAAGACTATGAGTCTCAGATCCGGTCAAACTCCGGTCACTAAGTGTCCCCATCTATATCTCAATTGCAGGAGAGCGTGGCCCTAGGGTAGTGGCCTAAACGGCATTAAACCTTGAAGATGTCCTTTAGATCCTCCAAAACAGCAGAAAGAGATTTTATGGTTTCCAAATAGATGAAGAATCTAAATTAACCAATAGTAGAGGGATTGCATTTACAAAAGTTGTAGTAAATTATATTTTTTTTGGTGACAGCTGGCCACCATTTTGGATTTGTATGTCAATTGCTAGTTATATCGTCACAATAAGCTGACAAATGTATTCCTGGACTTCAAATTAGTCAAAAAATAGGTATTAGTTGAGATTTTTTAATATAATTTTTTATTATGTCGTCTGGCGGTCATTTTGAAAAAAAATGATCGTAGCCGAGTTATGCCCAACTGATCAAATGTCTACCCTGTTAATTTTCATCGGGATTGGTCCCTTTACATGAAAGCATTGAGAAATTTAGGGTACATCAAAATGTATACGGGGTTGTGGGACAGGGAATGGACTATCGTGGGCTAATTTAGTATCTCGAGCTAGTATCTCGCCCGGGCAATTAGTATCTCGCCCGGGCGAGTTAGTATCTTGCCCGGGCGAGTTAGTATCTCGTTTGGGCGAGTTAGTAGCCTATCTCGACCGGGCGAGTTAATATCTCGCCCGGGCGAGTTAGTAACTTGTCCAGGCGAGTTAGTATCTAGCCCGGGCGAGTTAGTATCTTGCCCGGGCAAGTTGGTATCTCGCACTGGCCAGTTAGTATCTCGCCCGGGCGAGTTAGTATCTCGCCCGGGCGAGTTAGTGGCCTTCTCGCCCGGGCAAGCTAGTATCTTGCCCGGGCAAGCTAGTATCTTGCCCAGGCAAGTTAGTATCTTGCCCGGGCGAGTTAGTATCTCGCCCGGGCGAGCTAGTATCTTGCCCAGGCGAGTTAGTATCTCGCCCGGGCGAGTTAGTATCTTGCCCAGGCGAGTTAGTATATCTTGCCTGGGCAAGTTACTATCTTGGCCGGGCGAGTTAGTATCTCGCCCGGGCGAGTTATGGAAAAGTGAAAAAAAATAAAACACACCATGTCCCCAATGCGCTTCCGTAAGTTTTCAATCTGTTCGCAACTAATCTTCGTGCTATTATTTTGCAAGCCCTATTATCTAGTCGCTTAGCGACCACCATTCTGAAATGAAGTTAGTGGGTTTATAGAGGCTGTAAATTATACAGTATTCCCATGAAATTTGCAGGGTGGTCGTCTCATCACTAGAAAGTATCGCTTGTAAAATGCCATGAAAATTGGTCAGAATTAACTGAGAAATTAGTGGGATTCACCGCATTGTGCATCAGTGTGGATGACTATTTACGGCAGTCACATCCCAGCAAACACGAGACGTTGACCCAATGGTGTTTTAATGTTGGCCCATCGTCTTTGACGTCAGCCCAACATTAAAAAACATGGGGTCAACGTCTCATGTTGTTTCTCACTGCCGGGCCAACGTTACTATTGACTATTTACTGACTAATTACCTCAGCATCATATAGATCACTTATTTGCAGCTGTCTCGATGTTGGATCACTGTCGGGCCAACGTTAAAGCGTCGGCCCAGCAGTGATCAAACATCAAGCCACACATACTATGACTACAGACTGTGGTGCCAGGATAGTTATGTAGGTGGGATTGTCAAACTATTAACCTAGGGGTCATGGGTTCGAGACCCGCTACGGTATACATTCTTTCCTCAAATATTCCAAGAAATACGAGACCCTGCTGCAGTATTGTTTGAATGTTAAGCCAGCATGGCTGACGATGGGCCACCATTGGACCAATGTCTCATGTTAAGACAGCATGACTGACAATGGTCCACCATTCGACCAATGTATCTTGTTTGCTGGAATATTATCTGGTTATTGACCTTAATTGTTTAAATGTTTGAAATGAAAGAAAAGTAATAGTCAGGAGGCTAATGCACATTTACATGCAAATTATGACCAACATTTTTTAGTATAAAATCTGGGTTAATATGTTTCTCAAGTAACATTTTTTAGAAGGAGCCTAAAAATTTGACCCCGGGAACCAAACCTCCGCCCCAAACAAAGTTAGAGTGGATTTTTGGGTTTTAAACATCAAGGTATCGATTGGGCGTAGTTAAAAATGCAAATTTATCATAGGTCACGGGATATTGTTGCCTTGGCATTATTTCACGGGTGCGAAAATGTATTTTCACGTATAGATCTCAGCCTTTTAACAGCTATTTTGTGAAAAAAATTAGATTCAACTAGTAAAGTGTTCAGATAGCACGAGTCCTACCTACTTTGAAAGTGACAAAGTATCCAATAAAACATGCAATATGTTAAACTCTTAATATTGTGGTGTGTTAAGCGCCCTAGGTCTTTACGTCTAGACTTGCGCAGAAACTGACAGAAATGTGGGCGCACAGCCAGACAGAGGCACAGTAATCTGTAGGCACACAACACAACCATCAGCAATCCAGCTACAAATGAGGACATTTGAGCTGGCATATATGACAAGAGGCCATTTCAAATTTCAGTGTGTACTGGCATTGCAGACACCGACCTGTTGTGATGACCTCCTCCCACCAACTATACCGATAGCTGTAGCAGTCACTAACTGTGGTAGACATAACATACTGTCACTTTCAAAACGAAAACACAGTTTTTAGAACGCAAGCTAAAGCCTGGTCTATATTGAGGGTGCGGAGGGTCTTGGGACTTTCTTTAGAACTAAAAGCGTTTCCTAATCTGACATCGTTGATACTGCTCGGATGCTTAAGCATGTTTCTTGTCATCATTAGTAAATGAATCATTACTGAATGAGCATGTTCATGCTTAGTCACCGGACATTAAAATGTCATGTGTATGCCCACAAGACAAGACAATACAAATGTATTACGTTGGCTCAAAAAGAACATACATTATTGCCAGGAATGTTTCCGACGATATACATATATAATTGATTGCAACAGTTTTTAATTTAATATACATATATTATATATATTGCAACAGTTTTTAACACTATAATACATATCATATATACACTATGAAATCCTACACAGATTTATTGAACATTTTGAACATGTATTGAACGTATTTGCCAAGTGGGAGTAGAAAATTAGTTGTAAAGTAAGCGCAATTGGATTTATAAATAAGCGGCATTTTAGATATAAAACTGTCTGATCGAGTAACCAACCACTGCGTCGAATAGTTCAAGTTGAAAGGTGAAGCTTTCTAGCTTTTGTTATGAGGGCAAACATTGACTGTTTCCTTCTCAATAAAAGTCCCTGTTTGGCTACTCTAAATTTACCGTTGTAATTGAATATAATTCCCAGATAATTATAAATGTCGGTATTGACTAGTTATGTTTCTTTAACAATATTAAAATATTTATTTTTATTTCACCTTGATTTTTTGTATCATTTATATGGGGCATGTTTGATACTTTGCTCTAGGCTGTGCACACACCTGATATTTGCCCGGTAACTAGATTCTAAGCTATTCACCCTTTTAATATGGGTTTACACTCACACTCTCAAGCCCAACATACACTCCTTCTCTCTGTTGGCGTCACCAAAAGCTTGCCAAACAATTACAGCAACCCCCTCCGCATATTAAGCTAGGTATGGTATGGGAAAAAGTACAAAGAGATTTGTTGGATGCGATCTACAAATATCTTCTTTTCATTTGTTTAATGCAGCAGCGCAAATGTTGATCCATGCAAAGGAATATAATGGGATGTACTTTCAGATTATATCACCACCACATTTCAACCTATCACAGTATTTTCCAGTCAAGGGAGGGTATCATTGATTGGCACATCTTAGAACAAAATACTCGAAATTGACTATGAAAACCTAAAGCTAGTAAACGTTGTATTAAGAGAAGGTAAAAACGGAAAACGTCACAAGAAGGCAAGCCTTGGACTGTGAAAAATTTATTGGATTAAAGGAAGAAGTGTGCAAGTGTGCTCCAAACCCATTTAATACGTAAATCCGCAACATTCAGATTAAAATGAAGTACCCCATACAGGGAAATGAACGGAATTTTAAAATGACTATAGATATGTACACGCATTTAGAGAAAAATGGCCACTAAATGAGGTAAAGCCAAACTTCTGGTTTTAATAGATCAAGATACGCACTATAGTGTCACAAAAACCTTGCCACATATATTTTAACAATGTGTGCAGAGATATTGTATTGAAGGAAAATCTTGCAAACTATGCTTTTATCTCCTAAAATTTGTTGCAATTGCTGCTTTGAAACAGTTTTCTTTATTGCTTCCCACCAAAGCAGCATGATGTCATTTATCTTGAAAAGATGCACAAGCTAATCTTTCTTCGTCACCTGCAAAAACTTGAAACAGTTGATATTGGACTGAACATTAATCATACAGGCTAAACTGGGCCATGAGAAACTCGTGAGATGGTGAGATGAATAAGATGAAGCCGCCCACAGACACATAAGATTTCAAATTCGGACCCTTGAGGTTTGAGGCAGAGTTGACTTAAACATATTTATTTACCGATGATTACAATATAGTGTTACACTAATGAATATGTTGTCCTCAAGACCTCTATCTCTCAGTTACAGAAGTTCCCTCAAATATTGAAACTTCACGAGTGAGCGGAGAATAAACATTATGTTTCTTTGAAATCTAAATACAGAGCCAGGGATGAGCCCATCACAAGCCCTAAGTTAACATTGCTCTCCACTCTTCTATGTCTGTCTGTTGAAACCAGATGTGGGCAATGCCATTAAAAGCCATAATTTGTATTTTCAACACAAATTATGAAACCACGTCGTTTGAGCAACGCTGAAATCGTGGAGCAACATTTCAACTACAAAGGGTGTCACATCAACTATTACGTGAATATAAAAGCTGTACTCTAATGTGCAATCTAAGATCATCATATAATAGAATTTGACATTTGTTATTGAACTTTCGCAGGTTGTGTATGATCTTCTCTTGATAAGAGTAGTTCTCATATCGATCATTAAACACATTTGATGGTACAGCGATGTCGGTGGTACATATTGCAGCTGTTAGCCAGGACTGGAATTTTATCATTCAATTGGCTCATGCCATCGTTTTCATGGACAGAATACCAGACAAGTCTATATCTCGAATCGTTTTTTTTTAAATAAAATAGCTGTTGAAGGCGCTAGGTTTTTAGGTCTATGCTTGCGCAGAAACTGACAACAATGTGGGTGCTCAGTCATTCGTACACAACACAACCAGCAGTAAGCCAGACATACATGAGCATATGTAAGCTGGCATGTCAAGGAACAGTTCATATTTCAGACTGTGAAAGGTTTACTCAGAGGTAGGCGTTGCGCACAATGGTGGTCTTACTGGCATTGCAGACAACGAACTGTTGTGATGACCCCGCCCCCCTTCAACTATACAGACAGCTGTGGTGGTCATTGACTATGGCAGACATACATTCCAGTTTCAAAAATATAAAAAATCCAGTTTCAAAACATTGATAAACAAAGCCATGCGTATTGGCAAAGAAACTAGTCCTTTAAAGGATGGGATAATAAGCGAAATAGGTGCGGAACTGTGTTCCCGGGGTCAAATTTTTAGGCTCCTTCAAAAAAATGTTTTTATAGTAAAATGTTTTTATAGTAAAAAATGTTGGTCATAGTTTGCAGATAGGGGCTCTTTTACGTGCATAAGCCTCCTATAATAAATTAGTCCCGCCAGAGCACAAGCCATAGCCTTAACCCTTTCAAGTCTGATTTTACAATTGTCATCTCCATCCACTAGAAGCTGCGAATTGCTGGCGCAATTCTCGACTTGTAGTGGATGAAAATGATATGAAGTGATCTGCAAATGATAACAACAATTGTGTTATAATTAAACAGTTTCATGAGCATTTTCGTTCTAAAAGGTTTTAGGAAATTAAGTCATTTTTCAGAGATGGAAAATGATGCTCTAATGCATCATGAGGGTTACAAGGGTTAATATGCCCTCTCCTCCCCTCTCCACACAGCCAGATTAGATAGGGGCCTAATTAAAATGTTCATCAGCTTAAAGCTGTGACGCGACCATGCCACCCGCAATTCCACATTGCTGATAAACACACATTTCATATATAAATTTCGTATTTTTTAATGTCAGAAACCTGTTTAATAAGGACTTCATAAGTTGTGTTAATACATGTATATGAAATCAGAACACACAGATTCCTTATTGTCGTGGATTACAACATGGTGTCGTGGATTACAACATGGTGTCGTGGATTACAGCATGTTGTCGTAGATTACAACATGGTGCCGTGGATTACAGCATGCGACCGAGTAAAATAACCAATTATAATATATCAATTGAATCTCCTTATTGTCACGGATTATGTCATTCTTTAGTATTATGTTTTGGCTTAACGGGTTATGAAAACACATGTACGACGAGGGAGCTAAACAGGCTATACAGACGTAGATACAGCGTGGGAGCTAAAAAGGCTACAAAGACGTAGATACGATGTGGGAGCTAAACAGGCTATAAAGACGTAG
Organism: Flabesymbios commensalis; assembly: GCA_964017125.1. Lineage (NCBI taxonomy): Eukaryota > Metazoa > Annelida > Polychaeta > Terebellida > Flabelligeridae > Flabesymbios > Flabesymbios commensalis. The sequence continues at coordinate 2,020,034 of OZ024918.1, forward strand.
ATATGGCATGGGAGCTAAACAGGCTACAAAGACGTAGATATGGCATGGGAGCTAAACAGGCTACAAAGACGTAGATATGGCGAGGGAGCTAAACAGGCTACAAAGACGTAGATATGGCATGGGAGCTAAACAGGCTACAAAGACGTAGATATGGCATGGGAGCTAAACAGGCTACAAAGACGTAGATATGGCATGGGAGCTAAACAGGCTACAAAGACGTAGATATGACGAGGGAGCTAAACAGGCTACAAAGACGTAGATACGACGAGGGAGCTAAACAGGCTATAAAGACGTAGATACGACGAGGGAGCTAAACAGGCTCTAAAGACGTAGATATGGCGTGGGAGCTAAACAGGCTACAAAGACGTAGATATGGCGTGGGAGCTAAACAGGCCATGAAGACGTAGATACGACGTGGGAGCTAAACAGGCTATAAAGACGTAGATACGGCATGAGAGCTAAACAAGCTATAGAGACATAGATACGACGTGGAAGCTAAACAAGCTATAAAGACGTAGATACGACGGAGAGCTAAAGAGGCTATAAAGAAATAGATACGACGGGGGAGCTAAAGAGGCTATAAAGACGTAGATACGACGGGGGAGCTAAATAGGCTATAAAGACGTAGATACGACGTTGGAGCTGAAGAGGCTAGAAGGAAATAAATACGACGGGTGGGGGGGGGGGGGGGCTAAGCAGGCTATAAAGACGTAGATACGACGGGGGAGCTAAAGAGGCTATAAAGACGTAGATACGACGTGGGAGCTAAAGAGGCTATAAAGACGTAGATACAACGGGGCGCTGAACGTGTTATAAAGACGTAGATACGACGTGGGAGCTTAGCCGTTTATAGAGAGTAATGATGCTGGACACTTCAGTGACTGTTTTCAATTATAGAGCTATTTTCCAGATCAGATGAGCAACATGTAATAGATTATTCAGATAAATATGGACGTTGAGGTTTTCAGTAGAGGCAGTCCGCTGCCTGTCGGCTCACATAAATGTCAAGGCTGAAAAAAGTATAAACAAAATTACTCCCTAATAATGTGACCCGTACTGCAGACTTGCCCGACTCTGCCCTGAAATTACACAACTGACTGCCTATCTATGCTGGGAACTGGAGAGCGTAGCTAGGTGTTGGAAAGGCATTCTCGGTATGTCTAATTGAGGCGGGTGCTCGAGGAATGAATGTGGTTTCACCTCGCTTTCTGAACTTTGTGTTAATTTCGCGACAAGATAAATCGTCATTGGGTATAACTTATTCTTTTCGAGGTTTCTTCAATGTTTTTTTATTATGCACAGTAGTCTTACTACAGACATCACTACACACTGCACAGACTTTGGCGCAGTTTGGATTATTGTAGATGCATAGGGAAAACTTTGGCATAACCAGGATAACTAGGATAACCAGCACTCATTCCCGTCTGAAATTGAACCTAGTGCCACCAGAATATAAAAATGAACCTAATTGGCGAAATCATACGTGAGAAAATCAAGGTGTTCAAATCGGTAACGACATCAAAGACAGGCAGACACCAACTACCTGTAGGTGAAAGGTCAAAGCCTGTCAGGTAAAAGGTCGAAGGTCACATCCTGGTGAATTACGTCACTTCACGCCAGAGACAACGCCCCCTTGTGGGCAATTGCTCATTTACACAATCACGTATCGTACCACCGCTTACAATCACGTATCGTACCACCGCTTACAATCACGTATCGTACCACCGCTTACAATCACGTATCGTACCACCGCTTACAATCACGTATCGTACCACCGCGTCAAAGATGGTGGTATAATATGCATGCTCAAACATTTGTGTTTATTGTTTTTAAGATAAGAAAACGCTTTGCACAAGCTGAACATGCTAGAGGCATGCTAGATGTACGTTAATCTTAGGTTAAGTCTGCTGGTCATACGTGGATGCTTCCTGACATCAAAGTGTACGGTAAAACTAGCGTATTTTATAAGCAATGTGGAAATGTTGCAGCTTTGTAGGTACTTCGCACCTGATATTGGGAAGCTGGACATGCGGGCTGTATACGCTATCAATACGCAAGCCATACGCAGGTTACGTTGGCCATACGCTGGCCATGCGCTGGTCAAAGGCAGATATTTTCTACCATTTGTAGGTGTTACTCAGGTCATATGCTAACTATAGGCTACTCATAAAGTCTATAAGGTGAGTACACGAACAATTCTATATTTTGCAGCTTAGAGTTTGTTTGCATATAACACGTATTTTAATATTTTTCAAACGCATCTTCTGCCTGAAGATAAGATAATATTGATTTCTAGTCGTATAAAGTTTACATTAAAACAAAACACTTTATCTAATAATTGCCATTTACATCGACTTTTGAAAAAAACATGAGAAAATAACATTTGACTATAGGATCTATAATAAGTATGTTGTGTTGACATCCGCTCAGCTCATCTATAATCATGTTATGTAGCTCGGAGTAATATCTGAAAGGAAGCCTTATAAGAAGGGACGTGGCGCAATGGCTAGGGCGCGCAGCTTTGCCAATGGCGCTGCCTGTCGTGCGGTTTCGAATCCCGCTTGTTGCAGGATTTTCAGAGAAATATCATGTTTCTCCCCTCTCAATATTGGGGCATTATTTCGATGCTGTGTCCTTGTGCAAGGCACTTTACCCTCACATGCTTCACTTGACTCAGGTGTAAATGAGTACCTGGTAGGACAGAGATGGCAATGTGTGCGATTAGTTCCTAGCGCCGAAATGGCTGCAAGTGCTGTATGCTCCAAAAGGGAGTTGAAATGGTACATGAATGAACAGGTCCAGTGACCAGGGGTAATATGTGTGAAGCGCACAGAGCATTGTATGTGCGCTATATAAGAACTCACTATTATTATTATTATTATTATACCTTTTGACCCGTGTCGCAGTGCCCCTTGCCGAGGTCAACCTGTCGCCATTCGTTCTGTCTGAACACTGTTATTAGTTTTCCAGTGTTTCCCTGTAACACCTTTCATAAGGCGTTGTAAATATGACCTATTAGCCACGGCTGCTGATCTTCTACTCAGGATCCCAGCAAACGTGAGACTTTGACCCAATGCTGGTGTAATGTTTGCAATGCTGGCCCAACATGTTACCAGCATTTACCGCACGATCCTGCTGCTGAGTGATAACAGATTTAGCCCCATCTGGTGAGTTGTAACGTGCATCTGGAGCCGCTGTTTCCCGTCTCGTCTAACACCAGGTTTGTCAGACCTGTCAATGCTTATTACACGTCTGGTACATAGACTAGAAAAACAGGAATAGGGGCCTCCATCCCACACATAGGAATAGACCAACACACACGGGACATTCACACAATGCTGTTTCAATGTTGGCACACCGTCTTCGACGCTGGCCTAACATTGAAACAACACTTTGTGAATGTCCCGTGTTTTCTGAGAGGGGCTTCCATCTCTCACTGATAGGAATAGGGGCCTACATCTCACACACAGGAATAGGGGCCTACATCTCACACACAGGAATAGGGGCCTACATCTCACACACAGGAATAGAGGCCTACATCTCACACACAGGAATAGGGGCCTACATCTCACACATAGGAATAGACCAACACACACGGGACATTCACACAATGCTGTTTCAATGTTGGCACACCGTCTTCGACGCTGGCCTAACATTGAAACAATGTTTTTCACAGGAAAAGGGGCCTACATCACACATAGGAATAGGGGCCTACATCACACATAGGAATAGGGGCCTACATCCCACATAGGAATAGGGGCCTACATCTCACACACCGGATTAGGGGCCTACATCTCACACATAGGAATAGGGGCCTACATCTCACACATAGGAATGGAGGCCTACATCTCACACACAGGAATAGGAGTCTACATCTCACACATAGGAATAGGGGGCTACATCTCACACATAGGAATAGAGGCCTACATCACACATAGGAATAGGAGCCTACATCTCTCACTCAGGAATAGGGGCCTACATCACACACACAGGAATAGGGGCCTACATCTCACACAGGAATAGAGGCCTACATCTCACACACAGGAATAGGGGCCTACATCACACACACAGGAATAGGGGCCTACATCACACATAGGAATAGAAGTCTACATCGCACATAGGAATAGAGGCCTACATCTCACACACAGGAATAGGGGCCTACATCTCACACACAGGAATAGGGGCCTACATCCCACATAGGAATAGGGGCCTACATCTCACACACAGGAATAGGGGCCTACATCACACACACAGGAATAGGGGCCTACATCACACATAGGAATAGAAGTCTACATCACACATAGGAATAGAGGCCTACATCTCACACACAGGAATAGGGGCCTACATCTCACACACCGGATTAGGGGCCTACATCTCACACACAGGAATAGGGGCCTACATCACACATAGGAATAGGAGCCTACATCTCTCACACAGGAATAGAGGCCTACATCTCACATAGGAAAAGGGGCCTACATCACACACAGGAATAGGGGCCTACATCCCACATAGGAATAGGGGCCTACATCTCACACAGGAATAGAGGCCTACATCTCACATAGGAATAGGGGTCTACATCTTACATAGGAATAGGGGCATACATCTCACATAGGAATAGAGGCCTACATCTCACATAGGAATAGAGGCCTACATCTCACATAAGAATAGGGGCCTACATCTTACATAGGAATAGGGGCCTACATCTCACACATAGGAATGGGGGCCTACATCTCTCACTGATGGGAATAGGGGCCTACATCTCACACACAGAAATAGGAGCCTACATCTCACATAGGAATAGGGATCTCCATCTCTCACTGATGGGAATAGGGGGCCTACATCTCACACATAAGAATGGGGGCCTACATCTCTCACTGATGGGAATAGGGGCCTACATCTCACACACAGGAATAGAGGCCTACATCTCACACACAGGAATAGGGGCCTACATCTCACATAGGAATAGGGATCTCCATCTCTCACTGATGGGAATAGGGGGCCTACATCTCACACATAGGAATGGGGGCCTACATCTCTCACTGATGGGAATAGGGGCCTACATCTCACACATAGGAATGGGGGCCTACATATCTCACTGATGGGAATAGGGGCCTACATCTCTCACTGATGGGAATAGGGGCCTACATCTCATACATAGGAATAGGGGCCTACATATCTCACTGATGGGAATAGGGGCCTACATCTCACACATAGGAATAGAGGCCTACATCTCACACACAGGAATAGAGGCCTACATCTCACACACAGGAATAGGGGCCTACATCTCACATAGGAATAGGGATCTCCATCTCTCACTGATGGGAATAGGGGGCCTACATCTCACACATAGGAATAGGGGCCTACATCTCTCACTGATGGGAATAGGGGCCTACATCTCACACATAGGAATGGGGGCCTACATATCTCACTGATGGGAATAGGGGCCTACATCTCACACATAGGAATAGAGGCCTACATCTCACACACAGGAATAGAGGCCTACATCTCACACACAGGAATAGGGGCCTACATCTCACACAGGAATAGAGGCCTACATCTCACATAGGAATAGGAGCCTACATCTCACACATAGGAATAGGGGCCTACATCTCACATAGGAAAAGGGGCCTACATCTCACACACAGGAATAGGGGCCTACATCTCACACATAGGAATGGGGGCCTACATCTCTCACTGATGGGAATAGGGGCCTACATCTCACACACAGGAATAGGGGCCTACATCTCACATAGGAGTAGGGGCCTACATCTCACACACAGGAATAGGGGCCTACATCTCACACACAGAAATAGGAGACTACATCTTACATAGGAATAGGGGTCTACATCTCTCACACAAGAATAGGGGCCTACATCTCTCACACAGGAATAGAGGCCTACATCTCACACACAGGAATAGAGGCCTACATCTCACACACAGGAATAGAGGCCTACATCTCACACACAGGAATAGGAGCCTACATCTCACACACAGGAATAGGGACCTACATCTGACATAGGAATAGGGGCATACATCTCACATAGGAATAGGGGCATACATCTCACATAGGAATAGAGGCCTACATCTCACATAGGAATATGGGCCTACATCTCACACACAGGAATAGAGGCCTACATCTCACACACAGGAATAGAGGCCTACATCTCACACACAGGAATAGGGGTCTACATCTCACACAGGAATAGAGGCCTACATCTCTCACACAGGAATAGGGGCCTACATCTCACACACAGGAATAGGGGCCTACATCTCACACACAGGAATAGGGGCCTACATCTCTCACACAGGAATAGGGGCCTACATCTCTCACACAGGAATAGGGGCCTACATCTCTCACACAGGAATAGGGGTCTACATCTCACACAGGAATAGAGGCCTACATCACACATAGGAATAGGGGGCCTACATCTCACACACAGGAATAGGGGCCTACATCTCACACACAGGAATAGGGGCCTACATCTCACATAGGAATAGGGGCCTACATCTCACACACAGGAATAGGGGCCTACATCACACATAGGAATAGAGGCCTACATCTCACACACAGGAATAAAGGCCTACATCTCACACACAGGAATAGAGGACTACATCTCACACACAGGAATAGGGGCCTACATCTCACACACAGGAATAGAGGCCTACATCACACATAGGAATAGAGGACTACAACACACATAGGAATAGAGGCCTACATCTCTCACTGATAGGAATAGAGGCCTACATCTCACACATAGGAATAGGGGGCCTACATCTCACACACAGGAATAGGGGCCTACATCACACATAGGAATAGGGGCCTACATCTCACACACAGGAATAGGGGCCTACATCTCACACACAGGAATACGGGCCTACATCTCACACACAGGAATAGGAGCCTACATCTCACACACAGGAATAGGGGCCTACATCTCACATAGGAATAGGGGCCTACATCTCACACACAGGAATAGGGGCCTACATCACACATAGGAATAGGGGCCTACATCTCACACACAGGAATAGGGGCCTACATCTCACATAGGAATAGGGGCCTACATCTCACACACAGGAATAGAGGCCTACATCACACACACAGGAATAGAGGCCTACATCACACATAAGAATAGGAGCCTACATCTCACACACAGGAATAGAGGCCTACATCTCACATAGGAAAAGGGGCCTACATCACACACAGGAATAGGGGCCTACATCTCTCACACAGGAATAGGGGTCTACATCTCACACACAGGAATAGAGGCCTACATCTCTCACACAGGAATAGAGGCCTACATCTCACACATAGGAATAGGAGGCTACATCTCTCACACAGGAATAGGGGCCTACATCTCACACACAGGAATAGGGGCCTACATCACACACAGGAATAGGGGCCTACATCTCACATAGGAGTAGGGGCCTACATCTCACACACAGGAATAGAGGTCTACATCTCACACACAGGAATAGGGGTCTACATCTCACACACAGGAATAGAGGCCTACATCTCTCACACAAAAATAGGGGTCTACATCTCACACACAGGAATAGGGGCCTACATCTAACACACAGGAATAGAGGCCTACATCTCACACATAGGAATAGGGGCCTACATCTCACATAGGAATAGGGGCCTACATCTCACACACAGGAATAGAGGCCTACATCTCACATAGGAATAGAGGCCTACATATCACACACAGGAATAGAGGCCTACATCTCACACACAGGAATAGGGGCCTACATCTCACACACAGGAATAGGGGCCTACATCACACACAGGAATAGAGGCCTACATATCACACACAGGAATAGAGGCCTACATCTCACACACAGGAATAGGGGCCTACATCTCACACACAGGAATAGGAGCCTACATCTCACACACAGGAATAGAGGCCTACATCTCACACACAGGAATAGGGGCCTACATCACACATAGGAATAGGAGCCTACATCTCACACACAGGAATAGAGGCCTACATCTCACACACAGGAATAGGAGCCTACATCTCACACACAGGAATAGAGGCCTACATCTCACACACAGGAATATGGGCCTACATCTCACACACAGGAATAGGAGCCTACATCTCACACACAGGAATAGGGGTCTACATCTTACATAGGAATAGGGACCTACATCTGACATAGGAATATGGGCCTACATCTCACACACAGGAATAGAGGCCTACATCTCACACACAGGAATAGAGGCCTACATCTCACACACAGGAATAGGGGCCTACATCTCACACACAGGAATAGAGGCCTACATCTCACACACAGGAATAGAGGCCTACATCACACATAGGAATAGGGGCCTACATCCCACATAGGAATAGGGGCCTACATCACATATAGGAATAGGGGCCTACATCTCACATAGGAATAGGGGCCTACATCTTACATAGGAATAGGGGCCTACATCTCACATAGGAATAGGAGCCTACATCTTACATAGGAATAGAGGCCTACATCTCACATAGGAATAGAGGCCTACATCTCACATAGGAATAGAGGCCTACGTCTCACATAGGAATAGGTGCCTTCATCTTACATAGTAATGGGCCTACATCTCACATAGGAATAGGGGCCTACGTCTCACACATAGGAATAGGGGCCTACATGTAACACATATGCATAAGGTCTTACAACTCACACAGGAATGGGGGGCCTACATCTCACACATATGGATAAGGGCCTACATCTTACATAGGAATAGAGGCCTACATCTCATAGAGGAATAGGGGCCTACATGTCACATAGGAATAGGGGCCTACGTGTCGCATAGGAATAGGGACCTACATGTCACCTAGGAATATGGGCCTACATTATACATGGGAATAGAGGCCTACATCTCACACAGGAATAGGGGCCTTCATCTCAAATAAGAATAGGGGCTTATAAGTCCCTTTTGAATAGGGACCTACATGCCACATAGGAACAAGGCCCTACATCTTACATAGAAATAGAGGCCTACATCTCATATATAGGAATAGGGGCCTACATCTCATTCATAGGAATAGGAGCCTACATCTCAAATAAGAATAGGGGCATATAAGTCCCTTTTGAATAGGGACCTACATGCCACATAGGAACAAGGCCCTACATCTTACATAGAAATAGAGGCCTACATCTCATATATAGGAATAGGGGCCTACATCTCATTTATAGGAATAGGAGCCTACATCTCAAATAAGAATAGGGGCTTATAAGTCACTTTGGAATAGGGGCCTACATGCCACATAGGAACAGGGCCCTACATCTTACATAGAAATAGAGGCCTACATCTCATATATAGGAATAGGGGCCTACATCTCATTCATAGGAATAGGAGCCTACATCTCAAATAAGAATAGGAGCTTATAAGTCACTTTGGAATAGGGGCCTACATGCCACATAGGAACAAGGCCCTACATCTTACATAGAAATAGAGGCCTACATCTCATATATAGGAATAGGGGCCTACATCTCATTCATAGGAATAGGAGCCTACATCTCAAATAAGAATAGGGGCTTATAAGTCACTTTGGAATAGGGGCCTACATGCCACATAGGAACAGGGCCCTACATCTTACATAGAAATTGAGGCCTACATCTCATATATAGGAATAGGCCATACATCTCAAATAGAATTAGGGGCCTACATCTCACACATAGGAATAGGGGCCTACTTGTCACGCATAGGAATAGGGGCCTACATCTCACACAATGGAATAGGGGCCTACATCTCACACACAGGAATAGGGGTCTACATCTCACACAGGAATAGAGGCCTACATCTCACACATAGGAATAGGGGCCTACGTGTCACACATAGGAATAGGGGACTACATCTCATTTATAGGAATAGGGGCCTATATCTCACACATAGGAATAGGGGCCTACATCCCATTCATAGGAATAGGGGCCTACATCTCATTCATAGGAATAGGGGCCTACATCTCACAAATATAAGCATCACCAGATAGCCAGATCAAGCATACTAACAAGTCCAAATATAACCACATCAAGTCATACTAACGAGCCGATATATAACTAGAGACCAAGACATACTAACGAGTCGGCATATAACCACATCAAGTCATACTAACGAGCCGATATATAACTATAGACCAATTCATACTAACGAGTCGACATATAATCACAGCAAGTCATACTAACGAGCCGATATAAATTCACATCAAGTCATACTAACGAGTCGACATATAACCACATAAAATCATACTAACGAGCCGATATATAACTATAGACCAAGACATACTAACGAGTCGACATATAACCACATCAAATCATACTAACGAGCCGATATATAACTATAGACCAAGACATACTAACGAGTCGACATATAACCACATCAAGTCATACTAACGAGTCGACATATAATCACATCAAGTAATACTAACGAGCCGATATATAACTAGAGACCAAGACATACTAACAAGTCGACATATAACCACAGCAAGTCATACTAACGAGCCGATATATAACTATAGACCAATTCATACTAACGAGTCGACATATAATCACAACAAGTCATACTAACGAGCCGATATAAATTCACATCAAGTCATACTAACGAGTCGACATATAACCACATAAAATCATACTAACGAGCCGATATATAACTATAGACCAAGACATACTAACGAGTCGACATATAACCACATCAGATCATACTAACGAGCCGATATATAACTATAGACCAAGACATACTAACGAGTCGACATATAACCACATCAAATCATACTAACGAGGCGATATATAACTATAGACCAAGACATACTAACGAGTCGACATATAACCACATCAAGTCATACTAAAGAGGCGACATATAACCACACCAAGTCATACTAACGAGTCGACATATAACCACATCAAATCATACTAACGAGTCGACATATAGCTAGATCAAGTCATACTAACGAGTCGACATATAATCAGACCAAGTCATACTAACGAGTCGACATATAACCAGACCAAGTCATACTAACGAGTCGACATATAACCACACCAAAGTCATACTAACAAGTCGACATATAATCATATCAAGTCATACTAAAGAGGCGACATATAACCACACCAATTCATACTAACGAGTCGACATATAACCACATCAAATCATACTAACGAGTCAACATATAGCTAGATCAAGTCATACTAACGAGTCGACATATAACCAGACCAAGTCATACTAACGAGTCGACATATAACCAGACCAATTTCATACTAACGGCTCGACATATAAGTAGATCAAGTCATACTAACGAGTCGACATATAACCAGACCAAGTCATACTAACGAGTCGACATATAACCAGACCAATTTCATACTAACGGCTCGACATATAAGTAGATCAAGTCATACTAACGAGTTGGCATATAACCAGACCAAGTCATGCTAAAGACTCGACATATAAGTTTATCAAGTCATACTAACGAGTCGACATATAACTAGATCCAATCATACTAACAAGTCGATATATAACTAGACCAAGTCATACTAACAAGTTGACATATAACCACATCAAGTCATACTAACGAGTCGAGATATAACCCCACCAAGTCATATTAACGAGTCGACATATAACTAGATGAATCTATAGAATTTCGCTCTTTTTTAATAGAGCAAATGTCGGCCTGCATCTGTTCATAGTGGGATATTGGCCATATATAATTTTAAACAAAACGAATGTCAAATGAAAATTTCCCACCAAACCTTACGTACATTGTCTAGTATTGGTTGTATTTTATTGCGAAGAAAAAAATCAATAATATATATTCGTAGATCAGAATATATTGCTGCACGCCTCGTACATTTAGATATACGAATTTATAACATTTCGTTCTTCTTTTTTGACAGAATGAAGCTCTAGCCGTGAGAACGTGACGTAGGGCGTGTTTTGATAGCTATTTATTAGCTTAGAGCAATTATTTTACCCTCCACAGCGGGTCATTCAGAGTTATGTCAGTTTCCCGGGGAGAGGAACGCAATCAGAGAGTTAGAATCCATCAGCAGGTGATGGGTGGGCGGGTCTATCTTCTCGGGGAGAGGGACGCAATCAGAGAGATGGAATCTAGCAGCAGGTGATGGGTGGGCGGGTCTCTCTTCCCGGGGAGAGGAACACAATCAGAGAGATAGCATCCATCAGCAGGTGATGGGTGGGCGGGTCTATTTTCTCGGGGAGAGGGACGCAATCAAAGAGATAGAATCTAGCAGCAGGTGATGGGTGGGCGGGTCTCTCTTCCCGGGGAGAGGGACGCAATCAGAGAGATAGAATCTAGCAGCAGGTGATGGGTGGGCGGGTCTATCTTCCAGCAGGTGATGGGTGGGCGGGTCTCTCTTCCCGGGGAGAGGGACGCAATCAGAGAGATAGAATCTAGCAGCAGGTGATGGGTGGGCGGGTCTCTCTTCCCGGGGAGAGGGACGCAATCAGAGAGATAGAATCTAGCAGCAGGTGATGGGTGGGCGGGTCTCTCTTCCCGGGGAGAGGGACGCAATCAGAGAGATAGAATCTAGCAGCAGGTGATGGGTGGGCGGGTCTCTCTTCCCGGGGAGAGGGACGCAATCAGAGAGATAGCATCTTGCAGCAGTTGATGGGTGGGCGGGTCTCTCTTCCCGGGGAGAGGGACGCAATCAGAGAGATAGAATCTAGCAGCAGGTGATGGGTGGGCGGGTCTCTCTTCCCGGGGAGAGGAACGCAATCAGAGAGATAGCATCTAGCAGCAGGTGATGGGTGGGCGGGTCTATCTTCCAGCAGGTGATGGGTGGGCGGGTCTCTCTTCCCGGGGAGAGGGACGCAATCAGAGAGATAGAATCTTGCAGCAGGTGATGGGTGGGCGGGTCTATCTTCCAGCAGGTGATGGGTGGGCGGGTCTATCTTCCAGCAGGTGATGGGTGGGCGGGTCTATCTTCGTGTGAATATCCTGTCATAGTAAAAACATTGTTAATGTAACATCTACAGAAATAAATTAACTGATTTCAGATCAAGAGATATCCAAGGAGTTATTTCCCATTATTAACATTATGAGTGCTGCGTTACTGATTGACGCAATTTTAAGCTTCACGTGAATCAACACTATATCTGATGTTAAATAAACTGATATTTTTCAAATTTACATGTAATTTAATGATATGTATTTTTATTTGAGGTGCGCACGTGCATACTACATACCACCCAAACAAAAATGTTTCTTTCCTACCCACTCGTAGAAATTCTATATTGTGGGGAGCCTCCGTGACCAAGAGGTAGCGTACTCTCATTCATCTCACCATTTTCATTCTCAGCCTAAAACCTCGTCATTTCATTCCTTCAGACTAGATGGGTGCCTTAGACGGCTACCATTTCATTTCAAGGGGTCGGGTATTTATTAAAATGCAATTACTCTTTTAAACCCAATGGAAATAGAATGTGGTTCTATTTTCATAGGCTTAACCGACATTGAAAACAAAAATATTAGCATCTATTTCAATATACAAAGCCGAAAATAATTGTTTTATTTCACATAGTCTATTACATGCCGAGCGAACAGAAAGGAGATTAAATCCTGCATTTATGCATTATGATCAACAGTTATTTCAAAAATTATTATTTACTGAAAGTAGTGAACACGATTTATTGGGAAGTGAACCCGATTAAAAGTACTTTTGTGCTATTCTCTGAATATCAAATGGTGCGCCTTTATAATATTGTTTATTATACTGCTATTAACATAATATATGACATAAAGTAAAATTAAATAATATTCTAGAACATCGAGCCCATCTGGTATTGGTCCTATATTATCAGTTTGAATACAGCACTGCACTTGATGACGTCTCATGAACTTTCAATATAAGTAGTCTATACAAATACATAACTGAATAATAACTTACATGTGACAATTCTTTTATTTTAGCCCCCACATCGTGTGACACTGTAATATGGTGAGGCATGTTAGCTTTTAATATACAAACACAATATAAATAATGATCTATATAACAATACCACTCTGTTATTCTAGGCTATATTCACAAATCCAGGACACAAATTTGTCGCCCCTTAGTTCTCTCTTACCGCTTCATTTGAATACCTGTTTGATGGGTCTATGGCCATTATGTATATGTTTTACTCTTACAGCACGGGGATCGACTTTAGACGTCAGAATCTGACGTCTACTGACGTCAGATTCTGACGACTAAAGTTGGTCCCCGTACTGTGAGGGATAAGGCTAATCCACATATGATTTCCGTTTCTCTATGTACAGCATAAGTTGGACATATAAAGACTATTATATGGGACAATGTTGGTACATGTGGTCAGGGCTATAGTAGATAATAATGTATTATCAGCTCTCCGTGCTGACTGACAAGCCTGATGTGGCTGTCTGCGGCTGTCTGCTAGATAAAATAAAAATCAGCATCAAACCAACGATGTATCAATGCTGGGCCAGCGGCGTAAACGTTGTGCCAGCATTGGGCCGATTGTGGCCTGGTGCGTTACGTGGTATATGTGTTTGATGCGTCAAATCTAAACACTGAGCCGTTCAACGCCTTCCGGAGCTGTGCGTGTAGTGTAAGCCACGGAACAGGACGGTACAACACGGTACAACACGGCGCTGCAAGGTACAACATGGAACACAGGATACATCACGGTACAACACGATAAAACACAATACAACATGGTACAACACAGTATAACACGGTACAGTACGATACAGCACGGTAAAACACGGTACAAAACGGTAAAACACGGTACAAAACGGCAAAAACACGGTACAAAACGGCAAAACACGGTACAAAACGGCAAAACACGATACAAAACGGCAAAACATGATACAACACAATGTGTAGCACACGATGTAGCACGGTACAACACGGTACAACACAGTGTAGCACGGTACAACACGATGTAGCACGGTACAACACGGTACACTACGGTGCAGCTATATCTTGTATATCTAGCTGTGCGCAGCACGGCGCTGTGCAAAGCAGATACCAGCACGACAAACACCATACACAGACACAATGCTGGCTCAATGCTGGGTCAACGTCGCAGACGGTGGGCCGACATTGACCCGGCAATGGGTGAACATCGCTCGCTTGGTTGGAGTACATGTGAAGAGTATAATAGTACATGTATGTAGATAGATGCTGGAGTAGAGTACCCAGTATTCAGACTGCCGCTCACAGTGAGATATGCCGAGCCACCAGACGGGGGCAGCCGGCCATACCAGAGCCTGAGATAGACACCTACACTACATGCAGAACGTGTCCGGTATTATTTGTAGCGCCTCTGAGCTCAGGTATAGTGAGATATGTCGAGCCACCAGACGGGGGCAGCCGGCCATACTAGAGCCTGAGATAGACACCTACACTACATGCAGAACGTGTCCGGTATTATTTGTAGCGCCTCTGAGCTCAGGTATAGTGAGATATGTCGAGCCACCAGACGGGGGCAGCCGGCCATACTAGAGCCTGAGATAGACACCTACACTACATGCAGAACGTGTCTGGTATTATTTGTAGCGCCTCTGAGCTCAGTTATAGTGAGATATGCCGAGCCACCAGACGGGGGCAGCCGGCCATGCCAGAGCCTGAGATAGACACCTACACTATATGCAGAACGTGTCCGGTATTATTTGTAGCGCCTCTGAGCTCAGGTATGGTGAGATATGTCGAGCCACCAGACGGGGGCAGCCGGCCATACTAGAGCCTGAGATAGACACCTACACTACATGCAGAACGTGTCTGGTATTATTTGTAGCGCCTCTGAGCTCAGTTATAGTGAGATATGCCGAGCCACCAGACGGGGGCAGCCGGCCATACCAGAGCCTGAGATAGACACTTACACTACATGCAGAACGTGTCCGGTATTATTTGTAGCGCCTCTGAGCTCAGGTATAGTGAGATATGTCGAGCCACCAGACGGGGGCAGCCGGCCATACTAGAGCCTGAGATAGACACCTACACTACATGCAGAACGTGTCTGGTATTATTTGTAGCGCCTCTGAGCTCAGGTATAGTGAGATATGTCGAGCCACCAGACGGGGGCAGCCGGCCATACTAGAGCCTGAGATAGACACCTACACTACATGCAGAACGTGTCTGGTATTATTTGTAGCGCCTCTGAGCTCAGGTATAGTGATATATGCCGAGCCACCAGATGAGAGGCAGCCGGCCATACCAGAGCCTGAGATAGACACCTACACTACATGCAGAGCGTGTCTGGTATCATTTGTAGCGCCTCTGAGCTCAGGTATAGTGAGATATGTCGAGCCACCGGGATATCAGCCTACGAGATGCAGCTCATTATGTCACAGTTAAAGATCTACACAATGTGCAGAACACGTGAGTGAAAAAAATAATTTTCTCTGTATTATTCGTGGCTCCTGTGAGCAGGAATAGAGGAAATAAGATGACACCCCCCCCGCCCCTTCGAAAAAGGTTAAAATCAGAAGTCGACCGTATTGAATTATACAGTTTTAAATAAATATTAGTTAATATTTTTTCAAAGCTATTGAAATTTCCGAAAACATATTTAGAAAACTATTTATTTGATAATATGGCCTGGCCTGGTTTGGTCGAAAAACGACTAAATCTAAGATGGCTACCAACGGCTATAATGTAACATATACAAGATTTTGAAAGATAATCCCATAATGTAGTGTGATATGTCATTTCTGCCTAATTTGGGGCGGTGAGCCCATTTCTGTATCTGATACTACAATTCCAGGTTTCTGTGATCTTCAGACCCTAAATGAAGGTCACAAATGAATACGAACGGTCATAGTGAAAATACAACTTTTGTAATGAATGGTTCAATGGCTACATGTGACATGTGCCGTTTCTGATTAAATTTATGGAGCAGAATCAATTATAGGCACCAGATACATTGTAAAACCTTATTTTGACCTTTAAAAACCACATTAAGGTCAAACATGACCACCAGCATTCCTAACTGAGGATGCATAATAATAATGCAAGTCTCTCTCCAGTAGGATGTCAATAACTTTATATCAGAAGACACAGCCGCATATTCTTGTAATGGCTAATTTTATTAAAGTGAAATTGAAGGAATGATCATAATAATTACATGCAAATAATTACAATAACATATCATATATTCCACGTATGTACAATGTCTGTAAGTATAATAATGACATACAAGTTAATAGGCTACTTTGTTATTATTGTCAGTGTGTGAAATTGTTTGATTTATCGGTGTAGTATTTAAACGTTATTAGATATATACTTTTATTAAATTCCTGCAACCTTTATAGGCTCAGCTTCCTGGGATCGTTAGTTGGTTTTACCATGTTTATTTACTGAGGATTACCTCATAGTATTACACTAATGGATATGTTTTCCTCATTCGGTGGTTATCAAACTCCTGAGTGCATTTTACGAGAAAGTTAGTGATATTATGATTCCTTATAATACATATACACATTTTTTTCAGTTTCGTAGATAATTTTACAGTTCGTGACGCATGTTTCTAATTTAAACAGATTACACTGTATTATAAAATGATTTGTTGTCTGACATCTCTGGCACATTCGGCTTGATACAGGTTTTTTGCATCTTCTTCTCTCCATCTCTATATTATGTGAGCTAGAATGACGCGGGGGCAACAGCAGGGAGTAACTTTGTTTCAAACAGATTAAGTCGGGAGTTACCGATAGGAAGAGAATGTGCTGTCAGTTTTATTTGGCCTGTCGATTCATGCTAGACATTTGTTCAGTCTAGTCTTCAACTACTTTGGACATTTCCACACAAATTCGTTGATTGCATGATTTGACTGATTTGTTTTGATTGATTGGATTAATGGCTGGATTGATTATTTTGATTGCTTGATGGGATTGATTAATTAAATTGATGGGATTGATGGGATTGATGGGATTGATTGATTGATTGATTGATTGATTGATTGATTGATTGATTGATTGATTGATTGATTGATTGATTGATTGATTGATTGATTGATTGATTGATAGGATCAATTGATTGGAGTATTGATTGATTGGATTGGTCGATTGGATTGATTGATTGACTGGACTAATTGATTAGACTCATTGATTGGATTGATTGACTGGATTGATGGATTTAATTGATTGAACTGTTTTGAGTGATTTATTAGATGAATGTTTTATTGATAGAGTGCTACGTTTAGCTGATTGTCGTAGTATTTTTCTGGAAATATATAAAAAACAAATCATGCTAATCTATGAAGTATAGAATCTTGTATTTCGGCCCCATCTGTATTATGGTTGGCTACATACCAAGATGGTGATAGGCGATTAAATCTATACCAGCTATATTATATATATATATTATTTTATACACTGTGCATGTCTGCTCTTTGCCACTATTACTGTGCTGCATGTGATCCGCTGGGTAGGACTACTGTTATTGATACATGGTTGTTTATAGGTGAGCTATCTGTATACCCACCAATCACAAAACATTTGTATAACATTTGTACAACGTCGGCCGAACGTCTTGCGTTGGTCCAACATTGTACACATGTTATACAGATGTTTTGTGTTTGCTGGGTAGGTTCTATTATGACCACATCCATCATCTATAATGATGTACGTGCGATGACATCAAACACAAGACCACAACTTCCCAGCAAACAACACACATTCACACAACGCCGGCACAATGTTGGTCCACCGTCACAGACAGTGAGCCAGCATTGTTCCGATATTATGTAGGTTATTGCTGGCCATCAAGCATAAAACACTGGCTTGCTGTTGGGCCAGCATGATAGGCAGTGGGCCAACATTGAGCCTGCATTGGTTGATTGTCTGGTGTTCACTGACAGTCGTTGTGGGGCTCTAAAGTATTTGTTTGAAAATGTTTGAACCAATGCTGGTTTAATGTTGGTTTACCGTCTGTGACGATAACTCAATATACACCCACGATCTTGAACCTGTTTGCCAAACCATGCATTTCTTTGGCTCAAACTGTTTTTAGATTGATTGTAGATTTGGATCTGGAACCGGATTGCCAGACCAGATGGTCTCTTTGGCTCAAACTATTTCTAGATTGGCAGAAACTGTGCTGCTATCAATTCACGGCGTTCGTTTCGGGTGAACAAAACTAACCAAACCGGATCACTAAACTAGTTTGAGACGGGTGTGAATCGAACAGGGCCTAATACGACACGGGGTTTGTCTAATAGTTATAAGTATATATATCTGGCCAGTGTTGTTTTAGTGTAGATCCACTATCTATGACGGTTGGCTACATGGTGTCAACGTCAGTTGACTGTGAGATTTTACCCTATATTGATTTAATGTTAACCTATCTGCGACGTTGGCCCACCATTAAACCAACCCAGGGTAATATGTCACGATGTGCTATCTGTTGGATGTATACTGGGTGTAGAGTTACTGATGGATGGGGCTGTTCTCCTCGGTGGTGCGCAATACGATATCCGGAGAGATAGAAGGTGAGGTGGGGGGGGGGAGGGGATAAGGGGGGGGGGGGGGTTGAGAAGGCTTGCGCAAAAAACTGATTTTCTGAAGAATTTATTTTGGCACACGTCGTGCGAAACAAATAGATTAAACGGATTTCAAACAAAATACCATGAGTTATTTACAACTTAAGGTTATAATTGATAAATTTGCATTCTATTATCACGATTATTGTCTGATATGAACACGATATCCAACAAATATAATACAGATTGAAGCTTGCTTGAAGCAGAGTTCATCTGAATAACATAAGTCGTATAATTATGATAGATTGGTCGCCGGATCAAAGTTGAACTCGGGGGTTATTCGTCCAACAAATTGTATGATGCCATAAGTTATTGGTGAACACAGCACCTCAGGCTGAGGAGCCATATGTTATTGGTGAACACAGTACCTCAGGCTGGGCAGCATTCCAGACAGATCGTCACCATCAAGCTGGATCCACCTCAGGCTGGGGAGCATTCCACACAGCTCGTCACCATCAAGCTGGATCCTAGTCAGTGACCTGTAGGGCGGGGCGAGGAAGCGGGGCAGGGACAGGAGGAGGCAAGACAGGACTGTACTGGACAGGAGAGGACAGGACAGGAGAGGACATGACAGGCAGGACAGGACATGACAGACAGGACAGGACAAGGCAAGAGAGGACAGGATAGGAGAGAACATGACAGGCTGGACAGGCAGGACAGGACAAGTGTGGAGAGAACAGAACAGGAAAAGAGAGGAGAGGACAAGAGAGGACATGACAGGACAGGACAAGATAGAACAGGATAGGACAGGGCAATGCAAGGCAAGACAAGAGAGGAAAGAGCAAGCAAGGACATGACAAGCATGACAGGACAAGGCAAGAGAGGACAGGATGGAAGAGGACATGTCAGGCAGGACAGGACAGGACACATATGATACACATACATAAGAAACACAGCCACACGAGAAACAGCCACACGAGACACAGCCACATGAGCCACAGCCACACAAGACAGAGTCACACGAGACACAGCCACACCAGACACAGCCACACGAGACACAGCCACACGAGACACAGCCACACAAGACAGAGTCACACGAGACACAGCCACACGAGACACAGCCACACGTGACACAGCCACATGAGCCACAGCCACACAAGACAGAGTCACACGTGACACAGCTACACGAGACACAGCCACACGAGACACAGCCACATGAGACACAGCCACACGAGACACAGCCACACGAGACACAGCCACACGTGACACAGCTACACGAGACACAGCCACACGAGACACAGCCACATGAGCCACAGCCACACAAGACAGAGTCACACGAGACACAGCCACACCAGACACAGCCACACGAGACACAGCCACACGAGACACAGCCACACGAGACACAGCCACACGAGACACAGCCACACGAGACACAGCCACATGAGCCACAGCCACACAAGACAGAGTCACACGAGACACAGCCACACCAGACACAGCCACACGAGACACAGCCACACGTGACACAGCTACAGGAGACAAAGCCACACGAGACACAGCTACACGAGACACAGCTACACGAGACACAGCCACACAAGACACAGCCACACGAGACACAGCTACACGAGACACAGCTACACGAGACACAGCCACACGAGACAGAGCCACACGTGACACAGCTACACGAGACACAGCTACACGAGACACAGCCACACGTGACACAGCCACACGAGACACAGCCACACGAGACACAGCCACACGAGACACAGCTACACGAGACACAGCTACACGAGACACAGCCACACGTGACACAGCTACACGAGACACAGTCACACGAGACACAGCCACACGAGACAGAGCCACACGTGACACAGCTACAGGAGACACAGCCACACGAGACACAGCTACACGAGACACAGCTACACGAGACACAGCCACACAAGACACAGCTACACGAGACACAGCTACACGAGACACAGCCACACGAGACAAAGCCACACGAGACACAGCTACACGAGACACAGCTACACGAGACACAGCCACACAAGACACAGCCACACCAGACACAGCCACACGAGACACAGCCACATGAGCCACAGCCACACAAGACAGAGTCACACGAGACACAGCCACACCAGACACAGCCACACGAGACACAGCCACACGAGACACAGCCACACGAGACACAGCCACACGAGACACAGCCACACGAGACACAGCCACACGAGACACAGCCACACGAGACACAGCCACATGAGCCACAGCCACACAAGACAGAGTCACACGAGACACAGCCACACCAGACACAGCCACACGAGACACAGCCACACGTGACACAGCTACAGGAGACAAAGCCACACGAGACACAGCTACACGTGACACAGCTACAGGAGACAAAGCCACACGTGACACAGCCACACGAGACACAGCCACACGAGACACAGCCACACGTGACACAGCTACACGTGACACAGCTACACGAGACACAGCTACACGAGACACAGCCACACGAGACACAGCTACACGAGACACAGCTACACGAGACACAGCCACACGTGACACAGCTACACGAGACACAGTCACACGAGACACAGCCACACGAGACAGAGCCACACGTGACACAGCTACAGGAGACACAGCCACACGAGACACAGCTACACGAGACACAGCTACACGAGACACAGCCACACAAGACACAGCCACACGAGACACAGCTACACGAGACACAGCTACACGAGACACAGCCACACGAGACACAGCTACACGTGACACAGCTACACGAGACACAGCCACACGAGACACAGCCACACGAGACACAGCCACACGTGACACAGCTACACGAGACACAGCCACACGAGACACAGCTACACGTGACACAGCTACACGAGACACAGCCACACGTGACACAGCTACAGGAGACAAAGCCACACGTGACACAGCCACACGAGACACAGCCACACGAGACACAGCCACACGTGACACAGCTACACGTGACACAGCTACACGAGACACAGCTACACGAGACACAGCCACACGAGACACAGCTACACGTGACACAGCTACACGAGACACAGCTACACGAGACACAGCCACACGAGACACAGCTACACGAGACACAGCTACACGAGACACAGCCACACGAGACACAGCCACACGAGACACAGCTACACGAGACACAGCTACACGAGACACAGCTACACGAGACACAGCCACACGTGACACAGCTACAGGAGACAAAGCCACACGTGACACAGCCACACGAGACACAGCCACACGAGACACAGCCACACGTGACACAGCTACACGAGACACAGCTACACGAGGCAGAGCCACACGTGACACAGCTACACGAGACACAGCTACACGAGACACAGCTACACCAGACACAGCCACACGAGACACAGCCACACGAGACACAGCTACACGTGACACAGCCACACGAGACACAGCCACACGTGACACAGCCACACGAGACACAGCCACACGTGACACAGCCACACGAGACACAGCCACACGAGACACAGCTACACGAGACACAGCCACACGAGACACAGCTACACGAGACACAGCCACACCAGACACAGCCACACGAGACACAGCTACACGAGACACAGCTACACGAGACACAGCCACACGAGACACAGCCACACGAGACACAGTCACACGAGACACAGCCACACGAGACAGAGCCACACGAGACACAGCCACACGAGACAGAGCCACACGTGACACAGCTACACGAGACACAGCCACACGAGACACAGCCACACGAGACACAGCCACACGAGACAGAGCCACACGTGACACAGCTACACGAGACACAGCTACACGAGGCACAGCCACACGAGACACAGCTACACGAGACACAGTCACACGTGACACAGCCACAAGAGACACAGCTACACGTGACACAGCCACACGAGACACAGCTACACGTGACACAGCCACACGAGACACAGCTACAGGAGACAAAGCCACACGAGACACAGCCACACGAGACACAGCCACACGAGACACAGCCACACGTGACACAGTCACACGAGACACCGCCACACGAGACACAGCCACAGGAGACACAGCCACACGAGACAGAGCCACACGAGACACAGCCACACGAGACACCGCCACACGAGACACAGCTACAGGAGACAAAGCCACACGAGACACAGTCACACGAGACACCGCCACACGAGGCACAGCCTTACCAGACACAGCCACAGGAGACACAGCCATACGTGGTCATCAGTCCTCGGTTTCACCGCTATTCTAGTATCAAGCAGTAGTCCACAGTATCTTATGATGATGTAACTGGGACGAATAATCGCTATGTGACGGGGAAATGCTATAATTGCTGGAAAAAAAAATGGACATTATTTATATATAATGATGTGATTACAGTAATAGCCGTACACTGTATGAGTGTCATAGGGCTAGCAGCATAACACACGTAATCGGCTGATTGTGAAACAAGCACCAAATGCGATGTGAATATACAACTGAAAGAAAACGTGAACCAAGCAAACATTCAAAATAGCCGTATATATGTCGTATATGTCGTAGTCGTATATATGTCGTAACACAGACGACGTCATCGTAACGGGTAGTGTCGTAAACGCCGTCATTTTACTGGGTAGTGTAGTTGTCATTTTAATGGGTAGTGTCGTCGGCATTTTAATAGGTGGTGTCGTAAGCGTCGTCAATTTAATGGGTAGTGTCGTAAACGTCGTCATTTTAATGAGTACTGTCGTAAACGTCGTCATTTTAATGGGTAGTGTCGTAGGCGTCGTCATTTTAATGGGGAGTGTCGTCGTTATTTTAATGGGTAGTGTCGTAGGCGTCGGTATTTTAATGAGTAGTGTCGTAAACGTCGTCATTTTAATGGATGGTGTCGTCGTCATTTTAATGGGTAGTGCCGTAAACGTCGTCATATTAATGGATGGTGTCGTCGTTATTTTAATGAGTAGTGTCGTAAACGTCGTCATTTTAATGGATGGTGTCGTCGTCATTTTAATGAGTAGTGCTGTAAACGTCGTCATTTTAATGGATGGTGTCGTCGTCATTTTAATGGGTAGTGCCGTAAACGTCGTCATATTAATGGATGGTGTCGTCGTCATTTTAATGAGTAGTGTCGTAAACGTCGTCATGATAATGGATGGTGTCGTCGTCATTTTAATGAGTAGTATCGTAAACGTCGTCATTTTAATGGATGGTGTCGTCGTCATTTTAATGGGTAGTGTCGTAAACATCGTCATTTTAATGTGTAGTGTCGTAAACGTCGTCATTTTAATGGCTAGTGTCGTAGGCGTCGTCATTTTAATGGGTAGTGTCGTCATTTTAATGAGTAGTGTCGTAAACGTCGTCATTTTAATGGCTAGTGTCGTAGGCGTCGTCATTTTAATGGCTAGTGTCGTAGGCGTCGTCATTTTAATGGGTGGTGTCGTCATCGTAATGAGTAGTGTCGTAAACGTCGTCATTTTAACCCTTGAAGCGCTGAAATATTTTTGTATAAACCATTTTACTCAATTTGAAAACATCATAAACATTATCTTGGTTATGTCTTTCTGATTCATTTAAATATATGGGTCTACGGCCATTATATTTTTTATTTCTTTTTGCGCGGGATGATCTTTATACGTCAGAATCTGACGTATACATACGTCAGATTCTGAGGTGTAAAGACGGTCCCCGCGCTGAAAGGGTTAATGAGTAGTGGCGTAAACGTCGTCCGTGTAACGGGTAGTGTCGTAAGCCGGGTGGTGTGGTTTTCTATTGAATTAATATTATTCCATATAATATGAATCAAGCATATGCCTCACCAGCAGCTAAAGGGGTAACTAAGCTTCGTATACCTCACCTTGGTCTTAAAGGCCGTATCTGCCACTTACAAAGTGGCAGATACGAGCCTTTAAGACCAAGGTGCTGTTATCAAAGCTAAATACCCGAGAACAATCCACCACTTAAGGCTCGCCATTAGTTGTTGATAGTCACTTCACTTGGTGCTATTTACAAGTGATTATATGATAATCTGCTATAAGTGTGTGGAGAAGATTATATTAAGACGTCACTTGTGATGATAACAATTTATTTGTGATGATAACATTTAAACGTAGCCACTCAGACTATTGTCTGCACCAGCATTGATAAACCACCCTTATAACCTGATAACAACCAGATACAAGATTAATGAATCAGGATTGATAAACCACCTTATAACCTACTAACAACCACATATAAGACCACCCTTATACCCTGCATACCCCTATGAACCTATTGTATGACCTTATGACCTTAACAGCCATTTATTTATTTTCTTGTTGCTCATATTGAGATGTAGATAGTTGACACAATACACATCATAATATGGAGGGTATTCACCTGTATCAATGTAGCTGATTTAGGGCATAACTCAATCATTCGTAATAAAACATAAGAAAAACTAGTATAGTCGACATCTAATCCTAAGTGTCCTAACAAGAGGTTAAATTTAGTTATATTCATTCAGCACTCATTGGTCAGAGGCACTCATAAAATCACACCTATAGTGATCAACTCATAAAATCACACCTATAGTGATCAACTCATAAAATCACACCTATAGTGATCAACTCATAAAATCACACCTATAGTGATCAACTCATAAAATCACACCTATGGTGATGAACTCATAAAATCACACCTATAGTGATCAACTCATAAAATCACACCTATAGTGATCCACTCATAAAATAAAATGATATCATATATGAGTGGAGATATTGTACGTTAGTTTAAACTGTTTGTCCAGTAATTCCGAGAGGAGGGGCATTTTATCAGTTTATTACTGCAACATAATAACTTATTTTATTCTGTCGATATTTTTCATGGATCCTTCATCCAACCAAATGTACATATTTGCTTTTGTGTATTGCTCATTAGCCTTTTTACTACTGTTTCATTTATTTTTCAGAGTAAGCTAAGAAACTAAGCTAACAACGTATTTATTGTTATGTTGATTATTGTGATTATTTTTTTATCCAATTATTTGTATTTAAAAATATATACGACATGATGCTCAACGTGCTAGCATTTTCAACATAAAATAATCATTTTGAATTTGTTTCACTGTGCGATCAAATCACTCATATTGTGTATGTCAACATAGCATTTAGAGGGTGAAATGTTTACTCAACATGTAGGTTGAATATATAAAACCCACGATATTATCCCCTATTATGAGTTGTGTGGCCATGCTTTATGACAAAGGTGTTTCTCCAGTATTAAAACACGAGAGATGGAGCCAATGCTGCTTCACTGGCGGGCCAACGTGGCAGACGCTGATCCAGCATCGAATCGATGTCTTGTTTTTTTCCACCAATGTCTTCACAATACTAGAACAACGTTACTCTCTTGTCCCTAATAGAAGAGCGCTCGGAATAAATGCACCTGTTGGAAAAATCATCTTTTTTGTTAATAGAACCTGTCCACAATAAAATCACCTCTTTGAAAAAATAATCCTAACATGATATGCCGAGGTATCTGAGATAAAGTTGGAGAAACATTCTATTCTGTGCATTTTGTTTTATCCAGATATTTGAGTACATGTACTGTATCTAAACCTTGACCACATTAGAAAGAATTTGCAAAATCGGCCGCCGTTTTAACAAACGAACCGGGACAAGAGAGTACGCTGCTGAAAATGTATGTGGATTTGTTGGGATTCCAGCAAATACGAGGCATTGAAACAATGTTGTTTCAAAGCTGGTCCACCGTCTACACCGCTGGCCCAACATTATATTTATAACAGCATGGTCTGATGGTCGCTGGTATATATCTACATAAAAGTAATATTTTTTTACGACAGTCATATAAAACTAATCTTTGTATTTATTCTGTTGGCAGGTTATGCTAGTCCAGGTCAAATATGAGTGAAGGGATCCTGTCAACCACCAGCCACAAATTGAAAGCTAACAATAATAACGAGCATTACCCTGAGTATATGAGCGATAATAGGAGGAATTAGCTTGTGAGCGAGGACGATAATAGGAGGAATTATAGTGTCATGTGTCTGTGATGCAACCTAGTGTACAGGGTGAGAGTTATATTGTATACGTCATGAGGCGTATGAAGCGAGATCTGTGGGAAGAACTGAGAAGCGGTGTATATATACACTACCACAACGAGCCATCGTACACTACTGCCCACCTGATCAAGATATCTGAATATAAACTACACTACCACGACAAGCCAACGTACACTACTGACCACCTGGTCAGCAGCCCTGTATATAAACTACACCACCACGACGAGCCATCGTACCCAGCTGACTACCTGATCAAGATATCTGAGTATAAACTACATCACCACGACGAGCCATCGTACACTACTGACCACCGGATCAAGATATCTGAATATAAACTACACTACCACTACGAGCCATCGTACCCAGCTGACCACCTGGTCAGCAGCTCTGTATATAGTGATGTCACAATAGTACTGTTTCTGTACCACTACGAGCCACCGTACCCTACTGTGACGTCATGTCATGCACATGTACACCATCCAGCTATGACGTCATGTCCTTTGCACGTGCATCACCCTGTGACGTCACAGGTAGAGGTCGCAGACTGTGTGTCGTGACTAAGAGGAAGTTAATGGCGACTATATCCAGTGCCTTACTCCTACTGTACGTCAGTTATATGGTGTTCCTAGTTAGCCTGCAGTCTACCACCACTAGCCTGCGTCTGACAGTACAGCAGGCTATAAGCCTGCGCCAAACACTCCTAGTCACACCTAACCGCTCCCACGTCCTAATCTCAGCTTTCTACGATGATCGTCAGACGGGGTACGGACCCTCCATCCGGGCTCTAGGCACAGGTCTCTATGACGACACACAGGCTCTGTACTGTAAACTATACTACAGTAATGGTCAAACTTATTGTCCTGATAAACCTGTAATGGTGGAGACTCTAGGCAGCATGGGCAAGCAGAGTCAAGTGTACGCTAATTTCTACCACTGTACGCTGCCTGTGTCTGGTGTACAGTTGTCTGGTGTACATGTGTACACCCGACAGCTGTACACCACATCTAATGATGGTCCATCAGTGTCTAACTCTCCAATACCTAGAGCTGTGTCGTTCAATACAGACAAATCATGCGGATTTACATCTAGTGCTATACAAGTGGAGGATATACCAGACACCACGCATGCGCAGATAGCTGTGTGCATCCCACAGGTCACGTGGTCTAGTGAGTACACAGCGCCATCTAGTCAGGATTGGGTTGAGTTACTTGAGTTGTGCCGTATTTTAGGGGCTGAGTTTGTGCACGTGTATAACTCCACGCAAACATGGCCGGCAATCAGGGAGCTGACAGCCTATCAGAAGTCAGGGATGCTGCACGTGACCAGCAGACCAGGACTGTCAGGGCAACAACCAGAAGCGGAAGCCATGATTCTGCGTAATGATTGTGTCTACCGTAACCTTCACAAGGTCAAATACCTGGTGATGTTACAGCACAACGAAATACTGATACCCTATCAGCAAAAATCATGGATGGATTTATTACATCATCTCGCAATGCTTCATAATTCTAGTCTAGTGGGTGCGTACGTCTTCAGAACAGTCCGATATTACGATGAAACGACACAAACCACGTCTAACTTTTCTCTGGACATTACAGGGGGTGTTAAGGCTCGCCATCACCGCCTGCCTAGAATCGTGAGTCATCGGCTGAGGGACCGGTCATCTCTCCCCATCAGTCAACATGCCCAGATAGCCGTGGAGCTGAGGAAGATGACGGGGATCTCAGCCAGCGGAATATCAACCATGCTTCCAGGGTACCTCTATTATACCGTACCGGAGCAACACGCAAACATACATCAGTTCAATGCTAGAGGAAAACTCAAAATCAAGGATCTGATACTAGACGCCACCACGGACAAGTTTGTGCCTTCACTGCTTAATGCTATGCATCAAAAATTCTACTCAATCACGTGACATGCTCAGCAAATTGTGATTTGCTAACAAGATCACGTGATTAACGCATGCATGCAAACGCATTTGATATAAAGTCACGTGATTGTCAGCATGTGTCCAATCACATAATCACGTGATCTGTTCAGCTAACTGAGTCACGTGATAAAGCTCAGCATCATTACAGGGTGAATGCTTTGCCAGTTATTATCATATTTATTGACACTCAGCTGTATCAAATGGCAGTTTTCTAAAGTTGAGGAATATATCTAATTCAGAGATGTTGGTGAAACTGGGATAATTGCCTCTATTTTGACGCTGATGATTCTGGTATCTTTAGCCTTACCTCTAAGAACATTGTGATTATAATTTATAAATGATAATTTCTATTTCTAGAGAATTTAGACGATATATCAGCTTAATAATGATTTATTATGTTTCTAGTATTACAGATCGCCTTTCCTCACATCTATATTTCATCACTCCTTTGGTTTTTAGTTTGTTTATATTTGTAACATTGCTACACAATCTATGATCTGATGAAATTGTATTTTGTCATCGCCATCACCTTTAAGATGAATTTAGCCTATTTTAGATTAAACACCCCCTATGCGGGATTACAACGTTGCGAGCTGTTGACGACAACAATACAAACTGTATGCCCCTGTATTAATGTGCCTGCATTCATAATAATTTAAAAATACACTTAGGCCAAGTGTCCACTGCTTGAATATAGGTGCATGCACTAATATTCGAATATAAAAATAAATTTAAAATTCCGTTTAAATTCTTTCAAATCGTAATTATTTGATTTATTTCATCCAAAAACATAATAATCCCTTATTGTTACTTTGAAGTTAACTTGCTGGAGTTACTCCAGGCAATAGGTGATGAGCTACTTCAGCTGTCATGATATGCCAGGGCTATGCAGCTATCACACCGAAGCGCTTTGACGGCTTGAACTGTCGGCGCATATAGCTATGATATGGAGCAATTTACTCCTAATATTACCAAACCGGTAATAGAAAAACAAATAATGAACATTGTATGTGTTTATGATCAGCATCATATTTAATTATTATCGACGTATGTTAGTAAGGGTTTTTATAAGCCAATAGGCCCACATATCAATATTATTATTACCTGCAGTGCATAGGTGAGTTACACAGCAATGCACGTAGACTAATAGTTTTCTAATATAAGACTAAGTGCATGCACGTAGTATTCGAATATAAGTGCATTCACTTACCTTTTGGGGAACGGCTTAAAACAGCCGATTTTCATCTATAAGTGCATGCACGTTTATGCGCGGGGATACTGTGTAGATTTTGACCAACTCATGCTGTCATTGAGATGTAGGGCTCGGAACGATCTACCTGAAAACATATTAAAAATGCTGTGATTGATCCTTCGAAAATAGATAAATCTGGACCAACATTAGACCACCAGCGGCTCAATATGGCTCTCGTTTACAATGTATAACTTACATAAGGCCCAACACAAGAATATCGTATTAACCTATTTCTAACAAATACATCATGTTTGTCATGACTTTCCTTCGCTTCAACTTATACTGCATAAATAAAGGAATTATTTAAAAGTCATTTATTTCGTTTCTTGTTAAACTGATCAGTTATACATCTCATTAAAGGCGTCATACACATACAAGGGTTGGTGTTCTTATTGTAGTCAGAACAACTCACTAAAGGCACCACATATATACAACACATACAATGGTTGATGTTCTTATTGTAGTCAGAACAACTCACTGAAGGCACGACATATATACAACATACAATGGTTGGTGTTCTTATTGTAGTCAGAACAACTCACTAAAGGCACGACATATATACAACACATACAATGGTTGGTGTTCTTATTGTAGTCAGAACAACTCACTAAAGGCACCACATATATACAACACATACAATGGTTGGTGTTCTTATTGTAGTCAGAACAACTCACTAAAGGCACCACATATATACAACACATACAATGGTTGCTGTTCTTATTGGAGTCAGAACAACTCACTAAAGGCACCACATATATACAACACATACAATGGTTGGTGTTCTTATTGGAGTCAGAACAGCTCACTAAGGGCACCACACACATATATACAACACATACAATGGTTGGTGTTCTTATTGTAGTCAGAACAACTCACTAAAGGCACCACATATATACAACACATACAATGGTTGCTGTTCTTATTGGAGTCAGAACAACTCACTAAAGGCACCGCATATATACCACATACAATGGTTGGTGTTCTTATTAGAGTCAGAACAACTCACTAAAGGCACCACATATATACCACATACAATGGTTGATGTTCTTATCAGAGTCAGAACAACTCACTAAAGGCACCACACATATACCACATACAATGGTTGGTGTTCTTATTAGAGTCAGAACAACTCACTAAAGGCACCACATATATACCACATACAATGGTTGGTGTTCTTATTAGAGTCAGAACAACTCACTAAAGGCACCACATATATACCACATACAATGGTTGGTGTTCTTATTGTAGTCAGAACAACTCACTAAAGGCACCACATATATACCACATACAATGGTTGGTGTTCTTATTGTAGTCAGAACAACTCACTAAAGGCACCACATATATACCACATACAAAGGTTGGTGTTCTTATTGGAGTCAGAACAGCTCACTAAGGGCACCACACACATATATACAACATACAATGGTTGGTGTTCTTATTAGAGTCAGAACAACTCACTAAAGGCACCACATATATACCACATACAATGGTTGGTGTTCTTATTAGAGTCAGAACAACTCACTAAAGGCACAACATATATACCACATACAATGGTTGGTGTTCTTATTAGAGTCAGAACAACTCACTAAAGGCACCACATATATACCACATACAATGGTTGGTGTTCTTATTGAAGTCAGAACAACTCACTTAAGGCACCACATATATACCACATACAATGGTTGGTGTTCTTATTGGAGTCAGAACAACTCACTAAAGGCACCACATATATACCACATACAATGGTTGGTGTTCTTATTAGAGTCAGAACAACTCACTAAAGGCACCACATATATACAACACATACAATGGTTGGTGTTCTTAGTGGAGTCGGTGTTGTTCAGACTCCATGCATCCCCGGCCAGTACGGGTCGTTATCCCAACGCTGGCTTATAGTTGGCAATACTGGCCCAACATTCATTGTGGGTATTGTTTGCTTGCCACGCAATCTGTTTTAGCTGTTTCTCAAACAGTGGACCAGACACGATGAGCCAATGTTGTTTAAATGTTGTGTAAATGTTGGGCTATTACATACGTGCTGAATCAGACAAAGACGCCGCAGTTAAGACTGACACAAACGTCTTAGCTGCCATCTGGTGAATGGTTGCTATATTACACTGTGGTAGGCTATATACGTCACTTCAAAAACGTATGTAAAATTATTACGACAACGAGAATGCGGCAGATAAGAGTGTATACAATGTTGTTACGATATTTAGTTTTATTTTGGTCTTATTTGCCAGCGGTGAGGAGTGACCTCCCTTGAGCAGTATTCTCATCCCATTCTAGTTTGTTCTGAAATGTATTTCCCCATTTATACGGCATTGAAGGGCAATAGAGAAGCTTTAATTGTGGCAAAGAGACAATAAATGGCAATAGGGATGCGTTGAATGGCCATAGGGAGGCGTTAAGCATAGAGAGGCGTTCCAGGCGAAGAAGAGGCATTAAAGGACAATGGAGAGACCTTCAGTTGCAAAGAGGAGGTATTAAACTAAAATCGGTATGAAGACGCATCTCCCTTTTACGTCTCTCCATAGCCCCTTGATGCTTCTCTGCCACCTTATAACACAAACAGTCGCACTGTAACGCTTCTAGTCGCCGTTTAACGCCTCCTCATTGCAGTTTAATATGCCTCATCATTGCTCTTGACTTCCTATTTATTGTACTTTAACTTCTCCTCATCAACAGTTATTGTTTTCCCATCGCTTTTCAATGCCTCCTCGCCGAGCATGTTTTATCATTTAGGCCCAACAAAATTAAATTATCCAGTCGAAATCACACCCAAACTATGTATTAGACGTGCTAGATTTTCTAGCATATATGTCAAAAATCGTATTTGACCTTGAAATTGACCTTTTGGCTAATGTTATAAAAAAAGCACTTTTCACTTAATGACCCTCAATTCTATATATATATATATATAGATATATATATATTGCACTCTATATCAATGCATTAGCATACCTTTATTGTGATAAATTGATAAAATTATGCACTCATTTTAGCAACACACTGTTTTAATTCCAATTGCACCCCACCCCCTACCAATTTTCTTTATAGCCATATCAAGGCCCTTGTGGTTGATAGGTTTAGTTCAAAATCTAATCAGGTCTCGGCCATAGTCATTTGCATCAAACATCTCGCAAATCTACGCAATCATGATATCATACGTTCGTAATCATGATCCTGAATGTACGCAATTTATTCCATATGTACGCAATCATGATCTCGTAAGTACGCAATCATGATCCAGAATGTACGCAATTTATCCCATATGTATGCAATCATGATCTTGTACGTACGCAATCATGATCTCGTACGTACGCAATCATGATCGCGTACGTGCATAATCATGATCTCATACATACACAATTTATCCCGTATGTACGCAATTTATCCCATATGTACGCAATCATGATCTTGTACGTACGCAATAATGATCTCGCACGTACGCAATCATGATCGCGTACGTGCATAATCATGATCTCATACGTACGCAATTTATCCCGTATGTACGCAATCATGATCCCGTACGTACGTAATCATGATCTCGTACATACGCAATCATGATCCCGTAGGTACGCAATGATAAAAAATCAGTCAACAAAAAATCAGGGTTGTATTCTGAGGTCGTAGTATGTCAGAGCACAGGAGGATCGCCACATTCTGCACTGTTTTTGTCGTAATTATTATTAATAGCGTAATAACCACACCTTAACTGAACCTGTCTGATGACTTTTCTGTCATGGCCAGAGACAATTTTTTACTACATGCACTTGAATACTACTAGTGCCCGAATCCCCAGAAATTTATGTAACGCATTCCTTTTTGCATTTCTTGCCTTAGACATTGAGCCTTATTTTCCAAGACCAAATGACAACAGGACGGACGTGAAAGGCTTGACTTTATTACAATTTTAGAAGGGTATCTGGGTATTAAGACAAAATAATGGCATGCTATATGCAATGTACAAGACCGTAATACATTGCCATAGATTGATCAGAATATAAAGATAGTAGGGGTGTTTTCATACAATAAAAAAAAGAGTCCAGTAAGAGCCTTATTCTCCTTTACCTGTAAGCGTTATCGGTGCCCTGTCGATGCTCACTGGACCCGAAGGATTTGTAATATACATGTAATCAAGAATATATAGCCATGTAATATGCAACATATAAAGAGAGTACACTGGCAGCAACAGGTAATAAGTAATTTGTTCTGAAAAATTCCAAGAATTTGTATGCCAGGTGTCGATCAGCAGTTGGATTTTAAATCCATGCCTATATGGTTCGTAAAATTAAACAAAGGAAACTTTAAAGGCTGTGCCAACTGCTGTGTGCATGATGTGATGCAAGTCCAACACTGGGGTGGATAACTGACACCTGCTGAATAATTACACACGTTTATTCAGTTTATTATCGTAAAAATGTTCTAAGTATAATTTAACTTAAATTAGTTACATCCGTTAAATTAGTTACATTGAAGCATACATTTAGTATAAATGGTATATACCGAGGTTTTGTAGGCCTTTACTTAATGAAAATGTCCATGCTTCAGGGAGCTACTTCTGGTCACATTCTACCCTCGACCAATCGAAGAGTGGCTCAGCCTGTCACATAACGTGATCGGCCAATCACCGCCGTTATTAACATGATCAAGCTGTTATGTAAACCATGTAGAATACCAGACCTTAGCCGGGATATCTAATGCAAATTTTACAAGTCTTGTATTACACACAACACCCACTCCGAAATATTGAGCCAATGCTGGGTTAATGTTGCACTGGTGTCGTAGACAGTGACCCAACATTAAACCAGCATTAGATCACTATATAACTTTTGCTGGGTGATGATGTTATATTAATCTGGTGTATCTTTACTGATACAGGAAACTAAAGCAGCAGATGGTTATTAGCACGAAATGTGGGACAAATGCTGGCAACATCGGCCCAATATTAGGTGTGACAAATGGCTAGGTAACTCTGTGGACAGAGTGCCGTGCATAATGCATACTGTGATGGCAGAATTATCAGTTGTGGGAGGGATTTGATTGACAGTTCCCTAATTTTTCTCGACCAATTATCAATCACCGCTAACTAACGTGATTGGTTGACCACATTGTCACATCTCATACTTTTTCTCATTCTTGATGCTTACTAGAGACCGGCGCGGGCAGCCCGCCCCGAGATGGTTTGCGAGAACTGTGGCCAGCGGGCCCTCGCGGGCCGAATTTTCTCTGAGCCTTGCGAGGCGGGGCGGTGCGAGTCGACATAACGCGTGCTAGTGCGGGCTGCCCTAGCGCGGGCGCACGAGGGCCGTGGGCAGCCCTAGCGCGGACGCATGCGGGAGCCCCAGATAAGATCATATTAATTTATATTCGTAAGTGTATACAATGACAAAACATTAGCTAATTATAGCTATTCCAGCGACTTGTGATTAAAATATGATAAAGCAAAAACATTTAAAAACAAACAAACTTTAAAATAACAATTAATTGAATGATATCTTACAGGATTGATAGGGACCATAGGGTGTCAAGGGGATTAGACGCAATATGGTCGTCAGCCGAAGATAATTAGTGACGATAACGTTATATTAACATACATATATGCTACGTCATAGTGATTACTGGTCGGACAGTGTGATGACAATAATTGGTACGGCGAGGTGACGTTTTATTGTCTCCGGGATAAAAAAAAGACATTTTCCAGCAAATCAAGAGACCGAGAAATTCTGGAAACAATTGTTTTGCGTGAAAATTGATATCCACAAAATTGTAGTATACGCTACAACATAATATAGATTGATAAAAAATGTGATCAGTCACTACTATTTTTTCAAGTGACGCCATGAAATATAAATTTATCCTATTTTAGCACGAAATTATTCAGGGGTTATGCTACATTAGACTAATTATAATTTAATTGATATCAAATATACAAAGTACATGATTTAATGAGATATTTTTTACTAGCTTTGAGCCGTTCTCCGCACGGGCAAAGCTAGGTAAGTAGGTCTCTCTTATGGATAGACCACTGCGAAATAAACACTGAAGCATCATGTGAATATGAAATTACCCATATATTAATTTATTGTAGTAAAGCAAAGGAATGAAATACAGTGCATGTGGTCTAGCCTAATTGGCCCTATTCAGCATAATTTATGTAATTTTTGGAAAAATATAATTAATTCACTTCAGTTGTTTAAAGTACTTCGTTAAATACAACATTTTTGGTCAGGTAGATATTTTTAAATAAAACTCAGGTTAATGTTTGAACTAATTGAACATGGATGTGGTGATAGGGCTTTGCCCTTGAAAATGCTACATTATTTAAAAAAAAATTCCCCTGAGGAGGCAATGTGCCCAAACTATTTTAGGGTAGGCTACCAACCCCCAACATCCCATTTCTTCAGATCTTGGATCCGCCCCCGAATAGAAACATAGATGTAAAGGATGTATAAGGAACTGAATCAAGTAGTTATTAATTACTTAAATAATTGTTTTCTCTTCAATATCGAAATTTTAGTCTGGTCCCAATAGCCATAACTTAGAAACGTCAATGACTATGTGAGTAGTGTGAAACTACGAAGCCCCAGAAGCGACATTTGCATCATTATAATATACATTTTTTTAACTCAATATATTGAGTGAAGAACTCGATATATTGACTTTAAAAGTCAATATATTGAGTTCATAACTCGATATATTGAGTTTACATATCGATATATAGACTTTAAAAGTCAATATATTGAGTTCATAACTCAACATATTGAGTTTACAACTCGATATAGTTAGTTCACAACTCGATATATTGACATTAAAAATCGATATATTGAGTTCACAACTCAATATATTGAGTTTACAACTCGATATATTGACTTTGAAAGTCAACATATTGAGTTCAAAACTCGGTATATTGAGTTTACAACTAAATATATTGAGTTTACAACTCAATAGTTTGAGATTACAACTCAATATATTGCGTTGCGATTGAGTTCATAACTCGATATATTGACTTTGCAAGTCAATATATTGAGTTCACAACTCAATATATTGAGTTTACAACTCAATATGTTGAGTTTACAACTCATTACATTGACCTTAAAAGTCGATATATTGAGTTTACAACTCAATATATTGAGTTTAAAAGTCGATATATTGAGTTCACAACTCAATATATTGAGTTTACAACTCAATATATTGATTTAAAAGTCCATATATTAAGTTCACAACGCAATATATTGAATTTACAACTCAATTTTTTGAGTTTACAACTCAACATATTGAGCTCACAACTCAATATATTGAGTTTACAACTCAAAATCGTGAAACTCAATATATTCAGTTGTGAACTCAATATATCGAGTTGTAAGCTCAAAATATTGAGTTGTGAACTGAATATATTGACTGTTAAAGTCAATATTTCGAGTTGTAAGCTCAATATATTGAGTTGTAAACTCAATATATCGAGTTATGAACCCAATATATTGGCTTTTAAAGTCAATATATCGAGTTTTTAACTCAATATTTTGAGTTAAAAAAAATAATAATAATGCAAATGTCGCTTCTGGGGCTTCGTATGAAGCAGTGTGATAATAAACATACGTAACTAGAGCTGAAAAATATAAAAAGTGTAGGAATATAATAGAGAATACTGACGTTTTTTTCTTGTTTCTAGTTGCACGTATAGTACGGACGTACGTGAGCAAGTTGAGTATTGCGAAGAAATATATTTAGGCCTCTGACTCTGTGCATATGCGAGAATAGGGGGTAAGCTATTATTATGATTACAATCGCAAATCAACGTTAGTCTAAGGCTGGACCATCGTTTACAACGCTTCCCCAACGTTAAAGCGACATTGGGTTTAAATATCTAGTCTAACTTTGGGCGCCAATCAGACAGGTGACACAGCCGCCAGCATACAGGTCCTCATAATATACGGTGATATCCCAATGGTGGCACAGACGGCGGGCAAACGATAACCCAGCTTTGGATCAAAGCATCGTGCTAGTTCTACCATCCTATTCACCAGTCCTCCACTGACTCGGCAATGTGTCTGTGTATCGTACATTGGTCCGGTACCAGGCCATTGTCTACGACACTGGCCAACATTCAAACGGAATTTGGGCGGTGTGAGCGTGTATACTCTGTGGACTCGCTGCAGCCTGCATCAAGCAATGACCGTGTTGAATTGATGGTGTCCAGCGTCAGAGACTGTGGACCAGCATTGAACTGCCGTTGGGTTGGTGTCGTGCTGGACAAAGACATCAGCTAGAAATTGTGAGGGTCATCGAAATTAGGACACACAAAAAAATCGTAATATTTTTTTATTATTATTACAACCATGTCAGAATGTCAAAGCTCCGCGTGAGGTATATAGTGGGTGGCTGGAAATAGCGATATGGTCAGGGGGTTCGTTCACTGACCGACGAAGCCTAAAATATCTTACTCTATTATAGTATAGATAGATTACGCATTGCTTGGTGTAAATTATCAGCTAAATCCCTCGCATAGATGGATGGGAGGGGGGGGGGGTGGAAGAAGTGTAAAATATGGTACAGGATATCGTCCGTGCGTGGTTACGGATCAAGACAATAGGCGCGTAATAATCACCAGGTGAAAAGTTGACAAAACACCTGAGCTGGGCAAGTGTCGAGAACGTTGGACCGATATTACACCAATATTGTAGCTACCACGTAGACAATGTTCAAACAAACTTAGTTTCTCATGATGTTGTTTACGTAATTATCCTGGTACGATGTTGTACCAACGTTTGCGACGCTGGCCCAACGTTATACCACCATTGGACAATTGCAGCATACCAACCGGGTATTAAAACTGAAAACAATTCGCTATTATTATATTTAATCAACAAAATACATTATCAATAAATATGTACATATGTAGGCCACACTTATAAGCATGCATGACAAACATTAGCCGTGGATCAGGCGACTCGCCCCGTAAGGCCGATCAGCGCTAGACAAACATATGCTTATATTATATACATGCACGTAATTAAGAAAAAAGAACTGAAGGAATATTTGTTAATTTGTGACAATGTAAGTTTTATGTGCTGCTGCGGGCCTGAAAAAAATTGTGCTGGTGCGGGGCGGATGCAGGTCCAGCTTGTGCGGGTGCGGGTACAATGCGGATACAGAATATAAATTCATGTGCGGGCTCGATCAAACGCAGGGGCCCGCAGGGCGTTGCGGGTATGATTTAGAGGCCCGCAGTCTCTAGTGCTTACCGTGAAAATACGATAGTTTGTTTCAAATCGTTGCATTCATGGTGGCCCAATGTTTGAGACGTTGGCCACAACTTGGCCTAACATTATATAATTATCTAATTTGTTTTTGTATATAGTGCAATCACCAGCGATTCTAATGTGACGGACAGTAGTAGACTACATACATGATATATGTAACTGGTTATTGTGACATTTTCAGATTAGCCCTATAGGGTCGAACTAGTGGTACTGGGTTGTTTGTTGAAACTAGTTTCAGCGTACCGATTGGAGGGGGGGGGGTACATTGAATATATATGGTATAATTTTCAAACATGGCCGCCATTCAAATTGAGTTCCAAAAAAAAATCTCAGTCGCAATAAAATACACAGACGAAGCATTGTGGTGTTACTAGAGTTGTGTGTTGTTTAGGTTCAATTGTACATGCATCAAAGATAATAATTATTATATATTTTACAACATTAAAATACAAGATGGTTTAAATTTGACAACAGGACGGACGTGAAAGGCTTGACTTTATTACAATTTTAGAAGGGTATCTTGGTATTAAGACAAAATAATGGCATGGTGCTATATGCAATGTACAAAACCGTAAAACATTGCCATAGACTGATCAGAATATAAAGATAGTAGGGGTGTTTTCATACAAAAAAAGTCCAGTAAGAGCCTTATTCTCCTTTACCTGTAAGCGTTATCGGTGCCCTGTCGATGCTCACTGGACCCGAAGGATTTGTAATATACATGTAATCAAGAATATATAGCAATGTAATATGCAACATATATCGAGAGTACACTGGCAGCAACAAGTAATAAGTAATTTGTTCTGAAAAATTCCAAGAAATTGTATGCCAGGTGTCGATCAGCAGTTGGATTTTAAATCCATGCCTATATGGTTCGTAAAATTAAACAAAGGAAACTTTAAAGGCTGTGCCAACTGTTGTGGGCATGATGTGATGCGAGTCCAACACTGGTGTGGATAACTGACACCTGCTGAATAATTACACACGTTTATTCAGTTTATTATCGCAAATATGTATAATTTAACTTAAATTAGTTACACCCGTTAAATTAGTTACATTGAAGCATACATTTAGTATAAATGGTATATACCGAGGTTTTTAGGCCTTTACTTAATGAAAATGTCCATGCTTCAGGGAGCTACTTCTGGTCACATTCTACCCTCGACCAATCGAAGAGTGGCTCAGCCTGTCACATGACGTGATCGGCCAATCACCGCCGTTATTAACATGATCAAGCTGTTATGTGAGCCATGTAGAATACCAGACCTTAGCCGGGATATCTAATGCAAATTTTACAAGTCTTGTATTACAAGCCACACCCACTCCGAAATATTGAGCCAATGATGGGTTAATGTTGCACTGGTGTCGTAGACGGTGACCCAACATTAAACCAGCATTAGATCACTATATAACTTTTGCTGGGTGATGATGTTATATTAATCTGGTGTATCTTTACTGATGCAGGAAACTAAAGCAGCAGGTGGTAATTAGCACGAAATGTGGGACAAATGCTGGCAACATCGGCCCAATATTAGGTGTGACAAATGGCTAGGTAACTCTGTGGAGAGAGTGCCGTGCATAATGCATACTGTGATGTCAGAATAATCAGTTGTGGGAGGGATTTGATTGACAGTTCCCTAATTTGTCTCACCCAATCATCAATCACCGCTAACTAACGTGGTTGACCACATTGTCACATCTCATATTTTTTCTCATTCTTGGTGCTTACTAGAGACCTGCGCGGGCAGCCCGCCCCGCGCGGGTTTGCGAGACCTGTGGCCAGCGGGCCCTCGCGGGCCGAATTTTCTCTGAGCCTTGCGAGGCGGGGCGGTGCGAGTCGACATAACGCGTGCTAGTGCGGGCTGCCCTAGCGCGGGCGCACGAGGGCCGTGGGCAGCCCTAGCGCGGACGCATGCGGGAGCTCCAGATAAGATCATATTTATTTATATTCGTAAGTGTATACAATGAGAAAACATTAGCTAATTATAGCTATTTCAGCGACTTGTGATTAAAATATGATAAAGCAAAAACATTTAAAAACAAACAAACTTTAAAATAACAATTAATTGAATGATATCTTACAGGATTGATAGGGACCATAGGGTGTCAAGGGGATTAGACGCAATATGGTCGTCAGCCGAAGGTAATTAGTGACGATAACGTTATATTAACATACATATATGCTACGTCATAGTGATTACTGGTCGGACAGTGTGATGACAATAATTGGTACGGCGAGGTGACGTTTTATTGTCTCCGGGATAAAAAAAAGACATTTTCCAGCAAATCAAGAGACCGAGAAATTCTGAAAACAATGGTTTTGCGTGAAAATTGATATCCACAAAATTGTAGTATACCGTACAACATAATATAGATTGATAAAAAATGTGATCATTCACTACTATTTTTTCAAGTGACGCCATGAAATATAAATTTATCCTATTTTAGCACGAAATTATTCAGGGGTTATGCTACATTAGACTAATTATAATATAATTGATATCAAATATACAAAGTACATGATTTAATGAAATATTTTATACTAGCTTTGACCCGTTCTCCGCACGGGCAAAGCTAGGTAAGTAGGTCTCTCTTATGGATAGACCACTGCGAAATAAACACTGAAGCATCATGTGAATATGAAATTACCCGTATATTAATTTATTGTAGTAAAGCAAAGGAATGAAATACAGTGCATGTGGTCTAGCATAATTGGCCCTATTCAGCATAATTTATGTAATTTTAGGAAAAATATAATTAATTCACTTCAGTTGTTTAAAGTACTTCGTTAAATACAACATTTTTGGTCAGGTAGATATTTTCAAATAAAACTCAGGTTAATGTTTGAACTAATTGAACATGGATGTGGTCATAGGGTTTTGCCCTTGAAAATGCTACATTATTTAAAAAAAAATTCCCCTGAGGAGGCAATGTGCCCAAACTATTTTAGGGTAGGCTACCAACCCCCAACATCCCATTTCTTCAGATCTTGGATCCGCCCCCGAATAGAAACATAGATGTAAAGGATGTATAAGGAACTGAATCAAGTAGTTATTAATTACTTAAATAATTGTTTTCTCTTCAATATCGAAATTTTAGTCTGGTCCCAATAGCCATAACTTAGAAACGTCAATGACTATGTGAGTAGTGTGAAACTACGAAGCCCCAGAAGCGACATTTGCATCATTATAATATACATTTTTTTAACTCAATATATTGAGTGAAGAACTCGATATATTGACTTTAAAAGTCAATATATTGAGTTCATAACTCGATATATTGAGTTTACATATCGATATATTGACTTTAAAAGTCAATATATTGAGTTCATAACTCAACATATTGAGTTTACAACTCGATATAGTTAGTTCACAACTCGATATATTGACATTAAAAATCGATATATTGAGTTCACAACTCAATATATTGAGTTTACAACTCGATATATTGACTTTGAAAGTCAACATATTGAGTTCAAAACTCGGTATATTGAGTTTACAACTAAATATATTGAGTTTACAACTCAATAGTTTGAGATTACAACTCAATATATTGCGTTGCGATTGAGTTCATAACTCGATATATTGACTTTGCAAGTCAATATATTGAGTTCACAACTCAATATATTGAGTTTACAACTCAATATGTTGAGTTTACAACTCATTACATTGACCTTAAAAGTCGATATATTGAGTTTACAACTCAATATATTGAGTTTAAAAGTCGATATATTGAGTTCACAACTCAATATATTGAGTTTACAACTCAATATATTGATTTAAAAGTCCATATATTAAGTTCACAACGCAATATATTGAATTTACAACCCAATTTTTTGAGTTTACAACTCAACATATTGAGCTCACAACTCAATATATTGAGTTTACAACTCAAAATCGCGAAACTCAATATATTCAGTTGTGAACTCAATATATCGAGTTGTAAGCTCAAAATATTGAGTTGTGAACTGAATATATTGACTGTTAAAGTCAATATTTCGAGTTGTAAGCTCAATATATTGAGTTATAAACTCAATATATCGAGTTA
This sequence comes from Flabesymbios commensalis, assembly GCA_964017125.1. Taxonomy (NCBI): domain Eukaryota; kingdom Metazoa; phylum Annelida; class Polychaeta; order Terebellida; family Flabelligeridae; genus Flabesymbios; species Flabesymbios commensalis. The sequence continues at coordinate 2,064,023 of OZ024918.1, forward strand.
TGAACTCAATATATTGGCTTTTAAAGTCGATATATCGAGTTTTTAACTCAATATTTTGAGTTAAAAAAAATAATAATAATGCAAATGTCGCTTCTGGGGCTTCGTATGAAGCAGTGTGATAATAAACATACGTAACTAGAGCTGAAAAATATAAAAAGTGTAGGAATATAATAGAGAATACTGACGGTTTTTTTCTTGTTTCTAGTTGCACGTATAGTACGGACGTACGTGAGCAAGTTGAGTATTGCGAAGAAATATATTTAGGCCTCTGACTCTGTGCATATGCGAGAATAGGGGGTAAGCTATTATTATGATTACAATCGCAAATCAACGTTAGTCTAAGGTTGGACCATCGTTTACAACGCTTCCCCAACGTTAAAGCGACATTGGGTTTAAATATCTAGTCTAACTTTGGGCGCCAATCAGACAGGTGACACAGCCGCCAGCATACAGGTCCTCATAATATACGGTGATCTCCCAATGGTGGCACAGACGGCGGGCAAACGATAACCCAGCTTTGGATCAAAGCATCGTGCTAGTTCTACCATCCTATTCACCAGTCCTCCACTGACTCGGCAATGTGTCTGTGTATCGTACATTGGTCCGGTACCAGGCCATTGTCTACGACACTGGCCAACATTCAAACGGAATTCGGGTAAGTGTAGTCAACTGTCAAAATTCGCGGGACAAGGGTCCCCCAGAAGGCAATAGTGCCCGTGGGTAAGTCAAGGCCCTATTCCATAATACTACTAAATATGCGTTTCATACCCAAAGCCTCATTAAGAGCAAGTTCTCAAATCACAGCAAGTTCATATATACTTGAGCCCTTGTCTTTTGCCCCTACTTGGTCGCCTACTTGCAAACAAACTGACTGTATTACTGCGGGGATTTGGAAACTGCTTGACCCCCAAGCTTGAATGTATTGTCACCCAGTAAACACAAAGCATTTGTATGACTTTATGCAATGTTGGACCAGCGTCGAAGACGTTGGGCCTACATTGTATAAATGTCATACAAATGTCTTGCGTTTGCTGGGCCGGAGGACTTTCTCTCAAACATTGTACATTTATCTAATGTTGGTTCAATGTTGGGCCAGCGTCGCAGACGTTGGCCTAATATTAAAACAGCATTGGATCAATGTCTCGTTTAAGTAGTATCTTGTAATCAGTTCAGTGGCTATATTAATGCCGTCAATCTGTACTCAATAGGCTACTGTTGGCCTACACTTGACCGTCCCAGGCATGCGCGTTTTGAAGCTGAATGATTCTTTAAATTTGACTAGCATAGTTTACACTTCCAACAGACATGACCTAAAAATCTGTGAGCAGGTTGTATAATAATATAGGTTCTTTGTAGGCCTACGTGTGATAATAATATTTCAATGTACACTTCGTTGTGCGATAAATCAGACTCACAACTTCTACAATATAAAGTTCAATGCAATAAGTTAGACGATGTTCCAGTTACTGCGCAGCCTATGTATTTATTGAAATAGGTTGCTGTTGTTTTGCACACAAGGGTTCATTTAGGGCGGAGGCCCTGGTGCAGTGGTTAAGACTGCCTGCTTGCAAAGGAAGAGGTCGCGGGTTCGAACCCCACTCTGGCCTCCATGTTTCAAAGAAACAAAATGTTTCTTCCCCGCTCACTCATAAATAATCTATATTGTGGGTGGCCTAAAACCCCGTTCATTTAATTTAGAAGGGCTAATTTAACCAGTGGTAAGACAAGAACCCGAGAAAAGAACCCGAGACAAGAACCAGAGACAAGAACCCGAGACAAGAACCCGAGATAAGAAGCCGAGACAAAAACCCGAGACAAGAACCCTAGACACCGAGACAAGAGTCCGATACCAGAACCCGAGACAAGAACCCGAGACAAGAACCCGAGACAAGAACCCGAGACAAGAGCCCCAGACAAGAGCCCGAGACAAGAACCCGAGACAAGAACCCGAGAAAAGAGCCCGAGACAAGAAACCGAGACAAGAAACCGAGACAAGAAACCGAGACAAGAACTCGAGACAAGAAACCGAGACAAGAAACCGAGACAAGAACTCGAGACAAGAGCCCGAGACAAGAAGCAGAGACAAGAACCCGAGACAAGAAGCCGAGAGAAGAACCCGAGACAAGAAGCCGGGACAAGAACCAGGAACAAGAACCAGGAACAAGAACCAGAAACAAGAACCCGAGACAAGAACCCGAGACATCGGCCCCAATGCTTGTGCCAACATCGGCCCCAATGTTTGGGCTAACATCGGCCCCAATGCTTGGGCTAACATCGGCCCCAATGCTTGTGCCAACATCAGCCCCAATGTTTGTGCCAATATCGGCCCCAATGCTTGGGCCAACATCGGCCCCAATGCTTGGGCCAGCATCGGCCCCAATGCTTGTGCCAACATCGGCACCAATGTTTGTGCCAACATCTGCCCCAATGCTTGTGCCAACATCGGCCCTAATGCTTGTGCCAACATCGGCCCCCAATGCTTGTGCCAACATCGGTCCCAATGCTTGGGCCAACATCGGCCCCAATGCTTGGGTTAACTTCGGCCCAATGCTCGGGCCAACATCGGCCCCAATGTTTGTGCCAACATCGGCCCCAATGCTTGTACCAACATCGGCCCCAATGCTTGAGCCAACATCGGCCCTAATGCTTGGGCCAGCATCGGCCCCAATGCTTGGGCCAACATCGGCCCCAATGCTTGGGCCAACATCGGCCCCAATGCTTGAGCCAACATCGGCCCCAATGCTTGTACCAACATCGGCCCCAATGCTTGAGCCAACATCGGCCCTAATGCTTGGGCCAGCATCGGCCCCAATGCTTGGGCCAACATCGGCCCCAATGCTTGGGCCAACATCGGCCCCAATGCTTGAGCCAACATCGGCCCCAATGCTTGGGCCAACATCGGACCCAATGCTTGTGCCAACATCGGCCCCAATGCTTGGGCCAACATCGGCCCCAATGCTTGAGCCAACATCGGCCCCAATGCTTGGGCCAACATCGGCCCTAATGCTTGGGCCAACATCGGCCCCAATGTTTGTGCCAACATCGGCCCCAATGCTTGTACCAACATCGGCCCCAATGCTTGGGCCAACATCGGACCCAATGCTTGAGCCAACATCGGCCCCAATGCTTGGGCCAACATCGCCCCAATGCTTGAGCCAACATCGGCCCCAATGCTTGAGCCAACATCGGCCCCAATGCTTGGGCCAACATCGGCCCTAATGCTTGGGCCAACATCGGCCCCAATGTTTGTGCCAACATCGGCCCCAATGCTTGTACCAACATCGGCCCCAATGCTTGGGCCAACATCGGCCCCAATGCTTGGGCCAACATCGGCCCCAATGCTTGCGCCAACATCGGCCCCAATGCTTGGGCCAACATCGGCCCAATGCTTTGGCCAACATCGGCCCCAATGCTTGTGCCAGCATCGGCCCCAATGCTTTGGCCAACATCGGCCCCAATGCTTGGGCCAGCATCGGCCCCAATGCTTGGGCCAACATCGGCCCTAATGCTTGGGCCAGCATCGGCCCCAATGCTTGGGCCAGCATCGGCCCCAATGCTTGGGCCAACATCGGCCCCAATGCTTGAGCCAACATCGGCCCCAATGCTTGGGCCAGCATCGGCCCCAATGCTTGAGCCAACATCGGCCCCAATGCTTGGGCCAACATCGGCCCCAATGCTTGGGCCAGCATCGGCCCCAATGCTTGGGCCAACATCGGCCCTAATGCTTGGGCCAGCATCGGCCCCAATGCTTGGGCCAGCATCGGCCCCAATGCTTTGGCCAACATCGGCCCCAATGCTTGGGCCAGCATCGGCCCCAATGCTTGGGCCAACATCGGCCCTAATGCTTGGGCCAGCATCGGCCCCAATGCTTGGGCCAGCATCGGCCCCAATGCTTGGGCCAACATCGGCCCCAATGCTTGGGCCAACATCGGACCCAATGCTTGAGCCAACATCGGCCCCAATGCTTGGGCCAACATCGGCCCCAATTCTTGGGCCAACATCGGCCCCAATGCTTGTGCCAACATCGGCCCCAATGCTTGGGCCAACATCGGACCCAATGCTTGAGCCAACATCGGCCCCAATGCTTGGGCCAACATCGGACCCAATGCTTGTGCCAACATCGGCCCCAATGCTTGGGCCAACATCGGCCCCAATGCTTGGGCCAACATCGGCCCCAATGCTTGGGCCAACATCGGCCCCAATGCTTGAGCCAACATCGGCCCCAATGCTTGAGCCAACATCGGCCCCAAAGCTTGGGCCAACATCGGCCCCAATGCTTGGGCCAACATCGGCCCCAATGCTTGGGCCAACATCGGCCCCAATGCTTGGGCCAACATCGGACCCAAGGCTTGTGCCAACATCGGGCCGTAGCTTGGGGTAGTGTCTCGTCACTCCTGTGTCTACGGGTATCAGGACGACATTACAAACTTAGGAGTCAGGGATAAACTTGAGCAACTTTTCTAGTTGGTAGATCTGTGATTGAAAGACAAATATATCTCTTACCACACACGTGAAAAGGCAAAACTTGTCAGAGGCATAACTGGTCACTTCGCAAAATGTACATAGAAAGTGTTAGAGATCATGATTGCGTACGTACGTGATCATGATTGCGTACATACAGGATCATGATTGCGCAGGTACGGGATATATTGCGTACGTACGGGATCATGATTTCGTACATACTAGATCATGATTGCGTTAGTATGGGATCATGATTGCGTACATACTAGATCATAATTGCGTTAGTATGGGATCATGATTGCGTACGTACGGGATAGTTATTGCGTACATACGAGATCATGATTGCGTTTGTATGGGATCATGATTGCGTACGTACGGGATAGTTATTGCGTACATACGGGATCATGATTGCGTACATACGAGATCATGATTGCGTTTGTATGGGATCATGATTGCGTACGCACGGGATCATGATTGCGTTTGTATGGGATCATGATTGCGTACGTACGGGATAGTTATTGCGTACATACGGGATCATGATTGCGTACGTACGGGATCATGATTGCGTTTGTATGGGATCATGATTGCATACGTACAGGATCATGATTGCGTAAGTACGGGATATTGCGTACGTACGAGATAATGATTGCGTATGTACGGGCTTATGATTGCGTACGTACGGGATATTCACATTAATTTATTTTCTTCCTATGTCCCCTCTAGGTCTTCGTACAGATCGATGCATCGGTTAAGGTTGTAGTACACCCAAGGAAATTTGGGCGCCATCTTGGAAAATGGCTGCCGAGTTACCGCAGTGCCAAGATATCACATTTTGAAATATCCACTAGCCCTACTTTTACAACAAATACCATATGAACGCAACAGGTTGAGGCATTGTCGCTAAAATAAATTCCGGCTGCGGCTCCCCTGAGTTAATTTCCCAAGTAGTCGACCACTCAAATCAGGGAATCAAGGGACCAAATGAAATAGGTCATCAATCAATCAATCAATCAATCAATCAATCAATCAATCAATCAATCAATCAATCAATCAATCAATCAATCAATCGATCGATCGATCGATCGATCGATCGATCGATCGATCGATCGATCGATCAATCAATCAATCAATCAATCAATCAATCAATCAATCAATCAATCAATCAATCAATCAATCAATCAATCAATCAATCAATCAATCAATCAATCAATCAATCAATCAATCAATCAATCAATCAATCAATCAATCAATCAATCAATCAATCAATCAATCAATCCATTCATCAATTCATCAATTCATCGATCAATCAATCAATCGATCAATCGATCAATCCATTGTATGAACGAGCTCCCAGTATATATTCAGTCTCCGAAAAACAAAAATTAATTTCTGGAAGAATTCAAAACCTTTTTTTTTTGGTCGGACTGTTCCGACGTAGCTCTCCGGCTGGCCCAACAGTCAAACATGTCGCTGTGTCGGACCGTTTTATGTTGGAACACATACTAATTAAGAATGATTATCATAGGTTAATATTGCCGCCTTCCCCAGCAGTGTTATGCGTGTTCCTTCTTCACGCCGCCGTCAACCTAATATTACCCCTACCAAGATTGTAATATATTTTCAGGGTTTTTCATTTAGGCTGGACGGGTTTTGTGTAAAAGCCGGTAACCACCGTTTTTACCACAATTTGCATATGGCTCATTCGTATCGACTGGGGCTTGTAACACGGAGGTAGCAGGTTCGAATCCTGATATTTGTCATCGTGGTTGGGCATATACAGTGCTCCAAACTGGAGTGTGGCGCTTGGAGCGCACAGTGCTGCTTGGTACTGTGCACTATAAAGAACCAGGGAAGTCATTCAAAATAAGAGTAGGGTATAGTTCCGGTTTCGGGCTTCCTTCTGTCGCGATGTCTCCATGATTGTGCAGAAAGCGACGTAAAGCAATATTCACTCACTATGCATATGGTAAATTCGAAAACGATTGTTAACAAGCTGAATTTTGTGTATTTCGTTTAATAAATTCATGACAAATAATATTGTTTGTAAACTGAAAAAATGGTAGTCCAAATTATTTCTAAAATGAAAAAAAATCCCCGATGCCGTGGGATCATTGGCGGATGGCAAGGCTGCTAAAATAAACGTCAGCTCATCATCGGACGGCGGCCATTGCATATGTGACGCAGGCATTAGCAGCAGTTAAGAATGAATGAATGAATGAATGAATGAATGAATGAATGAATGAATGAATGAATGAATGAATGAATGAATGAATTGATGAATGAATTGATGAATGAATTGATGAATGAATTGATGAATGAATGAATGAATGAATGAATGAATGAATGAATGAATGAATGAATGAATGAATGAATGAATGAATGAATGAATGAATGAATGAATGAATGAATGAATGAATGAATTGATGAATGAATGAATGAATGAATGAATGAATGAATGAATGAATGAATGAATGAATGAATGAATGAATGAATGAATGAATGAATGAATGAATGAATGAATGAATGAATGAATGAATGAATGAATGAATGAATGGTGTTTATAGGGCTACCTTTGTGAACATATAAGCTAAACTGGGCCAGGAGGACCTCCTGAAAATGGTTAGATGAATGAGATGCCATTACCCTCCAGATACAGGATTCAAAATTCGAGCCCTGACGGTCTGAGGCTGAGCACGCTACCTCTCGGTCATGGTGGCTCCCCACAATATTAAGCGGGGAATAAACATTTTGTTTCCTTGAAATTTGGAGGCCAGAGTGGGTTTCGAACCCGCGATATCCGACTTAGTCCAGGGCTATTAGATAATAACCCGGAACAAATTCGTAACAACATAGAAAACCATATCAAAAGTTCTCTAAAATCCGCCTGGTATTAGTGCCCGAAATTTGCGTATTAAGGGGTAAATGGGGGTAAACAATGGGTATTAACAATACATTTAAAAGTATTCAACCTAAATTCATAAAATTTGTATCTAAATATATGTTTTAGCACCTGCGGAATACATTTAAATTATTTGTATTAATTTTTCGCAACCCTTTCATCCCAAAAAGTGGTAAATAGGAAAAATATGGATAATATCCATAGCTTATGAGCTATTTGACCTGGATTCATAAAATTTGTATCTAGCATCGGCGAAAAAAGCAAAAACACTTTTTTAAATTCGGCGACCTCCCCTTAATCACCAGCAACAACTTTTTATATCAATTTCTAACCACCCTTTCCTCCAAAAAGTGGTAAATAGAAGTACAATTGGGGTGATAGCCATAACTTGATGAGTTATTTGACCTAGATTCATAAAATTTGTATCCAAACATACCCGGGGTGTTTAATATTATCATTTGTATTAATATTTTACCACCTTTTCATCCTCAAAGCAAACGAATAGCATAATAGCCACAAATTGTGAGCTATTTTATCTAGATTTATAAAATTGTTAGGGCCTACCTGGATATGTTTTAACATGGGAGAAAATGTAAAAGCATTTTAAACTTATGCGACAACCAGCAACAAAAGGATATGATGCTGTAAAATCACCCTTTCATCCCGAAAAGTGGTAAATAAGGGTAAGATGTGAGCGATATTTGACTTACTTGGATTCATAAAATTGGTATCTAGATTAAATATTTTAGCATCCGAGAAAAAATAATGAAACCGTTTTTAAAAATTTAACAGTTTAAAATTTAATAGTTTAGGCTCTTTGAAATAAACACGAATTAACTGTTTTATTATGTGATTAACAATCTACATTATACGAGAAAATATTTTTTGGAAATGCAAAGGTTGTTAAAAATGAATACAACATATACAACATATACAATTGCGTTTTTTGAGATTAAGTGGTGATGGTTGGTTTTTCTTTCAATTAGGCCTACACTCTTTTGTTTGATGGTAGGACAAATATATAAATACCAATTTTATGAATTTACGTCAAATTTATGGTTATTCTCATAATTTTCCATTATTAGCCACTTTCGGGAAAGAAAGGGTTGTTAAAAATTGATATAAGTAATTATAGTGGATTCCTCAGGAGCTAAAACATATGTTTAAAAACATTTTTTGTAACTTTAGACCCCATAGTTCATAAGCTATGGTTATCACCCCCCATTTTACCCATATTTACCTCTTATGGAGAGGAAAGGGTGGTTAAAAATTCATATAAAAAATTGTTGTTGGTAATTAAGGGGAGGTCGCCAAATTTTAGAAGTGTTTTAAAATAAATTATCTGATGCTAGATACACAGTTTATGAATCTAGGTCAAATAGATCATAAATTATGGTTATTACCTCTATTTTACCCTATTTACCACTTGTGGGGATGAAAGGGTGGCTAAAAATTAATACAAATATTTTTAATTGATTCCGTCGGAGAATAAATATATGTTTAGATACAATTTTTATGAATCCAGGTTAAATAGTTTTAAAGTTATTATTCCCTTTATTACCCCTATTTACCCCCTTATTACCCCAATTTCGGGCACTAATACCAGGGGGATCTTAGAGGACTTTTGATGTTTTTCTATGTTGTCTCAACAATATATGCTGAAATTTCCAGCTTGTTACGAATTTGTTCCAGGTCTCTATGAGTTTTAGACTATTACCCCTGGACTAACTTTCCAGCAGGTAGCCTTAACCACTGCACCAGGGCCCCGGCAGCGCAGATTGTGATTTTCGTATTTGCTGCTGGGGCATGCTACGTAATCGCTAGAGCCAAGACAGGCAGGCAGTGCAGTCAGGTGTGAGCGCTGCTGCTTGGGTAGGGGTGAGCGGGCACCCACTGCAGGCTCCCGGTCAAGAAGAGGGGGAGCCTAGCAGGAAGGGTGGGTGTACCCCACCCTTGCTACACCTAACGTCGTTAATCCCATTGGTCCAAAATTTAGTCCCCAAATCTCTCCCACCTATTAGATGTCACACATAATTTATCGTTCTTCTATAGGTCGAGAGCAATGGCGCAACTTCCAATAGAATCACAACACTATTCATTATTATCAATATTTAAACGGTTTAGCAAAACCGGGCTGAGCTGAGACATGCATAAATTATAAATAATTCTTCGTTATATGATAAGCTGAGCGCAAAGACACCACTCCCAATAAAATTTCACTTGCATGCATTTAATTAATAAGCAGTTTGTGATATATTTCTAACGGAACATATTAAGAGACGATGACTGCACGTATTAGTTGACTCATATGTGATCCATCTGAATAAAATCAGCCGCATCACGCATGTTTTAGAAAAAGTAGATTATGTAATCATTCAATCCAAAGCAGCCGATATTGAAACATTAAAAAATTGGATTAATAAAAAATAAATTAAATTCGAATTTCAGGAGATTGCCAAAATTGTGGGCTTACGTTGTGTTTTTTCAACACTGCGAAAAAAATCCCGATGCGACTGATTATACGGATTTGTATGGCTACCATTTATGAAAACAATTGTCTGACTTAGAAAAATGTACTTCGTCATTTGTTTATGGTATGTCACATAATTCAAACGCTGAATAAATTGATTTTTAGAAGACTTGCAACAGTACCAGAACATTAGTGACATGTAAAAATGACTAAATATGGCCCAACCTGGCAAATTGAGTCGTAAGTCGCTGATTTAAATAGTGGAGATACTAGCAGATTCTGAATCTGCAAACAAAGTACTTTTAAAATGGATTGTCACACAGCTCTATGGCATGGTCACAGAAAAAAAATAATCCCCAATGTGTACACTTTTTTGCAAATAACACACAATTGAATTTAAGTTATCTAAATGAAATAAATTATCTTCCGACTCCACTTTTTAAAGTATAAACTGGTAGTAAACTTTAACGGTATACGCTAATGAGTATGAAATTTTCATGCAGAGTAAACATCATGGTTATCAAAACAAGTGGCATATACCTTTAAAAGTTCACAAAAGTTTAGAATTATACGTTTATAATTGAAAAATTGGGGTTCAAGTGAATATTGATTTTATTTATTTAATTTTAATGTAATTGTTTTTTTTTCGAAATAATGTACAAAATGCGTTTTTGAGCTTATATATATTGTCATATCATATCAAAATCATGCGATTTCAGACTTCTCAAATGAATGGCTCAGAGGTAAAGTTATCCAAGTCCAAAATTCGATGTTTTCTGTTTATGTCATTTTGGGAAAATTAAAGGAAATAATATACTGAAATATCTAAGCCATTCGTGAAAAATGTAGAAACTTTTTAATCAACATATACTTTTAAACTTAAAGTGATCCAAGTCCATCAGTTTATATAGGGACGTTTTGACTTGTACTAGTTTACGTCGGAGGCATACGAGAACATTCAGCTGAAATGTTATAAAACACCCCTTACAACAACCACCGCAGCTGCTTCTTGACACTCACCAGGTGACTCTCGGGTCGCTTTAGAGACCACTGATTGTCAACCGGACAGCGCTTAAACAAAACGTAGGTGAGAAATATAGACTTCTGTCATTTGAATAGAAATTGCTATACTCTTGAATTTTATGGTCGAGCGCTTTCTGTGCACATTTTGTATTGCTTCAATTGTTAATAAGATGTTTACACTAAGATGATGAATCCACTGGAGACACGACAGTCGCAATATAATATATTATGCCTTGCCAATAACGACTGCCTTATTTTATCTGTATTGATTTGCCGAACAGAGCTAAGTTGAATAAACAGTGAATGAATGAATGAATGAAATCTTATGTAGCGCATGTATCCAGCCGGGGGCTGTTCAGAGCGCTGAACATCGAGAGTAACTTAGCAAGGCCTGTTATCATTCAAATTCCAACTCAGTCTCCTGGGAGATATACAGCTGAGCTGCCATTGAGGCGCATCAAGCTATTTTCATTCCAAGCAAATTCGCCTTATGTGCCAGGTACTCACACATTGTGGATTTTCTGGGGTTTCGCCGGATGGAAACTGCGCCTACGTCCATTGAGGTTCTTTTACGTCCAACTCTAGGTCAGTCAGACGAGCCATCTGATTTACGTGGTCTCTGAGCCCCACGAGTGTACACAGCACCTGGCAGTCCCAGGCGGTCACCCATCCAATTATGAACCGGGTGCGACGTTGCTTAACTTCAGTGATAGAGCCAATCACGATGAGCGAACGCCGTATTCCGTATATATTTTGTCACACCCACATTCTCAATAATATGTCCATTTGCCGTACGAAGCGAAGCATTACAGAAGGTAAAAGCAATCAGATTATTTTCGTTTCTTGTATGTTTGACATATAATTATTTACTTTGTAGTGGAGACTTATTGTCGCTATAAGTATTTTTAAATTCCGGCTGTATTGGTCATATCTGTTAAGGTCCTACAGCAGGTAATATTGGTCATATCTGTTAAGGTCCTACAGCAGGTAATATTGGTCATATCTGTTAAGGTCCTACAGCCGGTAATATTGGTCATATCTGTTAAGGTCCTACAGCAGGTAATATTGGTCATATCTGTTAAAGGTCCTACAGCCGGTAATATTGGTCTTATCTGTTAAGGTCCTACAGCAGGTAATATCGGTCATATCTGTTAAGGTCCTACAGCAGGTAATATTGGTCATATCTGTTAAGGTCCTACAGCAGGTAATATTGGTCATATCTGTTAAAGGTCCTACAGCAGGTAATATTGGTCATATCTGTTAAGGTCCTACAGCAGGTAATATCGGTCATATCTGTTAAGGTCCTACAGCAGGTAATATTGGTCATATCTGTTAAGGTCCTACAGCAGGTAATATTGGTCATATCTGTTAAGGTCCTACAGCCGGTAATATTGGTCATATCTGTTAAGGTCCTACAGCAGGTAATATTGGTCATATCTGTTAAAGGTCCTACAGCAGGTAATATTGGTCATATCTGTTAAGGTCCTACAGCCGGTAATATTGGTCATATCTGTTAAGGTCCTACAGCAGGTAATATTGGTCATATCTGTTAAGGTCCTACAGCCGGTAATATTGGTCATATCTGTTAAGGTCCTACATCAGGTAATATTGGTCATATCTGTTAAAGGTCCCACAGCCGGTAATATTGGTCATATCTGTTAAGGTCCTACAGCCGGTAATATTGGTCATATCTGTTAAGGTCCTACAGCAGGTAATATTGGTCATATCTGTTAAAGGTCCTACAGCCGGTAATATTGGTCATATCTAATAAAGGTTCTACAGCCGGTAATATTGGTCATATCTGTTAAGGTCCTACAGCAGGTAATATTGGTCATATCTGTTAAAGGTCCTACAGCAGGTAATATTGGTCATATCTGTTAAGGTCCTACAGCCGGTAATATTGGTCATATCTGTTAAGGTCCTACAGCAGGTAATATTGGTCATATCTGTTAAGGTCCTACAGCCGGTAATATTGGTCATATCTGTTAAGGTCCTACAGCCGGTAATATTAGTCATATCTGTTAAGGTCCTACAGCAGGTAATATTGGTCATATCTGTTAAGGTCCTACAGCAGGTAATATTGGTCATATCTGTTAAGGTCCCACAGCAGGTAATATTGGTAATATCTGTTAAGGTCCTACAGCCGGTAATATTAGTCATATCTGTTAAAGGTCCCACAGCAGGTAATATTGGTCATATCTGTTAAGGTCCTACAGCCGGTAATATTGGTCATATCTGTTAAGGTCCTACATCCGGCTGTATTGGTCATATCTGTTAAGGTCCTACAGCAGGTAATATTGGTCATATCTGTTAAAGGTCCTACAGCAGGTAATATTGGTCATATCTGTTAAGGTCCTACAGCTGGTTATATTGGTCATATCTGTTAAAGGTCCTACAGCCGGTAATATTGGTCATATCTGTTAAGGTCCTACAGCCGGTAATATTAGTCATATCTGTTAAGGTCCTACAGCAGGTAATATTGGTAATATCTGTTAAAGGTCCTACAGCAGGTAATATTGGTCATATCTGTTAAGGTCCTACAGCTGGTTATATTGGTCATATCTGTTAAAGGTCCTACAGCCGGTAATATTGGTCATATCTGTTAAGGTCCTACAGCAGGTAATATTAGTCATATCTGTTAAGGTCCTACAGCAGGTAATATTGGTAATATCTGTTAAAGGTCCTACAGCAGGTAATATTGGTCATATCTGTTAAGGTCCCACAGCCGGTAATATCGGTCATATCTGTTAAAGGTCCCACAGCAGGTAATATTGGTCATATCTGTTAAGGTCCTACAGCCGGTAATATTAGTCATATCTGTTAAAGGTCCCACAGCAGGTAATATTGGTCATATCTGTTAAGGTCCTACAGCCGGTAATATTGGTCATATCTGTTAATGTCCTACAGCAGGTAATATTGGTCATATCTGTTAAGGTCCTACATCAGGTAATATCGGTCATATCTGTTAAGGTCCCACAGCCGGTAATATCGGTCATATCTGTTAAAGGTCCCACAGCAGGTAATATTGGTCATATCTGTTAAAGGTCCTACAGCCGGTAATATTGGTCATATCTGTTAAGGTCCTACAGCCGGTAATATTGGTCATATCTGTTAAGGTCCTACAGCCGGTAATATTGGTCATATCTGTTAAGGTCCTACAGCCGGTAATATTGGTCATATCTGTTAAGGTCCTACAGCCGGTAATATTGGTCATATCTGTTAAGGTCCTACAGCAGGTAATATTAGTCATATCTGTTAAGGTCCTGCAGCAGGTAATATTGGTAATATCTGTTAAAGGTCCTACAGCAGGTAATATTGGTCATATCTGTTAAGGTCCTACAGCAGGTAATATTGGTCATATCTGTTAAAGGTCCTACAGCCGGTAAAATTGGTCATATCTGTTAAGGTCCTACAGCAGGTAATATTGGTCATATCTAATAAAGGTCCTACAGCAGGTAATATTGGTCATATCTGTTAAGGTCCTACAGCAGGTAATATTGGTCATATCTGTTAAGGTCCTACAGCCGGTAATATTGGTCATATCTGTTAAAGGTCCTACAGCAGGTAATATTAGTCATATCTGTTAAGGTCCTACAGCAGGTATTATTGGTCATATCTGTTAAGGTCCTACAGCAGGTAATATTGGTCATATCTAATAAAGGTCCTACAGCAGGTAATATTAGTCATATCTGTTAAGGTCCTACAGCCGGTAATATTGGTCATATCTGTTAAGGTCCTACAGCAGGTAATATTGGTCATATCTAATAAAGGTCCTACAGCAGGTAATATTAGTCATATCTGTTAAGGTCCTACAGCAGGTAATATTGGTCATATCTGTTAAGGTCCTACAGCAGGTAATATTGGTCATATCTAATAAAGGTCCTACAGCAGGTAATATTAGTCATATCTGTTAAGGTCCTACAGCCGGTAATATTGGTCATATCTGTTAAGGTCCTACAGCAGGTAATATTGGTCATATCTAATAAAGGTCCTACAGCAGGTAATATTGGTCATATCTGTTAAGGTCCTACAGCAGGTATTATTGGTCATATCTGTTAAGGTCCTACAGCAGGTAATATTGGTCATATCTAATAAAGTTCCTACAGCAGGTAATATTAGTCATATCTGTTAAGGTCCTACAGCAGGTAATATTGGTCATATCTGTTAAGGTCCTACAGCAGGTAATATTGGTCATATCTGTTAAGGTCCTACAGCAGGTAATATTGGTCATATCTGTTAAGGTCCTACAGCAGGTAATATTAGTCATATCTGTTAAGGTCCTACAGCCGGTAATATTAGTCATATCTGTTAAGGTCCTACAGCCGGTAATATTGGTCATATCTGTTAAGGTCCTACAGCCGGTAATATTGGTCATATCTGTTAAGGTCCTACAGCAGGTAATATTGGTCATATCTGTTAAGGTCCTACAGCCGGTAATATCGGTCATATCTGTTAAGGTCCTACAGCCGGTAATATTGGTCATATCTGTTAAGGTCCTACAGCCGGTAATATTGGTCATATCTGTTAAAGGTTCTACAGCAGGTAATATTGGTCATATCTGTTAAGGTCCTACAGCCGGTAATATTGGTCATATCTGTTAAGGTCCTACAGCAGGTAATATTGGTCATATCTGTTAAAGGTCCTACAGCAGGTGATATTGGTCATATCTGTTAAGGTCCTACAGCCGGTAATATTGGTCATATCTGTTAAGGTCCTACAGCAGGTAATATTGGTCATATCTGTTAAGGTCCTACAGCAGGTAATATTGGTCATATCTGTTAAAGGTTCTACAGCAGGTAATATTGGTCATATCTGTTAAGGTCCTACAGCCGGTAATATTGGTCATATCTGTTAAGGTCCTACAGCAGGTAATATTGGTCATATCTGTTAAGGTCCTACAGCAGGTAATATTAGTCATATCTGTTAAGGTCCTACAGCCGGTAATATTGGTCATATCTGTTAAGGTCCTACAGCAGGTAATATTGGTCATATCTGTTAAAGGTCCTACAGCAGGTAATATTGGTCATATCTGTTAAGGTCCTACAGCAGGTAATATTGGTCATATCTGTTAAGGTCCTACAGCAGGTAATATTGGTCATATCTGTTAAAGGTTCTACAGCAGGTAATATTGGTCATATCTGTTAAGGTCCTACAGCCGGTAATATTGGTCATATCTGTTAAGGTCCTACAGCAGGTAATATTGGTCATATCTGTTAAGGTCCTACAGCAGGTAATATTAGTCATATCTGTTAAGGTCCTACAGCCGGTAATATTGGTCATATCTGTTAAGGTCCTACAGCAGGTAATATTGGTCATATCTGTTAAAGGTCCTACAGCAGGTAATATTGGTCATATCTGTTAAGGTCCTACAGCAGGTAATATTGGTCATATCTGTTAAGGTCCTACAGCAGGTAATATTAGTCATATCTGTTAAGGTCCTACAGCAGGTAATATTGGTCATATCTGTTAAGGTCCTACAGCAGGTAATATTGGTCATATCTGTTAAGGTCCTACAGCAGGTAATATTAGTCATATCTGTTAAGGTCCTACAGCAGGTAATATTGGTCATATCTGTTAAGGTCCTACAGCAGGTAATATTGGTCATATCTAATAAAGGTCCTACAGCAGGTAATATTGGTCATATATGTTAAAGGTTCTACAGCAGGTAATATTGGTCATATCTGTTAAGGTCCTACAGCAGGTAATATTGGTCATATCTGTTAAAGGTCCTACAGCAGGTAATATTGGTCATATCTGTTAAGGTCCTACAGCAGGTAATATTAGTCATATCTGTTAAGGTCCTACAGCAGGTAATATTGGTCATATCTGTTAAGGTCCTACAGCAGGTAATATTGGTCATATCTGTTAAGGTCCTACAGCAGGTAATATTGGTCATATCTAATAAAGGTCCTACAGCAGGTAATATTGGTCATATCTGTTAAAGGTCCTACAGCAGGTAATATTAGTCATATCTGTTAAGGTCCTACAGCAGGTAATATTGGTCATATCTGTTAAGGTCCTACAGCAGGTAATATTGGTCATATCTGTTAAGGTCCTACAGCAGGTAATATTGGTCATATCTAATAAAGGTCCTACAGCAGGTAATATTGGTCATATCTGTTAAAGGTTCTACAGCAGGTAATATTAGTCATATCTGTTAAGGTCCTACAGCCGGTAATATTAGTCATATCTGTTAAGGTCCTACATCAGGTAATATTGGTCATATCTGTTAAGGTCCTACATCAGGTAATATTGGTCATATCTGTTAAAGGTCCCACAGCAGGTAATATTGGTCATATCTGTCAAGACCTACAGCAGGTAATATTGGTCATATCTGTTAAGGTCCTACAGCAGGTAATATCGGTCATATCTGTTAAGGTCCTACAGCAGGTAATATTGGTCATATCTGTTAAGGTCCTACAGCAGGTAATATTGGTCATATCTGTTAAGGTCCTACATCAGGTAATATTGGTCATATCTGTTAAGGTCCTACATCAGGTAATATTGGTCATATCTGTTAAAGGTCCCACAGCAGGTAATATTGGTCATATCTGTTAAGGTCCTACAGCCGGTAATATTGGTCATATCTGTTAAGGTCCTACAGCCGGTAATATTGGTCATATCTGTTAAGGTCCTACAGCAGGTAATATTGGTCATATCTGTTAAGGTCCTACAGCCGGTAATATTGGTCATATCTGTTAAGGTCCTACAGCAGGTAATATTGGTCATATCTGTTAAAGGTCCTACAGCCGGTAATATTGGTCATATCTGTTAAGGTCCTACAGCCGGTAATATTGGTCATATCTGTTAAGGTCCTACAGCCGGTAATATTGGTCATATCTGTTAAGGTCCTACAGCCGGTAATATTGGTCATATCTGTTAAGGTCCTACAGCCGGTAATATTGGTCATATCTGTTAAGGTCCTACAGCCGGTAATATTGGTCATATCTGTTAAGGTCCTACAGCAGGTAATATTGGTCATATCTGTTAAGGTCCTACAGCAGGTAATATTGGTCATATCTGTTAAGGTCCCACAGCCGGTAATATTGGTCATATCTGTTAAGGTCCTACAGCAGGTAATATTGGTCATATCTAATAAAGGTCCTACAGCAGGTAATATTGGTCATATCTGTTAAGGTCCTACAGCCGGTAATATTAGTCATATCTGTTAAAGGTCCCACAGCAGGTAATATTGGTCATATCTGTTAAGGTCCTACAGCCGGTAATATTAGTCATATCTGTTAAGGTCCTACAGCCGGTAATATTAGTCATATCTGTTAAGGTCCTACAGCCGGTAATATTGGTCATATCTGTTAAGGTCCTACAGCCGGTAATATTGGTCATATCTGTTAAGGTCCTACAGCAGGTAATATTGGTCATATCTAATAAAGGTCCTACAGCAGGTAATATTGGTCATATCTGTTAAGGTCCTACAGCCGGTAATATTAGTCATATCTGTTAAAGGTCCCACAGCAGGTAATATTGGTCATATCTGTTAAGGTCCTACAGCCGGTAATATTAGTCATATCTGTTAAGGTCCTACAGCCGGTAATATTAGTCATATCTGTTAAGGTCCTACAGCCGGTAATATTGGTCATATCTGTTAAGGTCCTACAGCAGGTAATATTGGTCATATCTGTTAAGGTCCTACAGCAGGTAATATTGGTCATATCTGTTAAGGTCCTACAGCCGGTAATATTAGTCATATCTGTTAAGGTCCTACAGCCGGTAATATTGGTCATATCTGTTAAAGGTCCTACAGCAGGTAATATTGGTCATATCTGTTAAGGTCCTACAGCAGGTAATATTGGTCATATCTGTTAAGGTCCTACAGCCGGTGATATTGGTCATATCTGTTAAGGTCCTACAGCAGGTAATATTGGTCATATCTGTTAAGGTCCTACAGCAGGTAATATTGGTCATATCTGTTAAAGGTCCTACAGTAGGTAATATTGGTCATATCTGTTAAAGGTCCTACAGCAGGTAATATCGGTCATATCTGTTAAAGGTCCTACAGTAGGTAATATTGGTCATATCTGTTAAAGGTCCTACAGCAGGTAATATTGGTCATATCTGTTAAAGGTCCTACAGCAGGTAATATTGGTCATATCTGTTAAGGTCCTACAGCAGGTAATATTGGTCATATCTAATAAAGGTCCTACAGCCGGTAATATTGGTCATATCTGTTAAGGTCCTACAGCAGGTAATATTGGTCATATCTAATAAAGGTCCTACAGCCGGTAATATTGGTCATATCTGTTAAGGTCCTACAGCAGGTAATATTAGTCATATCTGTTAAGGTCCTACAGCCGGTAATATTGGTCATATCTGTTAAGGTCCTACAGCCGGTAATATTGGTCATATCTGTTAAGGTCCTACAGCCGGTAATATTAGTCATATCTGTTAAGGTCCTACAGCCGGTAATATTGGTCATATCTGTTAAAGGTCCTACAGCAGGTGATATTGGTCATATCTGTTAAAGGTCCTACAGTAGGTAATATTGGTCATATCTGTTAAAGGTCCTACAGCAGGTAATATTGGTCATATCTGTTAAAGGTCCTACAGCAGGTAATATTGGTCATATCTGTTAAGGTCCTACAGCTGGTTATATTGGTCATATCTGTTAAGGTCCTACAGCCGGTAATATTGGTCATATCTGTTAAGGTCCTACAGCCGGTAATATTGGTCATATCTGTTAAGGTCCTACAGCAGGTAATATTGGTCATATCTGTTAAGGTCCTACAGCCGGTAATATTAGTCATATCTGTTAAGGTCCTACAGCCGGTAATATTGGTCATATCTGTTAAGGTCCTACAGCAGGTAATATTGGTCATATCTGTTAAGGTCCTACATCAGGTAATATCGGTCATATCTGTTAAGGTCCTACAGCAGGTAATATTGGTCATATCTGTTAAAGGTCATACAGCCGGTACTATTGGTAATATCTGGTTTGCCGAACATCCGAATTCCAGGTGAAGATAAAAAAATAATTTGAATCAGGTGAAATAAAATGCCTAATTTGCATGTCCAAAATGAGGGCCATAGCATCTTGTTTACAACAGGACGACAACGCTCTATAGTTGGCAATATTCACGAAAGAACTTCTCTGAGACATTACCCTATTTAAGTTTCCACATTGGATTATCAATGCAGATCGAAGATGACTCTATAATTCCATCTTCGCGATTTGTTTTATTTTGTTCCCTGACTCATTACTCTGTTTACGTTCAAAAAATAACTAAATTGTATATTGCAGACTTTTATAGATGTTACAGATATAGTCCCCTTGACTAAACATGGTGAAGTAATGGAAACATAGGCGCTTCAGGGGACATGATTACAAACTACATGTATATAAAGTCAGATCAAAGGAAAATACAAGAGCGTGATGAAGGCTTGTGACTACTATTACATGAAACAATATAATTATGATGTTATTATTGGGAGCAATCAAACTTCAAGAGAGTCATCACTTTTTGAAACAAGAATGTTATGTGTCTCTCCACCAAATTGTATTATATAGTATAATTAAAGAGGCAAAAGAATTGTACATCTCTTGAGAAACGCACCAATTTTAGAGTAACGTTTGTTTTTATATCCACTAGTCTACTATTGTCTTGCCAAGTTATTTTGAAAACAATACCGCCATATTAATCAAGAATATTTCACAAATTATGTATACCCCCAAAAAAAACAATTCTGTGTTTTCTTTAACTTTTTTTACATTTATTCAAATTTTAACATAATTGCGTCTCTATTGAACAAATAATATAATCCAACACAGACACCATTCTGCTCCAAATGATGCAAAATATTTCGTTATACAAACGTGTTTTCTTACACTCTGCTTGCAATTCGAACACAATCGTGTCAAAAAGTAGCAAAATCCAAGATAACCGACATCACATGATCTGTTTGCACCAATATCTAGGCCTGTTTATTCTGTGGTTATTTTGAAAATAGTTCCATGTATTGATTTTAGCAGAAATGCATCGCGAAATATGCTTTTATATCTTCTGAATGAAGATGCAAGCTGATACTTCCAAGGCGATAGACACTTTATAGCAATAGGGGTAGCGGAGTCTGGGAAGTGATGTATAACCGATGTCAAGGTGTGCATGGTCTGGACTAATACAGCTTGACATGTAGTAGAACCAAGTATACCTTTCAAATAGGAGCAATAATAGCCAGATACTTTGCTAATAAGACATCAGATGTATTAGGAATTAGTGGCATATGCTCTGAGAACAGGCTTGGAGATTTGATTTGAATCACCTGTTCTGTAGAAGTTTAGCCAAGTGGCCTATTGTCACGTCAAAGATAATTTTATCTTTTTTAAGTGGTCCATAGAACACATATGTCTGATTAAACAAACTACCAGAGACTATTTTATAATTAATCACACATTGACATCCACAGTTAGGGCCATATACCATAGCCACACCATTAACAGCTTCATAGCCATTGATTCTAGTAAGAACATTTTGCCAGTTTCAGTATTCGCCACGACGATTCCACTTTTCATGTCATTTCATTGCGAATCGAAACATAAATTAAGACTATGGATGTTCACCATCAGTAGTGGCGACCCATCTGTAGCTGATCTAGGCTTGGGCTATTCATGTCATGTTCACCATCAGTAGTGGCGACCCATCTCTATCTAGGCTTAGGCTATTCATGTCATGTACACCACCAGCTGTGGCGACCCATCTGTATCTAGGCTTAGGCTATTCATGTGATGCTCACCATCAGCTGTGGCGAGCCATCTGTATCTAGGCTTAGGCTATTCATGTCATGTACACCACCAGCTGTGGCGACCCATCTGTATCTAGGCTTAGGCTATTCATGTGATGTACACCACCAGCTGTGGCGACCCATCTGTATCTAGGCTTAGGCTATTCATGTGATGTACACCACCAGCTGTGGCGACCAATCTGTATCTAGGCTTAGATTATTCATGTGATGTACACCACCAGCTGTGGCGACCCATCTGTACCTAGGCTTAGATTATTCATGTGATGTTTATACCATATAGTACTTTTAATTTAAACATGTTGTGTGTAATCAACATTAAATTATTATTCATGACCTGAAGTTTCTGTTTGACCCTTCTTACATAAGAGCGTCACCAAGTGGAATGGGCGATGCACATATAAGCCCTGATCCACAACTCTGATTGATAACAGACACACGCTCGGCGAACCTTTGTTGGAGCTTCTATTTTAATGTTATTGAGCTTCGTGTCTGGGCTGCTTATATACTGAACTCGAAATATTACTCTGTATCTATCTCTCTGAAAATGACAACAAAGCCGCATTTATCATGGATTATTGGGGTCTCCAGTTTAGCAACCAACTGATCAACAAAAGCAATATAATAAAATGGCTGATTAGATGATTTACCTGTAGGAGATCGTGGCTTTAAAGCTATGCATGCCGGGAATATGAAAGCAAATGTCATTTACCACCGTGTCTTGACCTGTATCTATCAGTCTGTACAGAATATCTCTTCTGTCCAACTTTTTGGCCTAATGTCACGTGTTGCATGTTGATACTTCACCTCCGTATCAACATGTGTCGTAGTGGACACAATTCGTGTTTGAATCAAAACGTCCACATAAGTTGTCTAGTTGCAATGGGTAATTTGATCGATAATGGGATGTTGACCAATAGTACATACAATCAGTTTTTCTACCAGACGTTTCTTCTGTGCCAGTCTGCACCCCCAACTTTCCGCTAATATACCAGTTGCGGTATCAAGGATACAATTTAAGCGATTTATCTGCCATCCAATAATAGCTGTCTACAGGCGTTTAAGTCTAGTGTACACTGAATCTTGTCGACAACAAATAGCTTCACTGAGTTTTGGTAAAGATACGAGTTTGATGGTCTTGAAACCTTTCTCAGGTATATCTTGACATATGACACATTTTTCAAAGTCTGCTACATTTATTTCTCCAAAAAATTTTGTCAGATAGTCCAGGAAAGTTAGTTTAATACCTGTAACAAACTCGTAACAGGCTGAAAAAATTACAGGAAAGTTTGTTAGAAGTATGACAAGCAACTCATCAAAAGTCCTAAGGTGTCCAGGGGGTGGAAATGTCAAAAGGGCACACAAGGGTAGACTGTCCAAAAGTCATATAACAGTAGGTTCCAAAACCATGATTTCGTGACCAACCTTTGGCAAGTAAGATATTTGTCAAAAAATAAAATTATACGCCTCTTTAGAAAAGGTGGGCGGAATTTTGTAAAGCACAAAATTCAAAATGGCCGCCATCGATCACAGTGAAAAGCAAGTAGCCTACAGGGGAGACCCGGTAGCGGACCGCCTCACAAAAAGGACCATCCCGGAATACGGACCACTTTTATCCAGTCCCAATTTTTTTTCCATTCACATAATGTTTTATCAGACTCAGAAAGCGGACAGACCCGCGATTCGGGAGACGGACCACCCTGTTTCAGTCTCAAATCATAAAAGTACCAAAAAACGGACAACCCCCACACACAGTCTTATAGGAGAGATATATGCAAGAAAGGGACCAGTTGCGTCTTGATTCACTAATGGGACCAGTTGTAGCTGGATCCACTGATGGGACCATCTGTTTGTGGTATCAATAATGTCATTCTAAGCATCAGTTATAATTTAAAAAAGCTGCAATATCTCATTTTAGACGAATTAAAAATGGAAATAAAAAAATAAATTCAATTTAGACTTGTCGAGGGAATAGAAAGAAAAACATGAATACAATCATCTCAATTCTTAGAAATATAAAGCTAAAAGTATTATATTCAATAAATGTAGATAACCTGTTGCCCCCAATGTGTTCTTTCCTTCGGAGGCATGTAGCGTCTCCCGTATCACTTTTGCTGGACCCGTTGAGTTGCGACGCAGGGACAGCAATAAACCACCAATTAAAGGTGTATAACTTTTAAGGTTTTGTAAACAATCAACACATGGTGGGAATATGTTTTGATTAAAAAAAGGCCTATGATACCACCTGGAAGTATAAGATCCCAAAACACGTTCATGACATAGGTCTAAGGGGTACACCATCTCTACTATTGAATACATTTAAAAGTTATAACATTTGAAGTCAGATGGGATAACACTTACACTTCACTGAAGTTGCAAGAGAAAGGTGTTCCACAAGGAAGCATTTTGTCGCCAACTCTATTGACAATACAAATTAAAAGCGTAGTTAAGCCATGCCAGGGTTTCCCTTTCTGAGTTCAGGTTGAGAAGTATGTCTGGTTATTGAATGCATTCATCATCAGACTAGCTTTTAATTCCATATAGTATTGCAGGCTGAGCTTCAACCGGAGTTAGGAAATGTCTGGAACGACCGTGGGCTTGATAGCCAACCTTGAGTGACGATCGGATCCAGCATCCCCAGGTACAATCGTCTCGTCGATCCCTATGCAATACAGCCATAGTCCAGTTTGAATCTAATCTGTCACCAGTATACCCTCAATATCCGGTTGTCCGGTAACCACCCCAGTAATTGATGGATATATTATTTAACAGCTGTAATTCTTTCTACACTTCTCTTCAATATATATGTGACGTATAAAATGAAAAAACGTGCAAAATACAAAACACTTTCATACACACAAATAGATTCACTGTTACCAATGACACATCGCAGTTATTTTTTATGCGATAACTGATACCTGGAATGACATTTCTGATGAAAAGTAGCAGCGCAACAAAACTAGTCAGAAACGACATATCACAGCTATATATATTCAGCCTTCATGTAGAGATTTAGGTCATACAAAAAGATTTTTTGTCCAGAATAACATTATTTATACCAAAAATTGATTATGTGCCTCACAGTTAAAAAAACGACAAATCACCTATTGCTATTAGACAACAAAAAGTTGTATGTTCACTTTGACAACTAGCCTGGTCATGTTTTACCTTGTTATGGTGGTTGAAGATCACATAATACATATTGTAAGGTCTCCGATGCTTAGAATGACATTATTATTGCCAGAAAAGTGCTACGAATTTATTCTAGGTTACAGTGCTTTAAAGGCTAACTTTCTTTGACTAAGAAGCCTGCAATGACAAATTCCTCTCCTGTTCTCCTAGTAACCAAACATCATACAAATAATTACTATCTTATAATTCCATATTATTGGAATAATATCCTGCAACTGGTCAATTTTGTTGTTACCTGCAGAGGGAAAAACAGATAAAATAATATTTTGTTTGCCACTGTGACCTAGCTACTTTAGTTTTCACACAAAAATGTTGTGGAACAATAAAAGTGTGTTTGGATTGATAAAACACCGATAATCGTGAAGCTGCGAAATATAAATTTTCGGTCAAAATGATTATTTTATTTTCAAGGCTCTCATACACTTACAGCTGCATTTCCACGAGGCAGTCACAGCTTGTGTTCCAGAACACATATATTAATTCCATGGGCCCATGATGACTGACTGACGAGCTTGTGTTTCAGAACATCTGTAGAAATTAATTGCATGGGCCCACCTCTCGAAATTAAGAATCAAATAGATCTAAAAATTGCGGCCATCTCGGATTTGATCCTTAGATGGCCTTGAAACGTAAAAATAGCATTTTCAATGAATTTCTCGTCATTTATTTAGTCGGAAATGAGGTATTGCATAATAAAATCGGATATTTATTTTAAAAGTTAGAAAATATTCAGATTCAGACTGGGCCAGATTGCTTCTCACATGTTTTCAGCAGCTTGTTCACGAGGTCGTCCACCTAGGTTGTGTTCCTAGACATATGTTGATATGAAATCCATTGGCCAACCTTTTACAACACGCCATGTCTACTTGCCCCCAAAAATGGGATTTGTCCCCCTGGGTATTGTGTTATGCGGCCTTAACTACGCCTATGGGTCATAGTTAGAAGCTGTGTAGGCTAATACATGTATAGCATGAATGGGATCTCATGTACAGAGGCTTGCACTTGTATGGCGGATGACAACAAGTGTCAAAACCTACATAAAGATTTACTGAATGGCGCAGATGGTGGCGATGACGACAATGAAGACGAAAATGGAGATTGCTCAGAAATTTGAATGAATAATATTATGCTGTAACTATTGCGTCCACTAAATTATTATTTCTTCGTTCAATAGGTTTTGGAGGCCTTTTTGAAAAAAAATCATTGCCTTGGTATATTCACAGGATTTATTTATTAGATTATATAGATTATACACCTAAAAAATAGATCTAAAAAAGTATTACCATATTACCCCAGTACTTAAAATGTGTTGTATAATTAGTGATGCCGCAATTTGAAAGTGTAATAGGTCTATAACTACCTCACATATACCCACGTACCAAAACTAAGCCGAAGCCAATCGAGTCCAGTGCCACACTGAGTTAACTGATTTGGAGTCAAAGGTTTCTTATGACGCATAGTTGTCTCATGGATTTTTTTAAACCAGATATTGCGCACAGTCTTTGTTCTCACTAAATCAATTTTGAAGACAATCGGATAAACAGTGACGCTGATATTGTGTCATTAAGTTTCTATGGCGGTCATCTTGGAAAAACACTATCATTGGAATAATTACAAAAAAAAAAAAAAATTATACAATAATTAGACTACATACATTAAAAAATATTCCGAAACACCCACGCGAATCACGCTGAGAAAACTAATTTAACGTCAGAGTTTTTTCTAATGACAACCGTAGCGCATGATTTTTCTATACATTTTCGTCAAAATTTTACCAGATATTGCGTACATCTCAAACTTCACCAAATCAATTGTGCAGACAATCGGATAAACACTGACGAATATAATGTGTTATTACGTTTTTTTGCGACAATCTTGAAAAAAGTCTTTCCTTGGTATCAATAGAAAACTATCATACAGGAATTGTCCCACATATACCAAAGACTTCATGAATTCAACAAAACAATTGTGTGTGTGTGTGTGAGGGGGGGGGGGGGTGTTAAGCCAAAATCTTAAATAAGCCTCTTTTTAAAAATTGGCTCCTGGACTATAATCTCCAGTGTCATTATCGGGCGGCGACCGGCCCCGACGTGTACTGTCCGCACGATGCCTGGAAATCGGACGCAGGAATAAGTGGGATCATTTTCGGGTAAATCATGTGCCTGTCTTGTGGTGGAGAGATTCTGTGTTTCAAATCGTAGCTTTTGACTTGGACGGACATAATTTTGTGTTGTCTCTGGCAATTAAAATACTAAATTGTCCCATTTTTTTGAGAAAATTGATGCATTTAAGTGGCAAACATAGCTATATAAATTGATCTAGGCCTATTTAAGTGTAAAGTCATCTCATGTTTGTTTTCGTCAATACTATTACTATGACTACTTGCTATCTCGATAATTTTATACAGTTCTAACAGTCTATCATGTATTGTGGTTTTAGTTACAAAGACATAGATCTATTTTTATCAATGTATTACATCTTCTACAGACAACATGATACGTATATATTGTCATATATTGTTAAAGAGTAATTTCTTAACCCTTAATCTATTTGCAGTTGAATTAAGCCACTACAATGTAATACAAACAATGACAAGGCATATAACACAGAACAAAATGAAGTCATACACAAATGTGCCGCAAAAAATGTGTGAGACAAACCAGGGTATTGCTGATATGTTCAATATCTTTTTCCAATCAGTCTTCAGCAAGATATATAGACCTATAAGTAATACATGTCCAGACCTCAAAAAAAGTAAGTTTCCCTCATTGGGAAATTCCGAATTACAATTGAAGAAGTACACACTATTATGAAATATTTGGATAAAAACAATTGTTCTCGTTATGATGAAATTCCACCCATCGTTCTTAGTCATGCAGTCTGCAAAGTCTCTTGCACCATCACCGTGTGCTTTAATAAACACATCATTATAATCAGGTCAATTTCCCGAAAACTGGCGTTATTCCATTTATAAATTAGGTGACAAATCTGACATAACTAATTATTGACCAATTTCGGCATTGTCTGTGACAAGTAAAGTGGCCGAACGTTTTATCTTCAACAGAACATATTTAAATATATACTCTGCATGGATATATGAAAAGGCGCTCAACAGTCACTCATTTACGACAGGTGCTAATCAATATTCAAAAGTCTGTTATTAAAGGAGAACAATTTGATATGGTGCACTTTCATTCTGAAAATGCATTTGACAAAGTTCCCCATAACCTACTGATTGAAAATTTCAAATTTTCGGCATATATGGAAATCTGTTATAAAGGTTAAATCATATCAGACAAACAGACAACAACGTATAGCCCTGAAGGGTACAAGTTCTTCATGGCTGGAAGTGACTAATGGTTACCTCAGGGCTCAATTCTGGGTCTAATACTGTTTATATTGTACATAAATAACATGCCCTTCAAATTGAACCAGCGTTAAAAATTGTCAAGAACTTGAAAACGAAGATAAATAACCTTTTCAGATGGTCTGTAGAATTGGGAATGTCACTTAAAATAGAAAAGTGTTTTCTGCTATCTATCAATAAATCAAATCAAGTACAATATGAATAATGTCACCCTTAGTAGTGTGAATAAAGCTAAGGACCTTGGTATATTCTTGATTCAAAATTATCGTGGGATAAACACATTAGGTACATCACAGAAACCGTTAGAAAGTTAACAGGTATAATCGAAAGCACTTGTGGGTCAGTCAGCACCTGTAAATGTGTTAAAGCAACTTTACAGCTCTATTGTTATGCCACAACTTGAATATTCGCCCTTTCGAAATATCAGATACAGACATTGGAACGAATTCGGAAAGATTATACTAAATTTATGTTTGGTTATGAATCTAAATTGAAATCATCAAATTTCTTTTTTATGGTTTATACATATTGTTATGCAAATATTGTAACTGTATACATTTGAATGCAAATAAATAAATAAATAAATAAAACCCCTCACTGATACCCAACCATCACCCATGAAGAACCCCTGATACGACCCCCAACCATCACCCGTCAAGAAATCCTGATACGACCCCCAACCATCACCCATGAAGAACCCCTGATACGACCCCCAACAATCACTCATGAAGAACTCCCGATCCGACCCCCAACCATCACGCATGAAGAACTCCCGATACGACCCCCAACCATCACCCGTGAAGAACTCCCGATACGACCCCCAACCATCACCCGTGAAGAACTCCCGATACGACCCCCAACCATCATCAGTGAAGAACTCCCGATCCGACACCCAACCATCACCCGTGAAGAACTCCCGATACGACCCCCAACCATCACCCGTGAAGAACTCCCGATACGACCCCCAACCATCACCCATTTAGAACTCCCGATACGACCCCCCAACCATCACCAGTGAAGAACTCCCGATATGTAGAACCATGAAGAACCCCTGATACGACCCCCAACCATCACTCATGAAGAACTTCCGATACGACCCCCAACCATCACGCATGAAGAACTCCCGATACGACCCCCAACCATCACCCGTGAAGAGCTCCCGATACGACCCCCAACCATCACCCGTGAAGAACTCCCGATACGACCCCCAACCATCACCCGTGAAGAACTCCCGATACGACCCCCAACCATCACCCGTGAAGAACTCCCGATACGACCCCCAACCATCACCAGTGAAGAACTCCCGATACGACCCCCAACCATCACCCGTGAAGAACTCCCGATACGACCCCCAACCATCACCAGTGAAGAACTCCCGATACGACCCCCAACCATCACCCGTGAAGAACTCCCGATACGACCCCCAACCATCACCCGTGAAGAACTCCCGATACGACCCCCAACCATCACCAGTGAAGAACTCCCTCACTGACCCCCAACCATCACCCGTGAAGAACTCCCGATACGACCCCCAACCATCACCCGTGAAGAACTCCCTCGCAGACCCCCAACCATCACCCATGAAGAACTCCCTCGCGGACCCCCAACCATCACCCATAAAGAACTCCCTCACGGACCCCCAACCATCACCCGTGAAGAACTCCCTCACGGACCCCCAACCATCACCCGTGAAGAACTCCCGATACGACCCTCAACCATTACCCGTGAAGAACTCCCTCGTGGACCCCCAACCATCACCCGTGAAGAACTCCAAATACGGACCCCCAACCATCACCCGTTAAGAATTCTGATACTGACCCCCAACCATCACCCATGAAAAACTCTTGATGCGGATCCCCAACCATCATCCGCAAAGAACCCCCGATACGACTCCCAACCATCCAACAAACATGTGACACCAAAATGGTGGATGCATCATAATTCACACAGCGCCGGAGGACCTGGAAAGCTTTGGATGAATTGATTGATTAATATTGATTGAATGATTGATTGATTGATTGGTAAATTGATTAATTATTTGATTGATTGATTTATTAATTGATTGGTTGATTGATTGATTAATTGATTGATTGATTGATCGATTGATTGATTGATTGATTGATTGATTGATTGATTGATTGATTGATTGATTGATTGATTGTTTGATTGTTTGATAAATTGATTGGTTGGTTGGTTGGTTGGTTGGTTGATTGATTGATTGATTGATTGATTGAATGATTGATTGACTGATGGATTGATGGATTAATGGATTAATTGATTGCTTGATTGATTGATTGACTTACTGACTGACTGCCTGACTGACTGACTGACTGACTGACTGACTAAAAGAGTGCGTGCGTGAGTGAGTGAGTGAGTGAGTGAGTGAGTGAGTGAGTGAGTGAGTGAGTGAGTGAGTGAGTGAGTGAGTGAGTGAGTGAGTGAGTGAGTGAGTGAGTGAGTGAGTGAGTGAGTGAGATTGCACCTCATGTGGGCTACGAGTGAAATGACATGTCTGAGTGATACTCGTTATAGGCACGTGTCAGTCTGCTGTTAGAACATGGGGATTTAGTAAAATATGTTGTTATACTTTTTATAATTTTTCCTTTTTGTGTATTTTTTATTTCCTGTTGATTGTTGTCCTGGTATTGTGATTATCTAAACAGAGTGTCATGTGCAGTGTATCCATGTCAGAAACCAAGTGGATTCATCTAAAAACAGGAAGCTACGGCTTTTGTCAAGTGGCCTATAAGTGGAGAGGTGACTCGTGTGACACGTGTACTGACGAATGTACACTTAGTGAAGCTGATGCTAAACACTTTACTTCATCCAGTACATAGGGCGGGGTTCTGGTTCCACGCAAACTTCATACATTCAATCCTTCATAATACAATACAATAAGTACTGTTACGTTTATATGCATGCTTATATACGTATATAATTTATGTATTCTCACGCCTATTTATTTTTTATTGATATAATATCATTTTTCGTAATTAATGACCCTTACTAAATTAATATAATTTTTACTTGCTGTTAAGTTTGGCCTCAGAAATAGCTCTATTCCAATGAATACAAAATGTTATCTGTAAAGTTAATTTTTCTTTTTACCAAATTTTCATTTAAATTAAAGTAATTGATGTACATGCAGGCATAATAATATAAACAGTGTTTAATATACATACATAAAAACTACAGTAGGCCTGCACACATAACAGACAGTAAACAGGCTGCAATAATAATTTGATAATGGTGGGTGTGGTATTAATGATTTGTATGACTTCATACCAAATACATTTTTTACGAAACATTATTTCGTGTTCGCGTATTATGAGTATGTAATTAATTATTTTGTATGAAAGAAAAATCATTAAAATAGTTCAGAAGATCTTTGCTATATAACTTATAATAAAATTTCAGTTTGTGAAGTGCAAACGTATCTTTAAACGTAAGAATGTTGTATTTTTTAAAAAATAGGTTCAGAATTCAAGTAGTAGGGTTTTTATCTTTATTATCCATTCAATCTCCAGGGGGAGGGCTGGAGTTTTTGTCCCGGACAAATTATTTATTTTAAACCGGCTCGGCAGAGTGCTGAAAATGTCAAAATTTATCACATTTTTATATAGAACAGTTCTTGATGTACATTATTTATTTAATGCAGAGTCTGCCCGAATCAGGCTGATCAACACTGATGTCCACATATTCGGCTGAGGTCCAACATGTCCACAAAAACAAGTCCACACAGCAATGTTTCGATATTGGCGATATTGGCCAACGACGTTGGCCCGACATTAACCCACCAATATGCCAATGTATCATGCCTCCCTCAAAAGTAATCCACTCCTGCCAAACGTGTTACATTAAAGGATTTGTAGAGTGAAATATTCCCAAGATATTGGCTCTCAAAGTAATCATTTAGAATATATCCCCTTTAACTGAATAGTGTGTTAATGTTGGACTTGTGTTTGCGATGTTGGCCCAACGTCATTGACCTTATGCTGTTATAATGTTGGCCCGCCGTCTTCGACGTCAGCCCACCATTAAATAAAAATTGGGTCAATTGTTCGTGTTAGTTGGGTGGGATTTGGTCTGCTAGATACATGGCGTCTGAGACGGCGCTATCTGGGACGCTGTGTGACCATTAAACCAGCGATAAGCCAATGTCTGCAGGAAATGGCGTCTGCTGGTACTGGGCCAGGTTATCTATGCCCGCTAGGTGGCGCCACCACTGACGCTAAGACTACTGACGTCATCCATTCATAGGGATCCTGTATATGTGGAGATAGGGCGGGACAGGCAGCTGAGAGAGAGTCAGGGGGGACAGGCAGCTCAGGGGAGGCCTACTTATTCTGACATCTAAACATGATGCAGACCTGTCACTCAGTCACCAACACAACCTACCACAGCTACTGTGTCAATAACAGCTCTCACACTGAAAGGGTGCCAGGTTATAGAGCCTAGATGGTGCACCAGGCGCACTAACACGGCCTCTGGTTGGGCAGTCCGTATCATCTGTGATGTTTGTTAGTGACATGGAGTACTACACTATCACTGGGTACTACAGCCTCGCGGAGAATCTCCCTGTGGACTAACAGTCTCACTGTGGACTAACAGTCTCACTCTGGTTTGATGGGAGTCGTGGCTTGAGTTGAGATAGACCAGTCAAGTAGCTGGACTACAAATAAAGATTTAAAACTGATTGTGTGTAACGTAGGAACCTCTCCTGGACATAACATACATAACACATTGATCTGTGATTGGAGGAGCAGAGTGGCCACAGAGTGTCTGTTTATAAAGCACTGCGCCCCGTGAGCACGCCGCCCTGCTCAGGGCTACACTCAGCTGCACTGATTCCACCTTACAGGGCCGTCCAGAGCCGCCGGTCCGGGAGCATGGATGTACATCTACTACCGCTACTCATCCTCATCTGGACTCTGTGCCACTCAGGTAAGCCGGCAAATCAGGGTCACACTAACCCACCACTCACTCAGGGTCACACTAACCCACCACTCACTCAGGGTCGCACTGACCCACCACTCACCCAGGTCACACTAACCCACCACTCACTCAGGGTCACACTGACCCACCACTCACTCAGGGTCACACTGACCCACCACTCACTCAGGATCACACTAAACCACCACTTACTCAGGGTCACACTAGCCCACCACTCACTCAGGGTCACACTAACCCACCACTCACTCAGGGTCACACCAACCCACCACTAGCTCAGGGTCACACTGACCCACCACTCACTCAGGGTCACACTAATCCACTCACGCAGGGTCACACCAGCCCACCACTCACTCAGGGTCACACCAACCCACCACTCACTCAGGGTCACACTAACCCACCACTCACTCAGGGTCACACCAACCCACCACTAGCTCAGGGTCACACTGACCCATCACTAACTCAGGGTCACTCTGACCCACCACTCACCCAGGGTCACACTAAGCCACCACTCAGGGTCACACTAACCCACCACTCACTCAGGGTCACACTAAGCCACCACTCAGGGTCACACTAACCCACCACTCACTCAGGGTCACACTAACCCACCACTCAGGGTCACATAACCCACCACTCACTCAGGGTCACACTAACCCACCACTCAGGGTCACACTAACCCACCACGCACTCAGAGTTACACTAGCCCACCACTCATCCAGGTTCACACTAACCCACCACTCACTCAGAGTTACACTAACCCACCACTAGCTCAGGGTCACACTGACCCATCACTAACTCAGGGTCACACTGACCCACCACTCACGCAGGGTCACACTAACCCACCACTCACTCAGAGTTACACTAGCCCACCACTCACTCAGGATCACACTAACCCACCACTCACTCAGGGTCACACTTACCCACCAGTCACTCAGGGTCACACTAACCCACCACTCACTCAGGGTCACACTTACCCACCAGTCACTCAGTGTCACACTAACCCACCACTCACTCAGAGTTACACTAGCCCACCACTCACTCAGGGTCACACTAACCCACCACTCACTCAGGGTCACACTTACCCACCAGTCACTCAGGTTCACACTAACCCACCACTCACTCAGGGTCACACCAACCCACCACTCACTCAGGGTCACACTGACCCACCACTCACTCAGGGTCACACTAACCCACCACCCACTCAGAGTCACACTGACCCACCACTCACTCAGGGTCACACTTACCCACCAGTCACTCAGGGTCACACTAACCCACCACTCACTCAGGGTCACACCAACCCACCACTCACTCAGGGTCACACTGACCCACCACTCACTTAGGGTCACACTAACCCACCACTCACTCAGGGTCACACTGACCCACCACTCACTCAGGGTCACACTAACCCACCACTCACTCAGGGTCACACTTACCCACCAGTCACTCAGGGTCACACTAACCCACCACTCACTCAGGGTCACACTTACCCACCAGTCACTCAGGTTCACACTAACCCACCACTCACTCAGGGTCACAGCAACTCACCACTCACTCAGGGTCACACTAACCCACCACTCACTCAGGGTCACACTGACCCACCACTCACTCAGGGTCACAGTAACCCACCACTCACTCAGGGTCACACTTACCCACCAGTCACTCAGGGTCACACTAACCCACCACTAACTCAGGGTCGCACTGACCCACCACTCACTCAGGGTCACACTTACCCACCAGTCACTCAGGGTCACACTAACCCACCACTAACTCAGGGTCGCACTGACCCACCACTCACTCAGGGTCACACTGACCCACCACTCACCCAGGTCACACTAACCCACCACTCACTCAGGGTCACACTAACCCACCACTAACTCAGGGTCGCACTGACCCACCACTCACTCAGGGTCACACTAACCCACCACTCACTCAGGTCACACTGACCCACCACTAACTCAGGGTCACACTGACCCACCACTCACTCAGGGTCACACTGACCCACCACTCACTCAGGGTCACACTAACCCACCACTAACTCAGGGTCGCACTGACCCACCACTCACTCAGGGTCACACTAACTCACCAGTCACTCATGTCACCCTAACCCACCACTAACTCAGGGTCACACAGACCCACCACTCACGCAGGGTCACACTAACCCACCACTCACTCAGGGTCACACTAACCCACCACTAACTCAGGGTCACACTAACCCACTCACGCAGGGTCACACCAGCCCACCACTCACTCAGGGTCACACTGACCCACCACTCACTCAGGGTCACACTGACCCACCACTCACTCAGGGTCACACTGACCCACCACTCACTCAGGGTCACACTGACCCACCACTCACTCAGGGTCACACTAACCCACCACTCACTCAGGGTCACAGCAACTCACCACTCACTCAGGGTCACACTAACCCACCACTCACTCAGGGTCACACTGACCCACCACTCACTCAGGGTCACACTGACCCACCACTCACTCAGGGTCACACTTACCCACCAGTCACTCAGGGTCACACCAACCCACCACTAACTCAGGGTCGCACTGACCCACCACTCACTCAGGGTCACACTAACCCACCACTCACTCAGGTCACACTGACCCACCACTAACTCAGGGTCACACAGACCCACCACTCACGCAGGGTCACACTAACCCACCACTCACTCAGGGTCACACTAACCCACCACTCACTCAGGGTCACACTAACCCACTCACGCAGGGTCACACCAGCCCACCACTCACTCAGGGTCACACTGACCCACCACTCACTCAGGGTCACACTGACCCACCACTCACTCAGGGTCACACTGACCCACCACTCACTCAGGGTCACACTGACCCACCAGTCACTCAGGGTCACACTGACCCACCAGTCACTCAGGGTCACACTAACCCACCACTCAACGTGCAGGGATCACAGTGTGTCAAGGGGCTGTTACACTGTCACGGTGTGTCAGGTAGATCCCCGACGATGCACTTTTCCCCTTACAGTTTTAGAAACGTGAGAAGGACGTGGGTCTAGTCCCGAAACGCATATATGACGTTTACATCACGTCTGTATCACGATCGACCTTACAGCATTCTGAACTTGATGAAAGTAGTGCACCAGGTATGATATATCGTAGCCATCACGACCAATCAGAAGCCTACGATATATCCTAACGGGAAGACGGGCTCTGGCATGTAGTGACGTTCTTACCCCGCCCTCACGGGCGGGGGCCCTAGGGCAGTGGTTAGCACCGCTGCCTTTCACGCCAGAGTCCGGGGTTCGGTTCCCGGTCTCGGCGGTTTGAAAGAAACAAAAATGTTTCTTCCCCATCCACGTGTGAAAGTTAGTATTGTGGGGAGCCTCCGTGACCGAGAGGTAGCGTGCTCGGCCTCAGACCGCCAGGGCTCAAATTTCGAATCCTGTGTCTGGAGGACAGTGTCATCTCAATCATCTCGCCATCCTCAGGAGGTTCTCCTGGCCCAGTTTAGCCTATATGTGCACAAAGGTGGCCTAAAGCCCGATTCATTTCATTTACCCCGCCCTCACAACGACCATACCGGCTGCTACACGTCCATCACGTTCTTAACACGCTCTCAACACGACCACTGCGTTGTTAACGCGTTGGTAGTTCGCTCAACAGTTGTGCTAGTAGTTCCAGAAAGTAGACTATTCCGCAAATGATGCCCAATTCTGGAAAGGAGCTCATAAAACAGCTTAGTTGGTATTGTCAGGAGGCTAACACAGGATGTGGTTGCGGTGGTAATAGAGTCCGTGGTCACCCCACCGCTGGTACCAACACCTTGTCAGGAGGCTAACATAGGATGTGGTTGCGGTGGTAATAGAGTCCGTGGTCACCCCACCGCTGGTACCAACACCTTGTCAGGAGGCTAACATAGGATGTGGTTGCGGTGGTAATAGAGTCCGTGGTCACCCCACCGCTGGTACCAACACCTTGTCAGGAGGCTAACACAGGATGTGGTTGCGGTGGTAATAGAGTCCGTGGTCTCCCCACCGCTGGTACCAACACCTTATCAGGAGGCTAACATAGGATGTGGTTGCGGTGGTAATAGAGTCCGTGGTCTCCCCACCGCTGGTACCAACACCTTATCAGGAGGCTAACATAGGATGTGGTTGCGGTGGTAATAGAGTCCGTGGTCACCCCACCGCTGGTACCAACACCTTATCAGGAGGCTAACATAGGATGTGGTTGCGGTGGTAATAGAGTCCGTGGTCTCCCCACCGCTGGTACCAACACCTTGTCAGGAGGCTAACACAGGATGTGGTTGCGGTGGTAATAGAGTCCGTGGTCACCCCACCGCTGGTACAAACACCTTGTCAGGAGGCTAACACAGGATGTGGTGCGGTGGTAATAGAGTCCGTGGTCACCCCACCGCTGGTACAAACACCTTGTCAGGAGGCTAACACAGGATGTGGTTGCGGTGGTAATAGAGTCCGTGGTCACCCCACCGCTGGTACAAACACCTTGTCAGGAGGCTAACACAGGATGTGGTTGCGGTGGTAATAGAGTCCGTGGTCACCCCACCGCTGGTACAAGCACCTTGTCAGGAGGCTAACACAGGATGTGGTTGCGGTGGTAATAGAGTCCGTGGTCACCCCACCGCTGGTACAAACACCTTGTCAGGAGGCTAACACAGGATGTGGTTGCGGTGGTAATAGAGTCCGTGGTCTCCCCACCGCTGGTACCAACACCTTGTCAGGAGGCTAACACAGGATGTGGTTGCGGTGGTAATAGAGTCCGTGGTCACCCCACCGCTGGTACAAACACCTTGTCAGGAGGCTAACACAGGATGTGGTTGCGGTGGTAATAGAGTCCGTGGTCACCCCACCGCTGGTACAAACACCTTGTCAGGAGGCTAACACAGGATGTGGTTGCGGTGGTAATAGAGTCCGTGGTCACCCCACCGCTGGTACAAACACCTTGTCAGGAGGCTAACACAGGATGTGGTTGCGGTGGTAATAGAGTCCGTGGTCACCCCACCGCTGGTACCAACACCTTGTCAGGAGGCTAACACAGGATGTGGTTGCGGTGGTAATAGAGTCCGTGGTCTCCCCACCGCTGGTACCAACACCTTGTCAGGAGGCTAACATAGGATGTGGTTGCGGTGGTAATAGAGTCCGTGGTCACCCCACCGCTGGTACAAACACCTTGTCAGGAGGCTAACACAGGATGTGGTTGCGGTGGTAATAGAGTCCGTGGTCACCCCACCGCTGGTACAAACACCTTGTCAGGAGGCTAACACAGGATGTGGTTGCGGTGGTAATAGAGTCCGTGGTCACCCCACCGCTGGTACCAACACCTTGTCAGGAGGCTAACACAGGATGTGGTTGCGGTGGTAATAGAGTCCGTGGTCTCCCCACCGCTGGTACCAACACCTTATCAAATGTCTCCTTTTCTTTCGTCATCTATTATTTAGTCATCTCTATTTATAGAAAAAAGAACACGTGCAAGATATATTATCTAAATAAATATGGGCTATTTATTAATATCAATCTTCCAGCAGCAACCATGTTGTTAGCTGTTGAAACGTCCGGGCCTGGATCGACCTCAGCAGGTATTTATTCCTTATAAGTCAGGCTGCCTGACTAATAAATTGTAAAACATTGTAAATGGGTATATACGAACTCATATTGATACATGAGATGTCTAGATTGATATAAGCCCCGGACCAGGCTGGCTTCTTTGAACATTTTGAGTGAGTGAATATTGCATTACGTCACGTTCTGCACAATCATGGCAATGTCGCGAGAGAGAAATCGTGACTATGGCCAACTCTTATCGAACTACTTCAAGGGTTCTTTATAGACTGCACTGCACACTCCAGGCCAGGGTTCGGATTGATTACAATTGATGAGTATGATTACGGTTATGATTACATGTCATTTTAATTTATCGATTACAATTATGTTTATGATTATTCGTCATCATAATTATCGATTACGATTATGATTATGATTACATGTCATTAAAAATTATCGATTACGATACTGATTACACTCTACTCTTTCGATTACGATTATGATTAAAATAAGCATTTTTCGTGATTAGTCACAATTACGGGTGAATAAAATTATCTTAGAAATTCTTATTAAAAATAATGACATATTGTTTTAAACTATAAATAACAACAACTGCAATTGAAATCTACTTTATTTTATTTATTTATATTGTGTACAAGAATGTCAGTTCAAGAGACATAAACTATAAGCAACATTAGGTTTCTGTACATTCTACTCTGCGCAATTCTACTTTTATCTGCGATGTGACTTATGGCATAACAAAGGTATCCTTATAAATCGAATATATAGTGTACAAATTAGTTTGAAAATATATTTGATATCAGATTATTTTATCGGAGATATAATTTCTTTTTTTGTCAACTTGGCAGATAATATGAACCTTGTCGTTAAAAAATGTTTAGGGTGGATAACGCTAATAGCAGCTGTAATTAGCTGTCGCGCCTGATTGCTATGCAAACAGTTGACCATCGCGAGGGCAAATTGTGATTTATCGTAGGAGCGAGGAGCGTCCCTCCTATAATATCTATACTATAGGCCTACCATCTTGAAAACACAAGATTCTATATTGCTGATCCAATATTGGCCCATTGTTGGGCCACCATCTGCGACGCTGGTCCAACAATAGGCCAATATTTGATCAACGAACCGTGTTTGCTTGGCATCCTTGTTTTCTAGGACGTGCAACACGTTATGTACAGTTTTGAAGGCGAATTAAACACATGCCATTGTTCTCCCCCCAATGTTAGCATATAGATATAGTATTAAGCTATCTTCCAATATAAATTGTGATAATTTATTGATATGTCACTGCTACGCATCAGCTGAAGGTTATCGCAAAATATACCTATTATACCTATTATACCTATATACCTATTTTATTGGCTGAGAACGACAAAACAATGAAGTATTCACTCAAATATAAAAAGAGTCTCTGGTAAAGGGTTAATCCAAGTGACCACGACGATGTCAATTGAAATTAACCGTTTACACTCTGAAGATATCTGATTACATCAATGTTACAACTTATTATTTTATTATATATTTTTAATTCACTAATATGGTTGACGGATCTCGCAGAGGTCGTCTCGACCTGTTCCCGTCAACCAAAGTTAATAACCAAAGATAATAATGACTTGCGTACCATTTTTTTACATTTATCTGGATGCTGGGATGCAATGGATGCTAGGTTTATAAACGAGACTATATTCATGCACGACTAGTCATTAATTGTCCACCTTTAGTCAACTATAGGTGCGAAGGCTGAGGAGGAGGGGGGAGGGGGGTGTAGCATGTCTGGGGACCCCCACTAACATAAAAAATAAATCGCGAGGGCCACCTAAACGTTGTTATAATGTAGTGTTTAATTATGTACGGTAAAATTAACAACACCGGAACACATCAAGCGTGAGATGTCGATCCAAAGCTGGTCTAATGCCGGACCAGCATCTATGACGTTGTACCCACATAAAACCAACACAAGCTGTATGTCACAAGCTGTATAGATGGGTGCAATAGAGGGGAAAAGTTTAACGCTCGCTCTGGTTAAATCCGATATTTCGGATGGGCTGATTTTTTGGCTAAATGCGATATTTCGGATGGCCTAACATACTTTAGTATGCCCCCTTTTAAGATCCAGTATTTTGGAAGTCTATGGCTCAAACACATTGTTACTATAATAAAATGCATAATAAAAGGCATCTGACCTGAATTTTGATTTTATTTACCCCAAAATTAAAAAATTATAAGTAATTCGAAACAAAACGTGGCCATATATTATGTAGATCTAGACTAAAATAATACCCAAAGTTTGTAAATAGTTGAAATATAATATTATATTTAAAATTAAATATTCTATATTTGCGATATTGTTAATAAGAATAATAGTTTAATCTGCTTTACTTGTATTATCGTCCATTCCGGCAGTCACGAAACCGGTCAATCTTGAAGTCCTATCATTTGCAATTACATTTTCACAATATAAAGTGACGTTATTCTATCGATATTTCTTTTTAAAACACACTTTAAGATGTTTTGTTATTTATAGTTAGTGTGTGTGAGCCAGAACCCAACTTTTGGGACTAAATCTGTAGAGCCTAGTAACAGTATCTAGCCTGGATATGTAGCAGTTAACCTACCTAGTCTCAGTCTATGTAGCTCCATATTGGTTTCCTGTTTATGTCCCATGTCTGAAAAAATACATTAAGATGAATGTACATTAATATGTATTGTTAAATATTAGTTTATTTACATATTTTTTTTGTTCCTGGTATAGGCCTATGTTGGCCACGGATATTGCCCTCATTGTGAATTCGTACTCGTGGTAGCCATTTTTGTTGTGTGGCCGTCACTTTGCATTTTTGAGTGAATATCTTGAATACTGGTTTCTAGAAAGCAATATACTACTTGATAATTCACATTAGTGGGACATAATTTATTAGTTTTGGCATAGATTTATGGCATAGGCTATATATTTATGTTTATATCTTGTGTGAATGGTCACATTAATTGGTAAACTTGCATAAGATGTTCCAGGAAATTGGATTATTTGGCACCAGCAGCCATTTTCGACTTTTAATTTTTCAATAACTTGAGATATTTTTTATATTTACTTGAGATATAAAGTACTGTAAAATAATTCACCAAAGAACAATTTATATTGTCTGGTTTCATATAAACCTGTAAAATATATGCAGAAAAGCAGATATTAGGTAGCTTTGGAAAACAAAATATTCAAAAATTATAGCCGTCTCTGTTGTCTGCTGGCCATTTAGCATTTTTGGACGACCATATTGATTTTGTGACCTTGAGATAACCCTGCCATGACCTTGGGATCAGAGATATACATAATAGAGAATATCTATGCTTGGGATAACACCCCTAGGAAGCCCAACCCAAAATCATATCAGAATGACTTTGTGTACTTGGGTTGGGCATCAATTAATAGGTGTAATAAAAGTGCTGAAGATTATGGTGATTTGATGGGGTATTATCCCTTCCACCCCTGTAATCTTCTGGGATATGTTTGATGTATATGTGTTATGTACATGTGTTGTGTATTTGTGTGTGTAGGCCTACCTGTGTTGTGTGGCTGTGTTGAGGTTTATGTGGTTTTCAACCATCTTAGACATCCTAAGTGAATGTATTTGAGAGAAGAAAATTATTTTCAACCATTTTGAGCTGTTTTGACCTTGACCTTCAGACGACCTTGTCATGATCTCGGAATAACACCCATATGAAGCCAAACCCCAAAGCATGTCGCCATATATAGCCCTGCTTAGGTTTTGCTTCATATTCTCCATGGAATATCTGGTGAAAAGTCGAAGCACGACAATCTGCCTG
This sequence comes from Flabesymbios commensalis, assembly GCA_964017125.1. Classification (NCBI taxonomy): domain Eukaryota; kingdom Metazoa; phylum Annelida; class Polychaeta; order Terebellida; family Flabelligeridae; genus Flabesymbios; species Flabesymbios commensalis. Next base: position 2,106,519 of record OZ024918.1, read on the forward strand.
TTATCTTGTAGATTTGTACAATATCAGACAGGGCAGACATAAGGGTGATTTGATAGGGGTAATACCCCTCCAGCCCCTATAAAACAACCCGTGTAAGCTGTGTCGGGTAGTTCAATGTTGGCGTCTAAGTGGGTTTTAACCACCATAGACATCTGAAGTAAATAGAATTGGAGGGAAAACAACAAAAAAAGCTATTTCACCGATTATGATCTAATTTGACCTTGCTGTGACCTTGAGATGACCTTTTCATGACCTTGGGTGGCACCTTTCTGAAGCCTGACCCTCAAATCATCTCACCATGTGTACTTGGGTTGGGCCTAATCGCTCTGAAGGCCTATCCTATCACAATGACTTTGTGGAATTTTGTGCTGTGATTCAATAGGGGTAGGACCAGTGGAAGTGCTGACGATTGGTCAAAATTTGATAATCCGCCTTATTTGTTTTATTTGTGCTATAGGTAAACATATGGGTTATCTGATGGGGTATTACCCACTTAATCCATGTAGTTTTCTGGGATGTGTTTGGTGTACCTCTGTGTTGGTGTCTATGGGTGGTTTTCAACCATTGTAGACATCCCAAGTGAATATAATTGGGAGAAAAACAAAAAAAACACTATTTTTTAACGACTTCGAGCTGCTTTAACCTTGCTGTGACCTCTAGATGACCTTGTCATGACCTTTCAAACACCCTTATGAAACCCTATTCCAAAGCATGTCGTTATGTGTAGATCTGCTTGGGTTGGGCCCCATCAACTCTAATGGTAGGCCTATATTTGACGATTAGTTGAAACATGACAATATGCCTGTTAATTTGTCAATTTGTTCTAGCACATCAGACAGGGTTGACATAAGGGTGATTTAACGGGGTTTATACCCCTCCAATCCCTATAAAACCCCTGTAATGTCTTGAAATGTGTAACTCTGTGTTGATTTCTAGGTGGGTTTGTACCATCATAGACATCTTAAGTGGACATAATTGGTGGACAAACAAAAATAAGTTATTTTCATCCACTTTCAGCTGATTTGACCTTGCTGTGATCTTGAGATGACCTTGCCATGACATTGGGGTAGCACTCATGTGAAGCCCGACCCCAGACCATGTCATTATGTGTACTGGGGTTGGGCTTCATCAGGTGTTATAGAAGTGCTGGCCATTGTTTCAAATATGTTTTTTTGCTATTTTTTTTAACAAAATCCCTTGCCAGTGACACAATGTATATAGGAATATCTCATACCAGAGCGAGGGTTAAGGGCTGCTTTCCAAGTGGACCATGCATAAAGGGCCTATATCCATATTTGAATTACTGTGCTGTATGGCAGGGTATTCCATAAGGCTAGGCCAGATATAGAAAAAGCTCTTGACCCAGTCTTAGTTTTTATACGAGCAACAACAAATCTGTTTGAATTTCTGAAGCATAGATATTTTGAGTATTTCGGACCAACAAGTAAATCAGCCAGATATGCAGGTTGGTTGTCTTTTAGGGTTCGGAAAGTTATATATGTGCATATTTTAAAATGAAGCGAAACTTGACAGGAAACCAGTGTAATCGTTTTAGAATAGGAGTGGAACGACTAAAACTTGGTTATCACTTTTGCAAGGCAGTTCTAAACGCGTTGTAATCTAGCGATATCCTTTTCTGATATATTGTAGAACAGTAAGTTACAATAATCTAACTACTAATCTGGCTACTGACCAGTGTTTTCGGGAATTCAAGCCATAAAGATGGTGGTTTATGTTAAAACTGCAGATGATAGCACTGAGTGGTGTAGTGTATTGGGTAAAAAGCACTGGTCCCAGCACAGAGCCCTGTGGAACTCCATATGAGAGTGTGACTTTATCTGACAGAGTGTCTTTATTTTTACGGATTGGTGCCTATTTTGCAAATAAGGAGAAAACCAAATTTGAGCCTGCCCAGATATTCCATACCAATCTGAAAGTCTATTTGTTAGTGTAGCATGGTCAATGGTGTCGAAAGCGGCCGACAGGTCAAGCAAGGTCAGAGCTGTAACCTCACCCTGGTCCATACTAATAATTATATCGTTATGTACTTTCAGTAGCGCTGATTCTGTAGAATGATGTTTCCTGTAGGCTGATTGTAATGGATTAACTAGATGGTTATTGTTCATATGAGCTTGCAACCAATTGGCCACTACCTTTTCTAAGATTTTATAAATTAAATTCAAGTTGGATACAGGCCTGTACTTTTTCAGCTCGTTTTTAGGAACATATGTTTTCTCAAGTAGTGGTCTGACATGAGCTTCTTTGAAATTTTGAGGAAATGTATTAGTTTCCATTGAAATGTTAATTATGTCAGTGATGAGAGTTATTAATATATCAAGACAATTTTTCAGCACGCTTGTAGGAATGGGGTCCAGATCACATGATTTTGACGATGAGCTCAAAATAAGCTTCTTAATGTCATCTTCTTTAGCACGTTTAGAAACGTTCATTTTGGATCTAATTTCAGGTTTTTGCACTGATGGAATATTGTGTACTTTATTCGGAAATTTGGAACAGATAGTTTCAATTTTATCAACAATACTATATATTGCAGATATAGCATTTTGATATCAAATTAAATTGATTCTGTGGTGATTGCTTTGTTGCACAGGCATCAAAATTGGAAAAGATGAAACAGGAAGTCCTTACGCTAGCCGTAACAAGACTCTTTTCAAAAATCCCCCACTATTTTTTTCTATTGGGGGAGAGTGGGGTATGTGCTTACTCTGAGCTAAAATACATAAAAGAACTTGCAGTTTCTCATGTCTTTTTCATTTTTTATATTGAAAGAGAACAGACTAATGGTTAACAAAGTCATGATAATATATAAGGGTTATTTACATTTGTCCACTTTAAGAGTGCTGGGAGGCCTGAGCGTATAGGTCATAATATATTCTATGGGACACGTATCATGTAAGGTGAGACGTAAACTAATAGTCGGATATTCAAGCGTGATATGTCACTTCTGACTAATTTTGGAGTGTGAGACCCATTTCTGGACCTCAAATTACACTTTAAGCTTATGTGACCTTCAAACATAACATGGTTATAGTGAAATACAATTTTACTATTACTCCAATAGTTACATGTCATAATATATGTCCCTTCTGGCTAACTGTGTGGCGTAGAATCTGTTTCTCGTATTAATTATGTCATGCCAGGCATCAGTGGCCTTAATAACCTTATTATATCGCCTTCAACCTCTATCTGAAGGGCAGAAAAGAATACCAGCGGTCTCATGGAAAATACAACTTGTCCAATACTTACATGTGATATGTCGTTTCTGACTATGTGGTTTCTGATTAACGTTATGACACAGAATCAATTTATGACGTCAATAACGTCATTCTAAACATCGGTGACATTGAAACCTCATTATGTGATTTTCAAACAATTAAGGTAACAAATTACCAGTAGTTGTCAAAGTGAAAATATAACTCATAAGTGGTCAAATAGTTGCATGCGATTTGTCGTCTCTGACAGGTCTGACAGCTTTCGTGTAACGATAGTATCATATTAGGTATTAATCCACAAAAAAATCTACATAGCCATTACAAAGGTTCCATCCATATATATGATATGTCCTTCAGCGACCAGACTATTGTGATCGAGAGTAGGACCTCACTACAACCATCAAGATCGGACTCGAGACTAGCCGAACGTGCAAAAATCTGTGGCAGACTACTTCGTGTGGGTATCTCAATATGAACGTGACAGAGTCGGAAAGAACTTGGTGCAGGACAGCTGAAGACGAGACGTGACAGAAGGCAGTGTTACTGGCAACGTCTGAAGGTCGTGATAGGAACTACATACACGTGTGAGATTCCCGATACCAATACGTGGATCACGTTCTGCCGACGGCAAGGTGTTGTAGTCACGCTGGTTCGTTGACCACGCTGCATTCTGACCCCGTTTAGGGCTGATATCACGAACATCTCCAAAACAAAGATCTGGCGCTATATGAGGATCTTCCTGAGCTCCTCAGTCATTTCAGGATCTCCGCACGGGTAAAGCTAGTTTGGATGTAGACGAATCTTACTGGAGCTAGGCCCCGCATCTATAATGGATATAGGCTAAAGTCGAAACTTAACAAAATTGCGATGTGTACCATGGACTACTCGGCCCGTACAAGGTATCTTGCTCACTCTGAATTCCTCCTCACTGGAACTCGACAGCAGTATATCCCAGCAAACACGAGTCATTCCCTCACTGCTGTTTCAATATTGGCCCACCGTCTTCGACGCTGGAACAACATTGAAACAACATTGGGTAAATGCCTCGTGTTTGCTGGTAAATGGTCGTCCATTGCTTTGATGTACAATGTGATCAGCGTACATGCATGTGTATGCGGACATTAGTGTAGGACTACACCATGCTTTTTCAAATGCTCTTGACTTTTTATCGCGTCCAAAAACGCGTGGTAATCGCGCTTTGTGTGTTTTAAAAAACGCGTCAAAATCGCGTCGCATATCGCACGAAAAAAACCCTCGCGTGGCGCACGCGTTCTGTTGGTGCTGGCAGCATCCCAGCAAACACAGCACAATAAGCCAGCGTTGTTTTTAAATTGGCCCATCGGCTGCAATGCTGGCCTAGCATTCAGCCAACACTGCCACAATGTTTCGTGTTAGGTAGAAGAGATATGCTGGTAGCTTCCCAGGCAGTAAGCACAAAACATTTGCATAACATTTATACAATGTTGGTCCGTTGTTGGTTGTTGAAGACGTTGTACCGTCGTTGTATAAATGTTACACAAATGGTTTGTGTTTACTGGGTTGAGTGACTCCTACTAGTCCCAGAGCTAGGGGGGTTTTATTTGTGTTGAAAGGTCCATACGATCTAAGAGTTCCACCTATAGTGAAATTTTCTCAGGAATCCGAATCTGCGCGTCTTACAAAAATCATCCTGTCCAAAAGTACCGTAAAAACCCTTTAAACACTAGTACCGTCAAAATCACAAACCGCAATTTGAAATATTGCGTATGGAGTGATTGTTTGCTAAAATTGTGGTAATTTTGTATTTAAATAATTTTTTAATTATTTATTATCCTCACATATGACACAGGCTTTCACATGGATGTAAAATATTTTGTGTCTGATCAATGACAAATACACAATATAGCTTTACGTTGGTATTTTAACACGTAATTTTACTCATTTTTCATACTTTTTCACTAAATAGACAAAATACTTTTCTCTCAGCCGATTTTTGTATAGTATAAATGTTTAGTTTTGATTCAAACATGTTCCAGAACTATTGTTGACTTAAAATTAACCCATTTGGAATAAAAATAATGAGTTATGTGAACATAATACTCGCCTTTTTCGTTAGACGTAAAATTAGCTCGCTTTTTTTCAGGCTCGGGAAAATTGACCATATCTCTCATTTTTGCCCACTGAGTAGTCAAATTTCGAGCTATATCAATATGTTTGATATCAATAGAAAGCTACTGGCACACGCCTTCACATGGATGTAAAATATGTTGTGTCTGATTATTGACAAATGCACAAGAAAGCTTTAAGTTGGTATTTCAACCCTTAATTTGACCTTTTTTCATACTTTTTCAGTAAATAGTCAAAATACTTTTTTCTCAGCCTTTGTGTATAATAAATATTTAGTTTTGATTCAAACATGTTCTAGAACTATGGTTGACATGAAATAAACCCATTTGGAATAAAAATAGTGAGTTATGTGAACATATTATATACTTTTTTGGTTAGAAGTGAAATGTGCGCGCTTTTCTTTGGGCTCAGGAAAATTGTATGTATCTCACAGTTTTTCCCAACGAGTAGTCAAATTTTGTGCTATATCAATATATTTGATATCAATAGAAAGCTACTGGCGCAGGCCACGGATGAATAATATTTTGTGTCTAATCTTTGACAAATGCACAAGAGAGCTTGAAGCTGGTACTTTAACCCATTAATTTTACCTATTTCTCATACTTTTTTAGTACATAGTCAATATACTTTTCTCTCAACTGATTTTTGTGTATAATAAATATTTAGTTTGGATTCAAACATGCTCTAGAATTATTGTTGGCTTAAAATAAACCCATTTGGAATATAAAAAATAATGAGCTATTCGAACATATTACACACTTTTTGGGTTGGATGTAAAATTTGGGCATTTTTCTTCCAGCCCGGGGAAATTGACAGTGTTTCACATTTTTGTTCAATGAGTACCCGGTACCCAAAATAAAAAATGTACCAACATCTTTGATATAAGTTAAAAGTAACTATCAAGGGCTTTAACGTGAATACATAATATTTTATTTCTGTTAAATACGAAATGTACAACAATTAAGCGCTAACTTTGTTTTTTATCCCTCCATTTGAACAATTTCCAGCGTTTTCTTAGTGAATACCAGCAAGCCTTCTCGCTCTTGTTAACTTTATATGGTATAAATGTTTGTTATCACTTTTACATTCTCTGGAGCCATTTTTCAAAAGTTATCTTGACGATTGAAGAAGTGATCACAGCCATTTTTAAAGTTATCTCAGCCACTACAAAAGTTATCTCAGCCACTACAAAAGTGATCTTGGCCACTAACAAACTGGTGTCAGCCAATTTACAGGTTATCTAAGCCACTACAAAGTCATCTGGGCCACTGAAGAAGTGATCACAGCCACTTTGAAAAATATCTAAGCGACTATAAAAGTGATCTTGACCTGTGAAAAAATGGTTACAATATCTTTGAAAGTTATCTCTGCCACTATAAAAATGATCTTGGCCACTGACGAAGTGCTCACAGCGACTTTAAAAGTGATCTCAGCCACTACAACAGTGATCTTGGCCACTGAAGAAGTGATCTCAGTCACTTTAAAAGTTATCTCAGCCACTACAAAAGTGATCTTTACCACTAACAATCTTATGTCAGCCCGTAAAAGTGATCTTGACCACAAAAAACTGATCTTGTCCTCCGTAGAAGTGATCACATTCACTTTAAAAGTCATCTCAGCCGATACAAAAGTGATATTGGCCACTAATAATCTTATGTCAGTCCCTAAAAAATGATCTAGGTCACTACAAAAGTGATCTTGATCACTTAAGAAGCCATCACAGCCATTTTTAAAATCATCCCATCCGCCATAAAGCTGATCTTGGTCACAAACAAACTGATCTTGTCCTCTAAAGAAGTGATCACAACAACTTTGTAGTGGTTAGGATAACTTTTTAAGTGGTTGTGATCATTTCTTCAGTGGCCAACATCACTTTGTAGTGCCTTAGATAATTTTGTCAGTGGCTGACAACAGTTTGTTACTGAGATAACCTTTAAAGTGGCTGTGATCACTTCTTCAGTAGCCAAGATCACTTTTGTAGTGGCTGAGATAACGTTTAAAGTGGCTATGATTACTTCTTCAGTGGCCAAGATCACTTTTGTAGTGGCTGTGATAACTTTTAGAGTCGCTGTGATCACTTCTTCAGTGACTAAGATCATTTTTTTGTGGCCAAGATCACTTTTACGGGCTGACATAAGATTGTTAGTGGTCAAGATCACTTTTGTAGTGGCTGAGATAACTTTTACTGTGACTGAGATCACTTCTTAAGTGTCCAAGATCACTTTTGAAGTGGCTGAGATCACTTTTAAAGTCGTTATGAGCACTTCGTCAGTGGCCAAAATCAATTTTATAGTGGCAGAGATAACTCTTAAAGTTATTTTAACCACTTCTTCAGTGGCCAAGATCACGTTTGCAGTCGTTTAGATATTTTTAAAAGTGGCTGTTATCACTTCTTCAGTGGCCCAGATCACTTTGTAGTGGCTTAGATAAGCTTTAAATTGGCTGACACCAGTTTGTAAGTGGCCTAGATCACCTTTGTAGTGGCTGAGATAAATTCTAACGTGGCTGTGATCACATCTTCACTCGCCAAGATAACTTTTGCATTGGCGAGGTAACTTTTTAAGTTGCTGTGATCACTTCATCAGTGGCCAAGTTTACATTTGTAGTGGATGAAAAAACTGTTAAAGTCGCTGTATTTACTTCTTCAGTGGCCAAGATAGCTTTTATAGTGGTTGAGGTAACTTTTAAGATGGTTGTTATCACTTTTGCAGTGGCCAAGATCACTTTTGTAGTGGCTGAGATAACGTTTAACGTTGCTATGATCACTTCTTCAGTGACTAAAATAACTTTTGCAGTGGTTGTGATCACTTCTACAGTCGTAAAGATAACTTTTAAAAATGGCTCCAGAGAATGTAAAAGTAATAACAAACATTTATACCATATAAAGTTAACATGAGCGAGAAGTCTTGATGGTATTGACCAAGAAAACGTTGGAAATTGTTCAAATGGAGGGATAAAATACAAAGTTAGTGCTTAATTGTTGTACATTTCGTATTTAACATAAATAAAATATTATGTATCCACTTAAAAGCCATTGATAGTTACTTTTACCTGATATTAAAGATTTTTTTAAATATGGGTAACCAGTACTCATTGGGCAAAAATGTGAAACACTGTCAATTCCCCGTGAGAAAAGTGCCCAAATTTTACATCCAACCCAAAAAAGTGTGTAATATGTTCAAATAGCTCATCATTTTTTATTCCAAATAGGTTTATTTTAAGTCAACAATAATTCTATGTTTGTATCAAAACTAAATATTTATTATACACAAAAACCAGTTGAGAGAAAAGTATTTTGACTATGTACCGAAAAAGAATGAAAAATAGGTAAAATTAAGTGTTAAATTATCAACTTCAAGCTCTCTTGTGCATTTGTCAAAGATTAGACAAAACATATTTTACATTCATGGCCTGTGCCAGTAGCTTTCTATTGATATCAAATATATTGATATAGCTCAAAATTTGACTACTTATTGGGCAAAAATTTGTGAGATACATACAATTTTCCTGACCCCATAGAAAAGCGCGCAAATTTTACGTGTAAACAAAAACGCATGTAATATGTTTACATAACTCACTATTTTTATTCCAAATGGGTTTATTTTAAGTCAACAATAGTTCTAGAACATGTTTGAATCAAAACTAAATATTTATCATACACACAAATTAGTTGAGAAAAAGTATTTTGACTATTTACTGAAAAAGTATGAAAAAAAGGTCAAATAAAGGGTTAAAATACCAACTTAAAGCTTTCTTGTGCATTTGTCAATGATCAGATACAAAATATTTTACATCCATGTGACGGCCTGTGCCAGTAGCTTTCTATTGATATCAAATATATTGATATAGCTTAAAATTTGACTACTCAGTGGGCAAAAATATGAGATCTGGTCAATTTTCCCGAGCCTGAAGAAAAGCGAGCTAATTTTACGTCTAACGAAAAAAGCGAGTAATATGTTCACATAACTCATTATTGTTATTCCAAATGGGTTAATTTTAAGTCAACAATAGTTCTAGAACATGTTTGAATCAAAACTAAACACTTGTACTATACAAAAATCGGCTGAGAGAAAAGTATTTTGTCTATTTAGTGAAAAAGTATGAAAAATGAGTAAAATTACGTGTTAAAATACCAACGTAAAGCTATATTGTGTATTTGTCATTGATCAGACACAAAATATTTTACATCCATGTGAAAGCCTGTGTCATATGTGAGGATAATAAATAATTAAAAAATTATTTAAATAGAAAATCACCACAATTTTAGCAAACAATCACTTCATACGCTATATTTCAAATTGCGGTTTGTGATTTTGACGGTACTAGTGTTTAAAGGGTTTTTACGGTACTTTTGGACAGGATGATTTTTGTAAGACGCGCAGATTCGGATTCCTGAGAAAATTTCACTATAGGTGGAACTCTTGGATCGTATGGACCTTTCAACACAAATAAAACCCCCCTAGCTCTGGGACTATGAGACGTTGACCAATAGTGGGTTATTGTTTGCCCAAAAAGTGGAAGAATATAAACAATATCTTGTAGATTTTATTAATATAAGTATGACTAAGCATACAAGTCAATAGTTCATGGGGACTGGACATATAACCAGGAATACAAACATACATAGCACATTTTTGGATGTTCTTCTGAATACATTTTGCTCAAAATATGCCCGCTAACGCAGATGTTTAACAAATATACTATCAGAGGCAAATATATTAACAAACTACAAAAATTTGCTAAATCACTGAGCATTGAATAACGCGGATTATTGAACGTGCCAGAATGTACCTTTCCATGGACACCAGCTGCATGCAGCATGACTGACATGTCAGTTTCAGCAGCAGCCACAGCATTTAGATGTTGAGCAGCCACAGCATTTAGATGTTGAGCAGCCACATCATTTGGATGTAGAGCGGCAGCATTATGACGGTCTGGTGAACAGAGAGGCATCAGTGTGTGGAGCGTTGCCTCCGTTCGTGGCTGTAACAATAGACCTTGTAAACAGCAGTATGTGCTGACATGACGAGTCAGTAGTTAGTGCTGTGTATGCGCCAGGCACACGGGATCCGGATGGGAGTGGGGAGGAGCCAGCAGGGTGGGGAGGGACAGGAGGTTATTTAGTCATCAGGTGTCATGCTGTAGGCCTTCTTCAGTCACCAACACACCACTGAAACACGGCATTTTTCATCTTACAGTCATTTCATAGGTTACCAGCCTACCACATCATTGGAAATGCTGTGAAATAAAGCTGCATATAATCAGCGATAAAATTGTGCAACTTTTTATCAATTATAATAATTTAGCTTAACAACGTAACTGCACCCAGGCCATTCAGAGGTCGATTTCAGGCTTAAATTGTATTGTAAATTTATTTTCAAGCAGCCATAAAAAGAAATATACTGCGGAACCATTTGGATCTATAAAAGACTTCCGCGTGGACGTACATTCTCTGAGAAAGCCACGTACCTGTCGTAGAACCAAATCATCAACCTCAGAAATAAGAGAGTCAGTCATACAACAAAGTGATAAACCTCAGAACTAAGGATGAGAGGAACCATTATACCAGGTATTTACTCAAGATGTCTGTACCAAGCGGGTTTCAAAAAAATATAGTATTAAACGGTTCATCCCCAGTTTATTATCATTTCTAATGTGATTTTTTTGTCAAGAATTTTGTTTTGGTTTCAATGATTTATATGCTTGCCATTCGTCCAATAGATATTTGCATGCTAGTTATCTTCCGCTATTCATGTACAATGAGCAACATAGCTGATTGGACATAGCGAGCTTAAAAAGTGTTAGACCACGGAAACAATTAGATCATTAAGACAATATTATGTATTCGTTTTCGTCATTTTTTTATAGTGTGAGGATTGCTACTTTGATGATAATTATCCTATTGATATTTTATTGTTGTGTATTTCAAAATATCGACAACTTCTATTTTTAATGTATTTATATATAGGTTGGTACACTTTCTAGTGATGATAAATATCTAATTAAATGAAACGTAATTAACAATTGTTAGAATTATGCATGTTGACAAATGTCACAAGCCCACATATTTCTTAGTATTTACATTTTTCTATAGCTAATTTGTTTCCACCTAGCTTTATACGAAATATAATTAAAAATACAGTTAAGTTTAATTATATCATTATCAAATCCCTGATGAATATGTACCTCAAAAAGATGAAGTTGTAAGATGAAGTTAGAATTCTTGTTGTAGTCATTCACATATCATAGTGATTCTTTTATGGTTATTGGTGTAGTACTTCACATCTAAATACGGTAAAACTGGTTTAATTAATAAGTGTCTTAATTAAGTGTAAGGGACCTACATAAAACATTCACAACATTGCAAATCAACAAAACGGTGTATTTTGTTTATTGATGATGTTTAAAAGATCAACATTTTTATTAGTTTGATATATTAGAAGTCAATATATACAATGCATCTGTTAACGGGTTCAGCCTGGGCATGACCTTACTATTGAGCTTGTATCTCAATGGGGTTAAGCCTAGTGAAGTCCATATAATTCATAATCTTTACATGCATTTTTTTCTTGAACGGATTGATCTAGATCTTAGCATGTGATTGGTCGAGATTGGTCGTGATTGGTTGAGATGCTTGAGATATTTGTCACGTGGATAATATCTTGTTGTATCAGAAGATTACACACAAAGTACGATACGCGACGCTAGCCTCGCGTTATTGCTATGTGACTTTGGGTTGGAGGTGCGGGTCCAGGTGATGTTATCGCGTTATTGCCATGTGCCTTTGTGTTTTTGGTGCGTGTCCCAGGTGATGTTATCGCGTTATTGACATATGACTTTGGGTTGTAGGTGAGGGTCGCAGGTGATGTTATCGCGTTATTGCCATGTGAATTTGGGTTGTAGGTGCGGGTCGCAGGTGATTTGATCGCGTTTTTGCCATGTGACTTTGGGTTGTAGGTGAGGGTCGCATTTGATGTTATCGCGTTATTGCCATGTGACTTTGTCTTGTAGGTGCGGGTCCAAGGTGATGTTATCGCGTTATTGCCATGTGACTTTGGGTTATAGGTGTTTGTCCACGTGATGTTATCGCGTTATTGCCATGTGACTTTGGGTTGTGGGTGAGGGTCGCAGGTGATGTTATCGCGTTATTGCCATGTGATTTTGGGTTGTGGGTGAGGGTCGCAGGTGATGTTATCGCGTTTTTGCCATGTGACTTTGGGTTGTGGGTGAGGGTCGCAGGTGATGTTATCGCGTTATTGCCATGTGACTTTGGGTTGTGGGTGAGGGTCGCAGGTGATGTTATCGCGTTATTGCCATATGACTTTGGGTTGTGGGTGAGGGTCGCAGGTGATGTTATCGCGTTATTGCCATATGACTTTGGGTTGTGGGTGAGGGTCGCAGATGATGTTATCGCGTTATTGCCATGTGACTTTGGGTTGTGGGTGAGGGTCGCAGGTGATGTTATCGCGTTATTGCCATGTGACTTTGGGTTGTGGGTGCGGGTCCAAGGTGATGTTATCGCGTTATTGCCATGTGACTTTGGGTTATAGGTGTTTGTCCACGTGATGTTATCGCGTTATTGCCATGTGACTTTGGGTTGTAGGTGCGGGTCCAAGGTGATGTTATCGCGTTATTTCCATGTGACTTTGGGTTTTTGGTGCGTGTCCATGGTGATGTCATCTACATTTTCACTAGAAATAATAATAAGACCAGAAGCAGGGACCTGAAAATGTTTTCTTTTAACCGCACACTATCTAATATCTGATTTCACAGAATAGTAGAATATATATGCAGGAACAACAGGTAGTATGTACAATGGAATTGTGGTATCAGTTTTTTTATTGTTACCACTTATATGGGGGTACCCCCGAACCTGTCTGGAATTAGAGGTTAGGGTTACGTAAACGTCTGTCATTGCTATTCTTTTTCAGCAATCGGCACATTCGATATACCATATAACAGATAAATAAATGTCCGTTCTAATGATATATCGCACATTGCATTAAAGTAATTAATCGTCTCTCCACGTACGCTCAAACAGAATATTTTCCTTATGAAATAATCAAAATGAAAAACAAACTTGTCAACATGGTCAAAGGAAACAACATAGAAAAACATAATTATTAGACATAGCCACACCTGGCCTATGTTCTCTGATCCATAATTGTGTATGCTTCAACAAAGTGTTATTTATATTTATAAATATCATATATATTTTTAATGGTATGATATTGCAGCCATTTATAAAAATGTGTGAGTTTAGCTAGGGCTGAAATCTGAAACATTGAACTTTGGTCGACATTTTAGTGTATACTTTTTAATCCACTTGTTCTTACCTAATTTGGGTGTGCTGAATTCGAATCTGTCGGATAATATTCTATATTTGGTGACATTCGCCTTCATATTAGCAAAACATAAAATGGCCGCAAAAATGTGAATAAAACCCTGTATTTTCTATGGTTTATCGCACATAAAAGCACAATTTATGGTTTCTGCTATTTTTTTATTTGATGAATATATTTCGAGTGTCGAGAAATGACCTAGTTTTGAATGCTTTTTAAGTTGCGCTGTCGTATTTCCTAGTCATTATCAGCTTTCTATTAGAAAATGTTCTTACTATCATATTATAGCTTAGATGCATAAAAACGCTATAATGTTGTGCTGGTGGTAACCATTTTGAATTTGAAGAACGGAGAAAGGTCATTTTGAGCTCCAAATTATGCAAAAAGTGGGAGAGTTGTGTTTTGGCAGTAATTTTTTTGTTTTGTAAATTTGAAGGTAAAGGACACTAAATATAGAACTTTATCCGACCGATTCGTATTCAAATTATGTAAAACAAAGTACATAATAAAATATACATTTAAATTCAGAGCAAAGTTCAATGTTTCAGATTTCAGCCCAGGCTAAATACACAGATTGTCATAAAAGGCTGCAATATTCTAACCATAAAAGCTGCAGACTACGTCATAATAGCCCTTTAAACTACAGACGGTTGTCATAATAACCCTTCAATTAAAAGCTGCAGGCTACGACATAATGGCCCTTTAAGCTGCACACAAACGTCATAATATCCCTTTAAACTGCACACAAACGTCATAATAACCCTTTAAGCTGCAGACGGACGTCATAATAACCCTTTAAGCTGCCGCCAGACGTCATAATAACCCTTTAAGCTGCGCCAGAAGTCATAATAACCATTTAGGCTGCAGACGGATGTCATAATAACCCTTCAAGCTGCAGACGGACGTCATAATAAACCTTCAAGCTGCAGACAGACGTCATAATAACCCTTTAAGCTGCGCCAGACGTCATAATAACCCTTTAGGCTGCAGACGGACGTCATAATAACCCTTCAAGCTGCAGACAGACGTCATAATAACACTTTAAACTCCCTTGTCACATTCTACACGACACATCATAGCTTAGATCAAATTGCTTGAATATAAAATGATCTAATCCATTACAACAAGCACGTTGTTTACTTCACGTTGATGTAATGCAGTTGGATATTGTATAATATAAACTTGGCTAAAATGCTGGTAGCGATTCCCATTTAACAAGGCTAATAAATACCGGAGAATTAGTGGGGTCTATATATTAGGGACCAATATGGAAATAAAAGTCACCAGACCCTTTAGAGTGTTTTTTTATCCCTGGTGACCAATATGGTGGCCCTGATTATTTTATAATAATAATACATGTAGTGTCTTACTGAAATAAATCATATCAAATCAAAGGGGGTCCTAGTGCAGTGGTTAAAAAGTTAAAAGCCTGCTTGGAAAGTAGGAGATCATGGGTTCGAACCCCACTTTGACCTTTAAGTTTCAAAGAAAAAAAGTTTCATACCTGCCCAATCGTAAAGATTCAATATTGTGCGATATATGACATGAGGCATGCCTGTGGCATAATACACACGATATATGCCATGAGGCCTGTGGCATAATATACAAGATATATGCCACAAGGCATACCTGTGGCATAATGTACACAATAAATGCCATGAGGCATGCCTGTGGCATAATGTACAAAATATATGCCATGAGGCTTGTGGCATAATTTACAAGGTATATGCCGTGAGGACTGTGGCATAATATACACGGTATATGCCATGAGGCTTGTGGTATAATATACACGGTATATGCCATGAGGCTTGTGGCATAATATACACGGTATATGCCATGAGACTTGTGGCATAATATACACGGTATATGCCGTGAGGCTTGTGGCATAATATACACGGTGTATGCCATGAGGCTTGTGGCATAATATACACGGTATATGCCATGAGGCTTGTGGCATAATATACACGGTATATGCCATGAGGCTTGTGGCATAATATACACGGTATATGCCATGAGACTTGTGGCATAATATACACGGTATATGCCATGAGACTTGTGGCATAATAGACACGGTGTATGCCATGAGGCTTGTGGCATAATATACACGGTATATGCCATGAGACTTGTGGCATAATATACACGGTATATGCCATGAGGCTTGTTGCCTAATATACACGGTATATGCCATGAGGCTTGTGGCATAGTATACACGGTATATGCCATGAGGCTTGTTGCCTAATATACACGGTATATGCCATGTGGCCTAATATACAGGTATATGCCGTGAGGCTTGTGGCATA
>OZ024918.1:2122699-2149406 GCA_964017125.1 Flabesymbios commensalis
AAATTTCACGTCGAAATGAATAACTTTTACAAATATTCAATCAAATTTCACACTGATCTCATTAATAACTTTTGAACTACTAAATCAAACTTCGCCAAATTTACAGGGAAGTTGCCGTAATACCAGCCGATGGTGCCTACAAAATTAGATGGAAAACGGTTGAGAATTGACGTCTGAATTGACGTCGAAATGAATAACTTTTACAAATATTCAATCAAATTTCACACTGATCTCATTAATAACTTTTGAAGTACTAAATCAAACTTCGCCAAATTTACAGGGAAGTTGCCGTAATACCTGCCGATGGTGCCTGCAAAATTACATGGAAACCGGTTGAGAATTGACGTCTGAATTGACGTCGAAAGGAATAACTTTTACAAATATGCAATCAAATTTCTCACTGATCTCATAAATTCTTTTTGAAGTACTAAATCAAACTTTGCCAAATTCACAGGAAAGTTGCAGTAATACCAGCCGATGGTGCCTGCAAAATTAGATGGAAAACGGTTGAGAATTGACGTCTGAATTGACGTCGAAAGGAATAACTTTTACAAATATTCAATCAAATTTCACACTGATCTCATTAATAACTTTTTAAGTACTAAATCAAACTCCGCCAAATTTACAGGGAAGTTGCCGTAATACCAGCCGATCGTGCCTGCAAATTTACATGGAAAACGGTTGAGAGTTGACGTCTGAATTCACGTCGAAATGAATAACTTTTAAAAATATTCAATCAAATTTCACACTAATCTCATTAATAACTTTTGAAGTACTTAAATAAACTTCGTCAAATTAACTGGGAAGTTGCCGTGATACCAGCCGATGATGACTGTAAATTTACATGGAAAACGGTTGAGAATTGACGTCTGAATTGACGTCGAAAGGAATAACTTTTACAAATATTCAATCAAATTTCACACTGATCTCATTATTAACTTTTTAAGTACTAAATCAAACTCCGCCAAATTCACAGGGAAGTTGCCGTAATACCAGCCGATGGTGCCTGCAAAATTACATGGAAAACGATTGAGAATTGACGTCTGAATTCACGTCGAAATGAATAACTTTTAAAAATATTCAAGCAAATTTCACACTAATCTCATTAATAACTTTTGAAGTACTAAATCAAACTTTGCCAAATTAACTGGGAAGCTGCCGTAATACCAGCCGATGATGACTGCAAATTTACATGGAAAACGGTTGAGAATTGACGTCTGAATTCACGTCGAAAGGAATAACTTTTACAAATATTCAATCAAATTTCACACTAATCTCATCAATAACTTTTGAAGTACTAAATCAAACTTTGCCAAATTTACAGGGAAGTAGCCGTAATACCAGCCGATGGTGCCTGCAAAATTAGATGGAAAACGGTCGAAAATTGACGTCTCAATTGACGTCGAAAGGAATAACTTTTACAAATATTCAATCAAATTTCACACTGATCTCATTAATAACTTTTGAAGTACTAAATCAAACTCCGCCAAATTTACAGGGAAGTTGCCGTAATACCAGCCGATGGTGCCTGCAAAATTACATGGAAAACGGTTGAGAATTGACGTCTGAATTGACGTCGAAATGAATAACTTTTACAAATATTCAATCAAATTTCACACTGATCTCATTAATAACTTTTGAAGTACTAAATCAAACTTCGCCAAATTTACAGGGAAGTTGCCGTAATACCAGCCGATGTTGCCTGCAAAATTAGATGGAAAACGGTTGAGAATTGACGTCTGAATTGACGTCGAGAGGAATAACTTTTACAAATATTCAATCAAATTTCACGTCGAAATGAATAACTTTTACAAATATTCTATCAAATTTCACACTGATCTCATAAATAACTTTTGAAGCACTAAAACAAACTTTGCCAAATTTACAGGGAAGTTGTCGTAATACCAGCCGATGGTTCCTGCAAAATTAGATAGAAAACGGTTGAGAATTGACGTCTCAATTGACGTCGAAAGGAATAACTTTTACAAATATTCAATCAAATTTCACGTCGAAATGAATAACTTTTACAAATATTCAATCAAATTTCACACTGATCTCATAAATAACTTTTGAAGTACTAAATCAAACTTTGCCAAATTTACAGGGAAGTTGCCGTAATACCAGCCGATGGTGCCTGCAAAATTAGATGGAAAACGGTTGAGAATTGACGTCTGAATTGACGTCGAAATGAATAACTTTTACAAATATTCAATCAAATTTCACACTGATCTCATTAATAACTTTTGAAGTACTAAATCAAACTTCTCCAAATTTACAGGGAAGTTGCCGTAATACCTGCCGATGGTGCCTGCAAAATTACATGGAAACCGGTTGAGAATTGACGTCTGAATTGACGTCGAAAGGAATAACTTTTACAAATATGCAATCAAATTTCTCACTGATCTCATAAATTCCTTTTGAAGTACTAAATCAAACATTGCCAAATTCACAGGAAAGTTGCAGTAATACCAGCCGATGGTGCCTGCAAAATTAGATGGAAAACGGTTGAGAATTGACGTCTGAATTGACGTCGAAAGGAATAACTTTTACAAATATTCAATCAAATTTCACACTGATCTCATTAATAACTTTTTAAGTACTAAATCAAACTCCGCCAAATTTACAGGGAAGTTGCCGTAATACCAGCCGATTGTGCCTGCAAAATTACATGAAAAACGGTTGAGAATTGACGTCTGAATTGACGTCGAAATGAATAACTTTTAAAAATATTCAATCAAATTTCACACTGATCTCATTAATAACTTTTGAAGTACTAAATCAAACTTCGCCAAATTTACAGGGAAGTTGCCGTAATACCAGCCGATGGTGCCTGCAAAATTACATGGAAACCGGTTTAGAATTGACGTCTGAATTGACGTCGAAATGAATAGCTTTTAAAAATATTCAATCAAATTTCACACTAATCTCATTAATAACTTTTGCAGTACTAAATCAAACTTTGCCAAATTACCTGGGAAGCTGCCGTAATACCAGCCGATGATGACTGCAAATTTACATGGAAAACGGTTGAGAATTGACGTCTGAATTCACGTCGAAAGGAATAACTTTTACAAATATTCAATCAAATTTCACACTGATCTCATCAATAACTTTTGAAGTACTAAATCAAACTTTGCCAAATTTACAGGGAAGTTGCCGTAATACCAGCCGATGGTGCCTGCAAAATTAGATGGAATACGGTCGAGAATTGACGTCTGAATTGACGTCAAAAGGAATAACTTTTACAAATATTCAATCAAATTTCACACTGATCTCATTAATAACTTTTGAAGTACTAAATCAAACTTCGCCAAATTTACAGGGAAGTTGCCGTAATACCAGCCGATTGTGCCTGCAAAATTACATGGAAAACGGTTGAGAATTGACGTCTGAATTGACGTTGAAATGAATAACTTTTACAAATATTCTATCAAATTTCACACTGATCTCATTAAAAACTTTTGAAGTACTAAATCAAACTTCGCCAAATTTACAGGGAAGTTGCCGTAATACCAGCCGATCGTGCCTGCAAATTTACATGGAAAACGGTTGAGAGTTGACGTCTGAATTCACGTCGAAATGAATAACTTTTAAAAATATTCAATCAAATTTCACACTAATCTCATTAATAACTTTTGAAGTACTTAATTAAACTTCGTCAAATTAACTGGGAAGTTGCCGTGATACCAGCCGATGATGACTGTAAATTTACATGGAAAACGGTTGAGAATTGACGTCTGAATTGACGTCGAAAGGAATAACTTTTGCAAATATTCAATCAAATTTCACACTGATCTCATTAATAACTTTTTAAGTACTAAATCAAACTCCGCCAAATTCACAGGGAAGTTGCCGTAATACCAGCCGATGGTGCCTGCAAAATTACATGGAAAACGATTGAGAATTGACGTCTGAATTCACGTCGAAATGAATAACTTTTGAAAATATTCAATCAAATTTCACACTAATCTCATTAATAACTTTTGAAGTACTAAATCAAACTTTGCCAAATTAACTGGGAAGCTGCCGTAATACCAGCCGATGATGACTGCAAATTTACATGGAGAACGGTTGAGAATTGACGTCTGAATTCACGTCGAAAGGAATAACTTTTAAAAATATTCAATCAAATTTCACACTAATCTCATTAATAACTTTTGAAGTACTAAATCAAACTTTGCCAAATTAACTGGGAAGCTGCCGTAATACCAGCCGATGATGACTGCAAATTTACATGGAAAACGGTTGAGAATTGACGTCTGAATTCACGTCGAAAGGAATAACTTTTACAAATATTCAATCAAATTTCACACTGATCTCATTAATAACTTTTGAAGTACTAAATCAAACTTTGCCAAATTTACAGGAAAGTTGCCGTAATACCAGCCGATGGTGCCTGCAAAATTAGATGGAAAACGGTCGAAAATTGACGTCTCAATTGACGTCGAAAGGAATAACTTTTACAAATATTCAATCAAATTTCACACTGATCTCATTAATAACTTTTGAAGTACTAAATCAAGCTCCGCCAAATTTACAGGGAAGTTGCCGTAATACCAGCCGATTGTGCCTGCAAAATTACATGGAAAACGGTTGAGAATTGACGTCTGAATTGACGTTGAAATGAATAACTTTTACAAATATTCAATCAAATTTCACACTGATCTCATTAAAAACTTTTGAAGTACTAAATCAAACTTCGCCAAATTTACAGGGAAGTTGCCGTAATACCAGCCGATGGTGCCTGCAAATTTACATGGAAAACGGTTGAGAGTTGACGTCTGAATTCACGTCGAAATGAATAACTTTTAAAAATATTCAATCAAATTTCACACTAATCTCATTAATAACTTTTGAAGTACTTAATCAAACTTCGTTAAATTAACTGGGAAGTTGCCGTAATACCAGCCGATGATGACTGTAAATTTAGATGAAAAAAGGTTGAGAATTGACGTCTGAATTGACGTCGAAAGGAATAGCTTTTACAAATATTCAATCAAATTTCACACTGATCTCATTAATAACTTTTGAAGTACTAAATCAAGCTCCGCCAAATTTACAGGGAAATTGCCGTAATACCAGCCGATTGTGCCTGCAAAATTACATGGAACACGGTTGAGAATTTACGTCTGAATTGACGTCGAAGTGAATAACTTTTACAAATATTCAATCAAATTTCACACTGATCTCATTAATAACTTTTGAAGTACTAAATCAAACTTCGCCAAATTTACAGGGAAGTTGCCGTAATACCAGCCGATGGTGCCTGCAAAATTAGATGGAAAACGGTTGAGAATTGACGTCTGAATTGACGTCGAAATGAATAACTTTTACAAATATTCAATCAAATTTCACACTGATCTCATTAATAACTTTTGAAGTACTAAATCAAACTTCGCCAAATTTACAGGGAAGTTGCCGTAATACTAGCCGATGGTGCCTGCAAAATTAGATGGAAAACGGTTGAAAATTGACGTCTGAATTGACGTCGAAAGGAATAACTTTTACAAATATTCAATCAAATTTCACACTGATCTCATTAATAACTTTTGAAGTACTAAATCAAACTCCGCCAAATTTACAGGGAAGTTGCCGTAATACCAGCCGATTGTGCCAGCAAAATTACATAGAAAGCGGTTGAGAATTGACGTCTGAATTGACGTCGAAATGAATAACTTTTACAAATATTCAATCAAATTTCACACTGATCTCATTAATAACTTTTTAAGTACTTAATCAAACTTCGTCAAATTAACTGGAAAGTTGCCGTAATACCAGCCGATGATGACTGTAAATTTACATGGAAAACGGTTGAGAATTGACGTCTGAATTGACGTCGAAAGGAATAACTTTTACAAATATTCAATCAAATTTCACACTGATCTCATTATTAACTTTTTAAGTACTAAATCAAACTCCGCCAAATTCACAGGGAAGTTGCCGTAATACCAGCCGATGGTGCCTGCAAAATTACATGGAAAACGATTGAGAATTGACGTCTGAATTCACGTCGAAATGAATAACTTTTAAAAATATTCAATCAAATTTCACACTAATCTCATTAATAACTTTTGAAGTACTAAATCAAACTTTGCCAAATTAACTGGGAAGCTGCCGTAATACCAGCCGATGGTGACTGCAAATTTACATGGAGAACGGTTGAGAATTGACGTCTGAATTCACGTCGAAATGAATAACTTTTAAAAATATTCAATCAAATTTCACACTAATCTCATTAATAACTTTTGAAGTACTAAATCAAACTTTGCCAAATTAACTGGGAAGCTGCCGTAATACCAGCCGATGATGACTGCAAATTTACATGGAAAACGGTTGAGAATTGACGTCTGAATTCACGTCGAAAGGAATAACTTTTACAAATATTCAATCAAATTTCACACTGATCTCATCAATAACTTTTGAAGTACTAAATCAAACTTTGCCAAATTTACAGGGAAGTTGCCGTAATACCAGCCGATGGTGCCTGCAAAATTAGATGGAAAACGGTCGAAAATTGACGTCTGAATTGACGTCGAAAGGAATAACTTTTACAAATATTCAATCAAATTTCACACTGATCTCATTAATAACTTTTGAAGTACTAAATCAAACTCCGCCAAATTTACAGGGAAGTTGCCGTCATACCAGCCGATTGTGCCTGCAAAATTACATGGAAAACGGTTGAGAATTGACGTCTAAATTGACGTCGAAATGAATAACTTTTACAAATATTCAATCAAATTTAACACTGATCTCATTAATAACTTTTCAAGTACTAAATCAAACTTCGCCAAATTTACAGGGAAGTTGCCGTAATACCAGCCGATGGTGCCAGCAAATTTACATGGAAAACGGTTGAGAGTTGACGTCTGAATTCACGTCGAAATGAATAACTTTTAAAAATATTCAATCAAATTTCACACTAATCTCATTAATAACTTTTGAAGTACTTAATCAAACTTCGTCAAATTAACTGGGAAGTTGCCGTAATACCAGCCGATGATGACTGTAAATTTACATGGAAAACGGTTGAGAATTGACGTCTGAATTGACGTCGAACGGAATAACTTTTACAAATATTCAATCAAATTTCACACTAATCTCATTAATAACTTTAGAAGTACTTAATCAAACTTCGTCAAATTAACAGGGAAGTTGCCGTAATACCAGCCGATGGTGACTGCAAATTTACATGGAAAACGGTTGAGAATTGACGTCTGAATTCACGTCGAAATGAATAACTTTTACAAATATTCAATCAAATTTCACACTGATCTCATTAATAACTTTTGAAGTACTAAATCAAACTTCGCCAAATTTACAGGGAAGTTGCCGTAATACCAGCCGATGGTGCCTGCAAAACTAGATGGAAAACGGTTGAGAATTGACGTCTGAATTGACGTCGAAATGAATAACTTTTACAAATATTCAATCAAATTTCACATTGATCTCATTAATAACTTTTGAAGTACTAAATCAAACTTCGCCAAATTTACAGAAAAGTTGCCGTAATACCAGCCGATTGTGCCTGCAAAATTACATGGAAAACGGTTGAGAATTGACGTCTAAATTGACGTCGAAATGAATAACTTTTACAAATATTCAATCAAATTTAACACTGATCTCATTAATAACTTTTCAAGTACTAAATCAAACTTCGCCAAATTTACAGGGAAGTTGCCGTAATACCAGCCGATGGTGCCAGCAAATTTACATGGAAAACGGTTGAGAGTTGACGTCTGAATTCACGTCGAAATGAATAACTTTTAAAAATATTCAATCAAATTTCACACTAATCTCATTAATAACTTTTGAAGTACTTAATCAAACTTCGTCAAATTAACTGGGAAGTTGCCGTAATACCAGCCGATGATGACTGTAAATTTACATGGAAAACGGTTGAGAATTGACGTCTGAATTGACGTCGAACGGAATAACTTTTACAAATATTCAATCAAATTTCACACTAATCTCATTAATAACTTTAGAAGTACTTAATCAAACTTCGTCAAATTCACAGGGAAGTTGCCGTAATACCAGCCGATGGTGCCTGCAAAATTACATGGAAAACGATTGAGAATTGACGTCTGAATTCACGTCGAAATGAATAACTTTTGAAAATATTCAATCAAATTTCACACTAATCTCATTAATAACTTTTGAAGTACTAAATCAAACTTTGCCAAATTAACTGGGAAGCTGCCGTAATACCAGCCGATGATGACTGCAAATTTACATGGAAAACGGTTGAGAATTGACGTCTGAATTCACGTCGAAAGGAATAACTTTTAAAAATATTCAATCAAATTTCACACTAATCTCATTAATAACTTTTGAAGTACTAAATCAAACTTTGCCAAATTAACTGGGAAGCTGCCGTAATACCAGCCGATGATGACTGCAAATTTACATGGAAAACGGTTGAGAATTGACGTCTGAATTCACGTCGAAAGGAATAACTTTTACAAATATTCAATCAAATTTCACACTGATCTCATTAATAACTTTTGAAGTACTAAATCAAACTTTGCCAAATTTACAGGAAAGTTGCCGTAATACCAGCCGATGGTGCCTGCAAAATTAGATGGAAAACGGTCGAAAATTGACGTCTCAATTGACGTCGAAAGGAATAACTTTTACAAATATTCAATCAAATTTCACACTGATCTCATTAATAACTTTTGAAGTACTAAATCAAACTCCGCCAAATTTACAGGGAAGTTGCCGTAATACCAGCCGATTGTGCCTGCAAAATTACATGGAAAACGGTTGAGAATTGACGTCTGAATTGACGTTGAAATGAATAACTTTTACAAATATTCAATCAAATTTCACACTGATCTCATTAAAAACTTTTGAAGTACTAAATCAAACTTCGCCAAATTTACAGGGAAGTTGCCGTAATACCAGCCGATGGTGCCTGCAAATTTACATGGAAAACGGTTGAGAGTTGACGTCTGAATTCACGTCGAAATGAATAACTTTTAAAAATATTCAATCAAATTTCACACTAATCTCATTAATAACTTTTGAAGTACTTAATCAAACTTCGTTAAATTAACTGGGAAGTTGCCGTAATACCAGCCGATGATGACTGTAAATTTAGATGAAAAAAGGTTGAGAATTGACGTCTGAATTGACGTCGAAAGGAATAGCTTTTACAAATATTCAATCAAATTTCACACTGATCTCATTAATAACTTTTGAAGTACTAAATCAAGCTCCGCCAAATTTACAGGGAAATTGCCGTAATACCAGCCGATTGTGCCTGCAAAATTACATGGAACACGGTTGAGAATTTACGTCTGAATTGACGTCGAAGTGAATAACTTTTACAAATATTCAATCAAATTTCACACTAATCTCATTAATAACTTTTGAAGTACTAAATCAAACTTCGCCAAATTTACAGGGAAGTTGCCGTAATACCAGCCGATGGTGCCTGCAAAATTAGATGGAAAACGGTTGAGAATTGACGTCTGAATTGACGTCGAAATGAATAAATTTTACAAATATTCAATCAAATTTCACACTGATCTCATTAATAACTTTTGCAGTACTAAATCAAACTTCGCCAAATTTACAGGGAAGTTGCCGTAATACCAGCCGATGGTGCCTGCAAAATTAGATGGAAAACGGTCGAAAATTGACGTCTGAATTGACGTCGAAAGGAATAACTTTTACAAATATTCAATCAAATTTCACACTGATCTCATTAATAACTTTTGAAGTACTAAATCAAACTCCGCCAAATTTACAGGGAAGTTGCCGTCATACCAGCCGATTGTGCCTGCAAAATTACATGGAAAACGGTTGAGAATTGACGTCTAAATTGACGTCGAAATGAATAACTTTTACAAATATTCAATCAAATTTAACACTGATCTCATTAATAACTTTTCAAGTACTAAATCAAACTTCGCCAAATTTACAGGGAAGTTGCCGTAATACCAGCCGATGGTGCCAGCAAATTTACATGGAAAACGGTTGAGAGTTGACGTCTGAATTCACGTCGAAATGAATAACTTTTAAAAATATTCAATCAAATTTCACACTAATCTCATTAATAACTTTTGAAGTACTTAATCAAACTTCGTCAAATTAACTGGGAAGTTGCCGTAATACCAGCCGATGATGACTGTAAATTTACATGGAAAACGGTTGAGAATTGACGTCTGAATTGACGTCGAACGGAATAACTTTTACAAATATTCAATCAAATTTCACACTAATCTCATTAATAACTTTAGAAGTACTTAATCAAACTTCGTCAAATTAACAGGGAAGTTGCCGTAATACCAGCCGATGGTGACTGCAAATTTACATGGAAAACGGTTGAGAATTGACGTCTGAATTCACGTCGAAATGAATAACTTTTACAAATATTCAATCAAATTTCACACTGATCTCATTAATAACTTTTGAAGTACTAAATCAAACTTCGCCAAATTTACAGGGAAGTTGCCGTAATACCAGCCGATGGTGCCTGCAAAACTAGATGGAAAACGGTTGAGAATTGACGTCTGAATTGACGTCGAAATGAATAACTTTTACAAATATTCAATCAAATTTCACATTGATCTCATTAATAACTTTTGAAGTACTAAATCAAACTTCGCCAAATTTACAGAAAAGTTGCCGTAATACCAGCCGATTGTGCCTGCAAAATTACATGGAAAACGGTTGAGAATTGACGTCTAAATTGACGTCGAAATGAATAACTTTTACAAATATTCAATCAAATTTAACACTGATCTCATTAATAACTTTTCAAGTACTAAATCAAACTTCGCCAAATTTACAGGGAAGTTGCCGTAATACCAGCCGATGGTGCCAGCAAATTTACATGGAAAACGGTTGAGAGTTGACGTCTGAATTCACGTCGAAATGAATAACTTTTAAAAATATTCAATCAAATTTCACACTAATCTCATTAATAACTTTTGAAGTACTTAATCAAACTTCGTCAAATTAACTGGGAAGTTGCCGTAATACCAGCCGATGATGACTGTAAATTTACATGGAAAACGGTTGAGAATTGACGTCTGAATTGACGTCGAACGGAATAACTTTTACAAATATTCAATCAAATTTCACACTAATCTCATTAATAACTTTAGAAGTACTTAATCAAACTTCGTCAAATTAACAGGGAAGTTGCCGTAATACCAGCCGATGGTGACTGCAAATTTACATGGAAAACGGTTGAGAATTGACGTCTGAATTCACGTCGAAATGAATAACTTTTACAAATATTCAATCAAATTTCACACTGATCTCATTAATAACTTTTGAAGTACTAAATCAAACTTCGCCAAATTTACAGGGAAGTTGCCGTAATACCAGCCGATGGTGCCTGCAAAACTAGATGGAAAACGGTTGAGAATTGACGTCTGAATTGACGTCGAAATGAATAACTTTTACAAATATTCAATCAAATTTCACATTGATCTCATTAATAACTTTTGAAGTACTAAATCAAACTTCGCCAAATTTACAGAAAAGTTGCCGTAATACCAGCCGATGGTGCCTGCAAAATTAGATGGAAAACGGTTGAGAATTGACGTCTGAATTGACGTCGAAAGGAATAACTTTTACAAATATTCAATCAAATTTCACGTCGAAATGAATAACTTTTCCAAATATTCAATCAAATTTTACACTGATCTCATAAACAACTTTTGAAGTACTAAATCAAACTTTTCCAAATATACAGGGAAGTTCCCGTAATACCAGCCGATGGTGCCTGCAAAATTACATGGAAAACGGTTGAGAATTGACGTCTGAATTGACGTCGAAATGAATAACTTTTACAAATATTCAATCAAATTTCACACTGATCTCATTAATAACTTTTGAAGTACTAAATCAAACTTCGCCAAATTTACAGGGAAGTTGCCGTAATATTGAATTACTAATTATTAATTGAAGTACTCAATCAAACTCTTTAAATTTATAGGGAAGTTGCCGTAATACCAGCCGATGGCGCCTGCAAAATTACATGGAAAACGGTTTAGAATTGACGTCTGAATTCACGTCGAAATGAATAACTTTTAAAAATATTCAATCAAATTTCACACTAATCTCATTAATAACTTTTGAAGTACTTAATCAAACTTCGTCAAATTAACTGGAAAGTTGCCGTAATACCAGCCGATGATGACTGCAAATTTACATGGAAAACGGTTGAGAATTGACGTCTGAATTCACGTCGAAAGGAATAACTTTTACAAATATTCAATCAAATTTCACACTGATCTCATCAATAACTTTTGAAGTACTTAATCAAACTTTGCCAAATTTACAGGGAAGTTGCCGTAATACCAGCCCATGGTGCCTGCGAAATTACATGGAAAACGGTTGAGAATTGACGTCTGAATTCACATCAAAATGAATAACTTTTAAAAATATTCAATCAAATTTAACACTGATCTCATTAATAACTTTTGAAGTACTCAGTCAAACTCTTTAAATTTATAGGGAAGTTGCCGTAATACCAGCCGATTGCGCCTGCAAAATTACATGGAAAACGGTTGAGAATTGCCGTCTGAATTCACGTCGAAATGAATAACTTTTAAAAATATTCAATCAAATTTCACACTAATCTCATTAATAACTTTTGAAGTACTTAATCAAACTTCGTCAAATTAACAGGGAAGTTGCCGTAATACCAGCCGATGGTGACTGCAAATTTACATGGAAAACGGTTGAGAATTGACGTCTGAATTCACGTCGAAATGAATAACTTTTAAAAATATTCAATCAAATTTCACACTAATCTCTTTAATAACTTTTGAAGTACTTAATCAAACTTCGTCAAATTAACAGGGTAGTTGCCGTAATACCAGCCGATGGTGCCTGCAAATTTACATGGAAAACGGTTGAGAATTGACGTCTGAATTCACGCCGACATGAATAACTTTTAAAAATATTCAATCAAATTTCACACTAATCTCATTAATAACTTTTGAAGTACTAAATCAAACTTTGCCAAATTAACTGGGAAGCTGCCGTAATACCAGCCGATGATGACTGCAAATTTACAAGTAAAACGGTTGAGAATTGACGTCTGAATTCACGTCGAAAGGAATAACTTTTACAAATATTCAATCAAATTTCACACTGATCTCATCAATAACTTTTGAAGTACTAAATCAAACTTTGCCAAATTTACAGGGAAGTTGCCGTAATAACAGCCGATGGTGCCTGCAAAATTAGATGGAAAACGGTCGAAAATTGACGTCTCAATTGACGTCGAAAGGAATAACTTTTACAAATATTCAATCAAATTTCACACTGATCTCATTAATAACTTTTGAAGTACTAAATCAAACTTTGCCAAATTTACAGGGAAGTTGCCGTAATACCAGCCGATTGTGCCTGCAAAATTACATGGAAAACGGTTGAGAATTGACGTCTGAATTGACGTTGAAATGAATAACTTTTACAAATATTCAATCAAATTTCACACTGATCTCATTAAAAACTTTTGAAGTACTAAATCAAACTTCGCCAAATTTACAGGGAAGTTGCCGTAATACCAGCCGATGGTGCCTGCAAATTTACATGGAAAACGGTTGAGAGTTGACGTCTGAATTCACGTCGAAATGAATAACTTTTAAAAATATTCAATCAAATTTCACACTAATCTCATTAATAACTTTTGAAGTACTTAATCAAACTTCGTTAAATTAACTGGGAATTTGCCGTAATACCAGCCGATGATGACTGTAAATTTAGATTAAAAAAAGGTTGAGAATTGACGTCTGAATTGACGTCGAAAGGAATAACTTTTACAAATATTCAATCAAATTTCACACTGATCTCATTAATAACTTTTGAAGTACTAAATCAAACTCCGCCAAATTTACAGGGAAATTGCCGTAATACCAGCCGATTGTGCCTGCAAAATTACATGGAAAACGGTTGAGAATTTACGTCTGAATTGACGTCGAAGTGAATAACTTTTACAAATATTCAATCAAATTTCACACTGATCTCATTAATAACTTTTGAAGTACTAAATCAAACTTCGCCAAATTTACAGGGAAGTTGCCGTAATACTAGCCGATGGTGCCTGCAAAATTAGATGGAAAACGGTTGAAAATTGACGTCTGAATTGACGTCGAAAGGAATAACTTTTACAAATATTCAATCAAATTTCACACTGATCTCATTAATAACTTTTGAAGTACTAAATCAAACTCCGCCAAATTTACAGGGATGTTGCCGCAATACTAGCCGATTGTGCCTGCAAAATTACATAGAAAGCGGTTGAGAATTGACGTCTGAATTGACGTCGAAATGAATAACTTTTACAAATATTCAATCAAATTTCACACTGATCTCATTAATAACTTTTTAAGTACTTAATCAAACTTCGTCAAATTAACTGGAAAGTTGCCGTAATACCAGCCGATGATGACTGTAAATTTACATGGAAAACGGTTGAGAATTGACGTCTGAATTGACGTCGAAAGGAATAACTTTTACAAATATTCAATCAAATTTCACACTGATCTCATTATTAACTTTTTAAGTACTAAATCAAACTCCGCCAAATTCACAGGGAAGTTGCCGTAATACCAGCCGATGGTGCCTGCAAAATTACATGGAAAACGATTGAGAATTGACGTCTGAATTCACGTCGAAATGAATAACTTTTAAAAATATTCAATCAAATTTCACACTAATCTCATTAATAACTTTTGAAGTACTAAATCTAACTTTGCCAAATTAACTGGGAAGCTGCCGTAATACCAGCCGATGATGACTGCAAATTTACATGGAAAACGGTTGAGAATTGACGTCTGAATTCACGTCGAAAGGAATAACTTTTACAAATATTCAATCAAATTTCACACTGATCTCATCAATAACTTTTGAAGTACTAAATCAAACTTTGCCAAATTTACAGGGAAGTTGCCGTAATACCAGGCGATGGTGCCTGCAAAATTAGATGGAAAACGGTCGAAAATTGACGTCTGAATTGACGTCGAAAGGAATAACTTTTACAAATATTCAATCAAATTTCACACTAATCTCATTAATAACTTTAGAAGTACTTAATCAAACTTCGTCAAATTAACAGGGAAGTTGCCGTAATACCAGCCGATGGTGACTGCAAATTTACATGGAAAACGGTTGAGAATTGACGTCTGAATTCACGTCGAAATGAATAACTTTTACAAATATTCAATCAAATTTCACACTGATCTCATTAATAACTTTTGAAGTACTAAATCAAACTTCGCCAAATTTACAGGGAAGTTGCCGTAATATTGAATTACTAATTATTAATTGAAGTACTCAATCAAACTCTTTAAATTTATAGGGAAGTTGCCGTAATACCAGCCGATGGCGCCTGCAAAATTACATGGAAAACGGTTTAGAATTGACGTCTGAATTCACGTCGAAATGAATAACTTTTAAAAATATTCAATCAAATTTCACACTAATCTCATTAATAACTTTTGAAGTACTTAATCAAACTTCGTCAAATTAACTGGAAAGTTGCCGTAATACCAGCCGATGATGACTGCAAATTTACATGGAAAACGGTTGAGAATTGACGTCTGAATTCACGTCGAAAGGAATAACTTTTACAAATATTCAATCAAATTTCACACTGATCTCATCAATAACTTTTGAAGAACTAAAATCAAACTTTGCCAAATTTACAGGGAAGTTGCCGTAATACCAGCCGATGGTGCCTGCAAAATTACATGGAAAACGGTCGAAAATTGACGTCTGAATTGACGTCGAAAGGAATAACTTTTACAAATATTCAATCAAATTTCACACTCATCTCATTAATAACTTTTGAAGTACTAAATCAAACTCCGCCAAATTTACAGGGAAGTTGCCGTAATATCAGCCGATTGTGCCTGCAAAATTACATGGAAAACGGTTGAGAATTGACGTCTAAATTGACGTCGAAATGAATAACTTTTACAAATATTCAATCAAATTTAACACTGATCTCATTAATAACTTTTGAAGTACTAAATCAAACTTCGCCAAATTTACAGGGAAGTTGCCGTAATACCAGCCGATGGTGCCAGCAAATTTACATGGAAAACGGTTGAGAGTTGACGTCTGAATTCACGTCGAAATGAATAACTTTTAAAAGTATTCAATCAAATTTCACACTAATCTCATTAATAACTTTTGAAGTACTTAATCAAACTTCGTCAAATTAACTGGGAAGTTGCCGTAATACCAGCCGATGATGACTGTAAATTTACATGGAAAACGGTTGAGAATTGACGTCTGAATTGACGTCGAACGGAATAACTTTTACAAATATTCAATCAAATTTCACACTAATCTCATTAATAACTTTAGAAGTACTTAATCAAACTTCGTCAAATTAACAGGGAAGTTGCCGTAATACCAGCCGATGGTGACTGCAAATTTACATGGAAAACGGTTGAGAATTGACGTCTGAATTCACGTCGAAATGAATAACTTTTACAAATATTCAATCAAATTTCACACTGATCTCATTAATAACTTTTGAAGTACTAAATCAAACTTCGCCAAATTTACAGGGAAGTTGCCGTAATATTGAATTACTAATTATTAATTGAAGTACTCAATCAAACTCTTTAAATTTATAGGGAAGTTGCCGTAATACCAGCCGATGGCGCCTGCAAAATTACATGGAAAACGGTTTAGAATTGACGTCTGAATTCACGTCAAAATGAATTACTTTTAAAAATATTCAATCAAATTTCACACTAATCTCATTAATAACTTTTGAAGTACTTAATCAAACTTCGTCAAATTAACTGGAAAGTTGCCGTAATACCAGCCGATGATGACTGCAAATTTACATGGAAAACGGTTGAGAATTGACGTCTGAATTCACGTCGAAAGGAATAACTTTTACAAATATTCAATCAAATTTCACACTGATCTCATCAATAACTTTTGAAGTACTAAATCAAACTTTGCCAAATTTACAGGGAAGTTGCCGTAATACCAGCCGATGGTGCCTGCAAAATTAGATGGAAAACGGTCGAAAATTGACGTCTGAATTGACGTCGAAAGGAATAACTTTTACAAATATTCAATCAAATTTCACACTGATCTCATTAATAACTTTTGAAGTACTAAATCAAACTCCGCCAAATTTACAGGGAAGTTGCCGTAATACCAGCCGATTGTGCCTGCAAAATTACATGGAAAACGGTTGAGAATTGACGTCTAAATTGACGTCGAAATGAATAACTTTTACAAATATTCAATCAAATTTAACACTGATCTCATTAATAACTTTTGAAGTACTAAATCAAACTTCGCCAAATTTACAGGGAAGTTGCCGTAATACCAGCCGATGGTGCCAGCAAATTTACATGGAAAACGGTTGAGAGTTGACGTCTGAATTCACGTCGAAATGAATAACTTTTAAAAATATTCAATCAAATTTCACACTAATCTCATTAATAACTTTTGAAGTACTTAATCAAACTTCGTCAATTTAACTGGGAAGTTGCCGTAATACCAGCCGATGATGACTGTAAATTTACATGGAAAACGGTTGAGAATTGACGTCTGAATTGACGTCGAACGGAATAACTTTTACAAATATTCAATCAAATTTCACACTAATCTCATTAATAACTTTAGAAGTACTTAATCAAACTTCGTCAAATTAACAGGGAAGTTGCCGTAATACCAGCCGATGGTGACTGCAAATTTACATGGAAAACGGTTGAGAATTGACGTCTGAATTCACGTCGAAATGAATAACTTTTACAAATATTCAATCAAATTTCACACTGATCTCATTAATAACTTTTGAAGTACTAAATCAAACTTCGCCAAATTTACAGGGAAGTTGCCGTAATATTGAATTACTAATTATTAATTGAAGTACTCAATCAAACTCTTTAAATTTATAGGGAAGTTGCCGTAATACCAGCCGATGGCGCCTGCAAAATTACATGGAAAACGGTTTAGAATTGACGTCTGAATTCACGTCGAAATGAATAACTTTTAAAAATATTCAATCAAATTTCACACTAATCTCATTAATAACTTTTGAAGTACTTAATCAAACTTCGTCAAATTAACTGGAAAGTTGCCGTAATACCAGCCGATGATGACTGCAAATTTACATGGAAAACGGTTGAGAATTGACGTCTGAATTCACGTCGAAAGGAATAACTTTTACAAATATTCAATCAAATTTCACACTGATCTCATCAATAACTTTTGAAGTACTTAATCAAACTTTGCCAAATTTACAGGGAAGTTGCCGTAATACCAGCCCATGGTGCCTGCGAAATTACATGGAAAACGGTTGAGAATTGACGTCTGAATTCACATCAAAATGAATAACTTTTAAAAATATTCAATCAAATTTAACACTGATCTCATTAATAACTTTTGAAGTACTCAGTCAAACTCTTTAAATTTATAGGGAAGTTGCCGTAATACCAGCCGATGGCGCCTGCAAAATTACATGGAAAACGGTTGAGAATTGCCGTCTGAATTCACGTCGAAATGAATAACTTTTAAAAATATTCAATCAAATTTCACACTAATCTCATTAATAACTTTTGAAGTACTTAATCAAACTTCGTCAAATTAACAGGGAAGTTGCCGTAATACCAGCCGATGGTGACTGCAAATTTACATGGAAAACGGTTGAGAATTGACGTCTGAATTCACGTCGAAATGAATAACTTTTAAAAATATTCAATCAAATTTCACACTAATCTCTTTAATAACTTTTGAAGTACTTAATCAAACTTCGTCAAATTAACAGGGTAGTTGCCGTAATACCAGCCGATGGTGCCTGCAAATTTACATGGAAAACGGTTGAGAATTGACGTCTGAATTCACGCCGACATGAATAACTTTTAAAAATATTCAATCAAATTTCACACTAATCTCATTAATAACTTTTGAAGTACTAAATCAAACTTTGCCAAATTAACTGGGAAGCTGCCGTAATACCAGCCGATGATGACTGCAAACTTACATGGAAAACGGTTGAGAATTGACGTCTGAATTCACGTCGAAAGGAATAACTTTTACAAATATTCAATCAAATTTCACACTGATCTCATTAATAACTTTTGAAGTACTAAATCAAACTCCGCCAAAATTACAGGGAAGTTGCCGTAATACCAGCCGATTGTGCCTGCAAAATTACATGGAAAACGGTTGAGAATTGACGTCTAAATTGACGTCGAAATGAATAACTTTTACAAATATTCAATCAAATTTAACACTGATCTCATTAATAACTTTTGAAGTACTAAATCAAACTTCGCCAAATTTACAGGGAAGTTGCCGTAATACCAGCCGATGGTGCCAGCAAATTTACATGGAAAACGGTTGAGAGTTGACGTCTGAATTCACGTCGAAATGAATAACTTTTAAAAATATTCAATCAAATTTCACACTAATCTCATTAATAACTTTTGAAGTACTTAATCAAACTTCGTCAAATTAACTGGGAAGTTGCCGTAATACCAGCCGATGATGACTGTAAATTTACATGGAAAACGGTTGAGAATTGACGTCTGAATTGACGTCGAACGGAATAACTTTTACAAATATTCAATCAAATTTCACACTAATCTCATTAATAACTTTAGAAGTACTTAATCAAACTTCGTCAAATTAACAGGGAAGTTGCCGTAATACCAGCCGATGGTGACTGCAAATTTACATGGAAAACGGTTGAGAATTGACGTCTGAATTGACGTCGAAATGAATAACTTTTACAAATATTCAATCAAATTTCACACTGATCTCATTAATAACTTTTGAAGTACTAAATCAAACTTTGCCAAATTTACAGGGAAGTTGCCGTAATACCAGCCGATGGTGCCTGCAAAACTAGATGGAAAACGGTTGAGAATTGACGTCTGAATTGACGTCGAAATGAATAACTTTTACAAATATTCAATCAAATTTCACATTGATCTCATTAATAACTTTTGAAGTACTAAATCAAACTTCGCCAAATTTACAGAAAAGTTGCCGTAATACCAGCCGATGGTGCCTGCAAAATTAGATGGAAAACGGTTGAGAATTGACGTCTGAATTGACGTCGAAAGGAATAACTTTTACAAATATTCAATCAAATTTCACGTCGAAATGAATAACTTTTCCAAATATTCAATCAAATTTTACACTGATCTCATAAACAACTTTTGAAGTACTAAATCAAACTTTTCCAAATATACAGGGAAGTTCCCGTAATACCAGCCGATGGTGCCTGCAAAATTACATGGAAAACGGTTGAGAATTGACGTCTGAATTGACGTCGAAATGAATAACTTTTACAAATATTCAATCAAATTTCACACTGATCTCATTAATAACTTTTGAAGTACTAAATCAAACTTCGCCAAATTTACAGGGAAGTTGCCGTAATATTGAATTACTAATTATTAATTGAAGTACTCAATCAAACTCTTTAAATTTATAGGGAAGTTGCCGAAATACCAGCCGATGGCGCCTGCAAAATTACATGGAAAACGGTTTAGAATTGACGTCTGAATTCACGTCGAAATGAATAACTTGTAAAAATATTCAATCAAATTTCACACTAATCTCATTAATAACCTTTGAAGTACTTAATCAAACTTCGTCAAATTAACTGGAAAGTTGCCGTAATACCAGCCGATGATGACTGCAAATTTACATGGAAAACGGTTGAGAATTGACGTCTGAATTCACGTCGAAAGGAATAACTTTTACAAATATTCAATCAAATTTCACACTGATCTCATCAATAACTTTTGAAGTACTTAATCAAACTTTGCCAAATTTACAGGGAAGTTGCCGTAATACCAGCCCATGGTGCCTGCGAAATTACATGGAAAACGGTTGAGAATTGACGTCTGAATTCACATCAAAATGAATAACTTTTACAAATATTCAATCAAATTTCACACTGATCTCATTAATAACTTTTGAAGTACTAAATCAAACTTCGCCAAATTTACAGGGAAGTTGCCGTAATACCAGCCGATGGTGCCTGCAAAACTAGATGGAAAACGGTTGAGAATTGACGTCTGAATTGACGTCGAAATGAATAACTTTTACAATATTCAATCAAATTTCACATTGATCTCATTAATAACTTTTGAAGTACTAAATCAAACTTCGCCAAATTTACAGAAAAGTTGCCGTAATACCAGCCGATGGTGCCTGCAAAATTAGATGGAAAACGGTTGAGAATTGACGTCTGAATTGACGTCGAAAGGAATAACTTTTACAAATATTCAATCAAATTTCACGTCGAAATGATTAACTTTTCCAAATATTCAATCAAATTTTACACTGATCTCATAAACAACTTTTGAAGTACTAAATCAAACTTTTCCAAATATACAGGGAAGTTCCCGTAATACCAGCCGATGGTGCCTGCAAAATTACATGGAAAACGGTTGAGAATTGACCCTGAATTGACGTCGAAATGAATAACTTTTACAAATATTCAATCAAATTTCACACTGATCTCATTAATAACTTTTGAAGTACTAAATCAAACTTCGCCAAATTTACAGGGAAGTTGCCGTAATATTGAATTACTAATTATTAATTGAAGTACTCAATCAAACTCTTTAAATTTATAGGGAAGTTGCCGTAATACCAGCCGATGGCGCCTGCAAAATTACATGGAAAACGGTTTAGAATTGACGTCTGAATTCACGTCGAAATGAATAACTTTTAAAAATATTCAATCAAATTTCACACTAATCTCATTAATAACTTTTGAAGTACTTAATCAAACTTCGTCAAATTAACTGGAAAGTTGCCGTAATACCAGCCGATGATGACTGCAAATTTACATGGAAAACGGTTGAGAATTGACGTCTGAATTCACGTCGAAAGGAATAACTTTTACAAATATTCAATCAAATTTCACACTGATCTCATCAATAACTTTTGAAGTACTTAATCAAACTTTGCCAAATTTACAGGGAAGTTGCCGTAATACCAGCCCATGGTGCCTGCGAAATTACATGGAAAACGGTTGAGAATTGACGTCTGAATTCACATCAAAATGAATAACTTTTAAAAATATTCAATCAAATTTAACACTGATCTCATTAATAACTTTTGAAGTACTCAGTCAAACTCTTTAAATTTATAGGGAAGCTGCCGTAATACCAGCCGATGGCGCCTGCAAAATTACATGGAAAACGGTTGAGAATTGACGTCTGAATTCACGTCGAAATGAATAACTTTTAAAAATATTCAATCAAATTTCACACTAATCTCATTAATAACTTTTGAAGTACTTAATCAAACTTCGTCAAATTAACAGGGAAGTTGCCGTAATACCAGCCGATGGTGACTGCAAATTTACATGGAAAACGGTTGAGAATTGACGTCTGAATTCACGTCGAAATGAATAACTTTTAAAAATATTCAATCAAATTTCACACTAATCTCTTTAATAACTTTTGAAGTACTTAATCAAACTTCGTCAAATTAACAGGGTAGTTGCCGTAATACCAGCCGATGGTGCCTGCAAATTTACATGGAAAACGGTTGAGAATTGACGTCTGAATTCACGCCGACATGAATAACTTTTAAAAATATTCAATCAAATTTCACACTAATCTCATTAATAACTTTTGAAGTACTAAATCAAACTTTGCCAAATTAACTGGGAAGCTGCCGTAATACCAGCCGATGATGACTGCAAATTTACATGGAAAACGGTTGAGAATTGACGTCTGAATTGACGTCGAAAGGAATAATTTTTACAAATATTTAATCAAATTTTACACTGATCTCATTAATAACTTTTGAAGTACTAAATCAAACTCCGCCAAAATTACAGGGAAGTTGCCGTAATACCAGCCGATTGTGCCTGCAAAATTACATGGAAAACGGTTGAGAATTGACGTCTAAATTGACGTCGAAATGAATAACTTTTACAAATATTCAATCAAATTTAACACTGATCTCATTAATAACTTTTGAAGTACTAAATCAAACTTCGCCAAATTTACAGGGAAGTTGCCGTAATACCAGCCGATGGTGCCAGCAAATTTACATGGAAAACGGTTGAGAGTTGACGTCTGAATTCACGTCGAAATGAATAACTTTTAAAAATATTCAATCAAATTTCACACTAATCTCATTAATAACTTTTGAAGTACTTAATCAAACTTCGTCAAATTAACTGGGAAGTTGCCGTAATACCAGCCGATGATGACTGTAAATTTACATGGAAAACGGTTGAGAATTGACGTCTGAATTGACGTCGAACGGAATAACTTTTACAAATATTCAATCAAATTTCACACTAATCTCATTAATAACTTTAGAAGTACTTAATCAAACTTCGTCAAATTAACAGGGAAGTTGCCGTAATACCAGCCGATGGTGACTGCAAATTTACATGGAAAACGGTAGAGAATTGACGTCTGAATTCACGTCGAAATGAATAACTTTTAAAAATATTCAATCAAATTTCACACTGATCTCATTAATAACTGTTGAAGTACTAAATCAAACTTCGCCAAATTTACAGGGAAGTTGCCGTAATACCAGCCGATGGTGCCTGCAAAACTAGATGGAAAACGGTTGAGAATTGACGTCTGAATTGACGTCGAAATGAATAACTTTTACAAATATTCAATCAAATTTCACATTGATCTCATTAATAACTTTTGAAGTACTAAATCAAACTTCGCCAAATTTACAGAAAAGTTGCCGTAATACCAGCCGATGGTGCCTGCAAAATTAGATGGAAAACGGTTGAGAATTGACGTCTGAATTGACGTCGAAAGGAATAACTTTTACAAATATTCAATCAAATTTCACGTCGAAATGAATAACTTTTCCAAATATTCAATCAAATTTTACACTGATCTCATAAACAACTTTTGAAGTACTAAATCAAACTTTTCCAAATATACAGGGAAGTTCCCGTAATACCAGCCGATGGTGCCTGCAAAATTACATGGAAAACGGTTGAGAATTGACCCTGAATTGACGTCGAAATGAATAACTTTTACAAATATTCAATCAAATTTCACACTGATCTCATTAATAACTTTTGAAGTACTAAATCAAACTTCGCCAAATTTACAGGGAAGTTGCCGTAATATTGAATTACTAATTATTAATTGAAGTACTCAATCAAACTCTTTAAATTTATAGGGAAGTTGCCGTAATACCAGCCGATGGCGCCTGCAAAATTACATGGAAAACGGTTTAGAATTGACGTCTGAATTCACGTCGAAATGAATAACTTTTAAAAATATTCAATCAAATTTCACACTAATCTCATTAATAACTTTTGAAGTACTTAATCAAACTTCGTCAAATTAACTGGAAAGTTGCCGTAATACCAGCCGATGATGACTGCAAATTTACATGGAAAACGGTTGAGAATTGACGTCTGAATTCACGTCGAAAGGAATAACTTTTACAAATATTCAATCAAATTTCACACTGATCTCATCAATAACTTTTGAAGTACTTAATCAAACTTTGCCAAATTTACAGGGAAGTTGCCGTAATACCAGCCCATGGTGCCTGCGAAATTACATGGAAAACGGTTGAGAATTGACGTCTGAATTCACATCAAAATGAATAACTTTTAAAAATATTCAATCAAATTTAACACTGATCTCATTAATAACTTTTAAAGTACTCAGTCAAACTCTTTAAATTTATAGGGAAGTTGCCGTAATACCAGCCGATGGCGCCTGCAAAATTACATGGAAAACGGTTGAGAATTGACGTCTGAATTCACGTCGAAATGAATAACTTTTAAAAATATTCAATCAAATTTCACACTAATCTCATTAATAACTTTTGAAGTACTTAATCAAACTTCGTCAAATTAACAGGGAAGTTGCCGTAATACCAGCCGATGGTGACTGCAAATTTACATGGAAAACGGTTGAGAATTGACGTCTGAATTCACGTCGAAATGAATAACTTTTAAAAATATTCAATCAAATTTCACACTAATCTCTTTAATAACTTTTGAAGTACTTAATCAAACTTCGTCAAATTAACAGGGTAGTTGCCGTAATACCAGCCGATGGTGCCTGCAAATTTACATGGAAAACGGTTGAGAATTGACGTCTGAATTCACGTCGACATGAATAACTTTTAAAAATATTCAATCAAATTTAACACTGATCTCATTAATAACTTTTGCAGTACTCAATCAAACTTTGCCAAATTTGACGGGAAGTTGTCGTAATACCAGCCGATGGTGCCTGCAAAATTAGATGGAAAACGGTTGAGAATTGACGTCTGAATTGACGTCGAAAGGAATAACTTTTACAAATATTCAATCAAATTTCACGTCGAAATG
Organism: Flabesymbios commensalis; assembly: GCA_964017125.1. Classification (NCBI taxonomy): domain Eukaryota; kingdom Metazoa; phylum Annelida; class Polychaeta; order Terebellida; family Flabelligeridae; genus Flabesymbios; species Flabesymbios commensalis. The sequence continues at coordinate 2,148,024 of OZ024918.1, forward strand.
AATAACTTTTACAAATATTCTATCAAATTTCACACTGATCTCATAAATAACTTTTGAAGCACTAAATCAAACTTTGCCAAATTTACAGGGAAGTTGCCGTAATACCAGCCGATGGTGCCTGCAAAATTAGATAGAAAACGGTTGAGAATTGACGTCTGAATTGACGTCGAAATGAATAACTTTTACAAATATTCAATCAAATTTCACGTCGAAATGAATAACTTTTACAAATATTCAATCAAATTTCACACTAATCTCATTAATAACTTTTGAAGTACTTAATCAAACTTCGTCAAATTAACAGGGAAGTTGCCGTAATACCAGCCGATGGTGACTGCAAATTTACATGGAAAACGGTTGAGAATTGACGTCTGAATTCACGTCGAAATGAATAACTTTTAAAAATATTCAATCAAATTTCACACTAATCTCATTAATAACTTTTGAAGTACTTAATCAAACTTCGTCAAATTACCAGGGTAGTGGCCGTAATACCAGCCGATGGTGCCTGCAAATTTACATGGAAAACGGTTGAGAATTGACGTCTGAATTCACGTCGACATGAATAACTTTTAAAAATATTCAATCAAATTTAACACTGATCTCATTAATAACTTTTGCAGTACTCAATCAAACTTTGCCAAATTTGAAGGGAAGTTGTCGTAATACCAGCCGATGGTGCCTGCAAAATTAGATGGAAAACGGTTGAGAATTGACGTCTGAATTGACGTCGAAAGGAATAACTTTTACAAATATTCAATCAAATTTCACGTCGAAATGAATAACTTTTACAAATATTCTATCAAATTTCACACTGATCTCATAAATAACTTTTGAAGCACTAAATCAAACCTTGCCAAATTTACAGGGAAGTTGCCGTAATACCAGCCGATGGTGCCTGCAAAATTAGATAGAAAACGGTTGAGAATTGACGTCTGAATTGACGTCGAAAGGAATAACTTTTACAAATATTCAATCAAATTTCACGTCGAAATGAATAACTTTTACATATATTCAATCAAATTTCACACTGATCTTATAAATAACTTTTGAAGTACTAAATCAAACTTTGCCAAATTTACAGGGAAGTTGCCGTAATACCAGCCGATGGTGCCTGCAAAATTAGATGGAAAACGGTTGAGAATTGACGTCTGAATTGACGTCGAAAGGAATAACTTTTACAAATATTCAATCAAATTTCACGTCGAAATGAATAACTTTTACAAATATTCTATCAAATTTCACACTGATCTCATAAATAACGTTTGAAGCACTAAATCAAACTTTGCCAAATTTACAGGGAAGTTGCCGTAATACCAGCCGATGGTGCCTGCAAAATAAGATAGAAGACGGTTGAGAATTGACGTCTGAATTGACGTCCGA